>JAWNNP010002992.1:600000-989775 GCA_035044805.1 Leucophenga maculata | reverse complement strand
GTAGTGAAAACTATCACCTATTTGTAAATATTTAAAGAGCTTAAAAGACATACAAAAAAAATTCGGTCATTCCCTAAATGTGCCAATGGAGATTTACAGTTTTCGTATATAAATATTTTCACTTCATCAATATTTGAATTGACATATTCAGAAAATATATGTGACTATACTAGTACTGGCTGCCTGCATGTGAATCGATTACGGAGATGTTAAGCCATTGAATTTTAAAGTATTGAGTCCGGTGAAGTTAAAAATGAACGTTTGCTGTCTTAAATATTTATTTGGTCAGCATAAAATATTACTGAAGCTGTACGCATTTCAATTTAGTTCAAAAAATGTTCAGTTAAGTGTTGGATATATTCAATCGAACCAATTCAATTATTGAGTTTTATCAATTAAATAAAACTTTGAATAGTAGCTAATTCGTCTTCAAGAGTTTTAATTGGAAGCAATTATTGCACAAGAAATCAAAGTCAGGAATTAAATATTCAATTGCACTCCAACAATTAAATCCAATTAAGTCAACAGAGGTATTGCGATTAGTATTATAAATTTGTGATATGAATTGCATGATATGGTAATTTGTAACACAAATCAATTAATTATATAAGAAGACATTGGTTTTAAATAAAAAAATTTAAGCTATGACATTAGTAAATTTTTATTAATACACATTTTATTTAGAATCCTGAGTTAACTATCAAAAATTCTTTTTGGGTGAATTTTGGAACAATTTTCAAACATTGTGTGAAGTATAAGAAGTTTCAGTTTATTTAATAATTTAAATTGATTTTAGTATCCCGGGTAGTTGTTTGGTTTAACACAAATACGTTGATCAATAATTTCACAAATTATAAAAAGTTGTTTTACTTAAACTGCTGCTGTAACAAATCGCTGCCGCTGTTGTTAACAGATCGCGCTAAAAATTGTCATCAAATTTAGGGACAGTGTTACCAACCTGGAAAAGAAATTTACCTGCATAGCTACTACCCGGGATGAAGAGATTAGGCTGGTATCGATACTTTCTTAGCAGGGTCTATAATCTTTCTTAATTATCTTATGGTTTGAAAACATTAAAAAAACAGATATCAACAGATCATTCTTTGGAAAAATTGCCTCTCGTATACCAGATGGTATTGCTCTTAACCAAACCGAACATAATTTTATATGCTCGTATGTTATTTTATAATTATTTTATTTATTTACAAGTCTGTGCCTTAATGCTGACACTTAACCATTGAGGAAATAGTATATGGTCATTGCGGGACTGTGGAAGTTGTCACAATATACAGGAAGACTTATTTGTTCAGCGACACATGTTGAATAGATGACATGCCTGTCTGCTTTGTAATTGCTTTATAACAACTGGGTCGAACTTTTTGTAGTCAGATGGTTCGACTACAAAGCCATCATTAACTATTGATTTGGGTATTACTTCTCTATCGGTGTCAATATATCTTTTTGAAAGTGAGGGTCTGATGCTTGACCTTTTGATAAAATTTTCTAACATAATCGATTGATTTGTCGGCACTACTAACAAATACCTTCAGAATCCAATTAGGTACCCTGAAGCAGTCAGGAGTGTCTGGCTAAGAAGGTTTAGGCGCTCTTTTTAATTGCAACTTACCGTCATCTAGCTTTAGTAAAGATGTGGAAAAGTCCAAGTTGGGACCTCGTAATGTTCCCACGTCCAATATGCTCCGTGCGTGCTTTCCAACAATCACATCATGATCGATTTGATGCATTTAGATTTCCCTGATACCCTTACCAACACGCTCTTCCCGAACGCTCTGTTCTATTATATACAGTCTTTGACCCATTACAATGTATCTCACAGCACCATCTTCTGGACATCCTCCTCAAATAATCAACATTACATCGCTGTTTCACTCTCACCTAGTATCATTTATTATTTTTCTGAATAAGAGTCAAAAAAAGTATTGAATCTGGTCCATTTCCCGAAACCGCAATTAAGTGGCTCTATTGGCGGTACCAGTTGCTCTAATTTTGCCGCTTGCGTCCACTTGCGTAACACAATCCTGAGACTTCATTAGGCCCTGTACCGAAGGTACAAGAGCCTATTGGTTCTGTGCAAATGTATGTAACAGGTAGAAATAATGGTCGGAGACCCCTTAATTTATCCCTATTATGATCAGGAGTGATAGAGGAGTCGATATAGCCATGTCCGTCTGGCCGTCCGTATGAACGAAAGGATCTCGGAAACGGTAATATATAGAAACTTCTTTTTTTTGCATTCGACTAGGACTTCTCCGGAATTTTACAAGTTTATTTTAAAATTTTGCCCGATTGCGTGAATCTTCGTCTAATGTCCAGGCTAACGTTGTTTTTGCTGATTATCTCGGATCCAAGATAGACGAAGTTTTCTACAACACTGAAGTTGAATTTCTCCATCGTCACTGACCTTCCAAGACGCGATGCGGAGTGCGAGAAGTACTTCGACTTGTCCTCATTCACCGCTAGACCCATGAGCCCAGACTGTTTTTCAATCTCTGAGAACGCTCTGCTGACCCGCCATTCCTGCGTACCAATGATATTGATGTGATCGGCGTAAGCGAGCACCATCACTTCCTTTGGAAGATCGAGCCCGACATACTCTGTATGTACGGGCATTGGCGTAGGATGTATTCTATCAGAAAATTGAAAAAATCGCACGACTTAGCATCAGCCTGCCTGAAACCTCTCTTGGTATCAAAGGAGTCGGAGAGGTTTTTCCCCACCATGACAACGCTTTGTGTGTTAGATAGCGTTGACATGCAAAGACGAACAATCTTTGCCGGGATACCTAGTGCAGACAGGGCGTCGAAAAACTTCGATCGTATCGGCGTTTCGAATGCGGCTTTATAGTCGACAAATAGGTGGTGAGTGTCTTTGTTAAACTCAAAGGTATTTTCCAACATTTGGCGTAAAGTGAATATTTGGTCACTGGTCACAACAATTAAGGATGTCTTTGTCCTTTTTTGAATAGAATGTTGAACTAAAGCGCAGAGTTCTCTAATGATGATTAAGAATTCTGCTTCATCAATGCACATGTCTTCAATGAAATATAGAAACGGTAGACAGTGATAGCCGTATAAAATTCTTGTTGATGCTAATAGGAATATTTCTGTTATTTAATTTGTTAAAAATTTAAAAAGTTGCCACCTGTATGCAATTATTTTCAGAGTTCAATTCTTTATTATAAATTAAATATGTTTCACATCAAAGCATTTACCTCCAATATTTTCCTGCAAAGATTTACATCATTCTCATTAAAGCTTTCTTTGGAATGTCAAAGTGCTTTTTCTCGTAAATGCCCTAAGAAGAGCATAGAAATTTCGGTACAACCCAAGCTAAATTAATAGTAATGCGTTCAGGAAACATTGCTCAAGGCTTCTTTGTGGTATATGTAATTTGAAAAGGTCAAATGTTTCAATGCCAAAATATTTTTGCAACTTCTATTTCAGCATAAAAGTAAATGAACCGCATAATTCTCAGGAACAGCATTTCGAGTTCGTGCAAAGTGAAGGGGCCTCTTCATTTTAAATGCTGCATAGCAAGTTTTGATGTATTAAAGAAAATGCTTCAACTTTTATGGCTTAATAATTCTCATCAATAAAGCCAATATAAATACTTTATTGTACGTCGACTGAATATATTCAATCGAAAACCAAATTTAAAAATTTATAAAAAATACAGGTTATGCCTTCAGTTGTCAGCTTGTACTGCTTCGGCTTCAATAAGTTATTATTGCAAAGCTTTTAGTGCGCTGTGAATGGCAAAGCAAACATGAAAAGGGGGAAAATGGCAAAAATATTGCAAAGCGGATGTAGTATGTATGTATTTGTATTTGTATTGTATAACGCTATGCGCTACGCTACGCTACGTTACTTTACGTTATGTTACGTTACATTACGTTATAATATTATGTTATGCTTGTACATTACGCGATAAGCGCCCTAAGGGCAGCAGCAGGAGTATTTATTTTATGCCGAAATAAATTTAATGCTGATAAAAAGATAAATAAAATAAAATCAAATAAATAAAAACCAGCTAACGAAAATAGCAACGAGCGTCAAACAACAGAAGCTACGACGAGCATTAAGGATATCCACGGACTTAGAGAAGTGAAAAGCAAAAGTGCGAGCTATATATAAATATATATGATTTGTCTTAAGGCTCTCACGTTGTTCACATCATGTCTAACTGGGCTATATAACTTCACAAGGTTCGATTCGAAAAATCGAGAACATAAGAAAACAGCAGATAAATAAGCAACCGAACACATATAATTAACAAAGCGGAAAGAGCCAGGCCTAGTTAAAGCTATGGAAAGTAAATTTCTTCCTGATATAGTTGAAGAGTAGGCAAGGCAGATTCCGAAATAAAGCTACTAATAGAGAACGTTGAATTTGTATATGGAGGCATGACTTGGTATGTCGTCCACAAACAAAAATCGGTTCAGGTAGTGGTAGAGAATCCGAGGAACTGGGAAAGCCAGAAAAGCCGTATATACGACCCCTTAGGGAACAGCTTTTATTTAAAAGTCAAGATTAAAATTTGTAGAAAAAAAAAATATTTCACATATATTGTTAAACTTTTGAATCAACCCAATAGCAATGCTGAGATTGGATAATAACTTTCGCAATATTTGTCAAAAAAATAAGGCGAAGCTACCTGTATTTTATCACATAAACTCATTTCCTTGCAAATAGCTGGCGTTCTCTTAAATGGAACTATTTCATTTGTCCTTGTATGAAACGTTGTCTGTCTATGTTGTACAAGCGATGTCACAAAAGGAACACATATAATATATAAGAAAAGGACATACCAGGCGAAAGAAAAATAATTTGCTCGTAAAAATAATCTTTTAATAAAGTACTGTGACATAAAAATGAAATTAAATCAAATTAAAGGATAAAGGTTCACTTGAAACGCCTTGCATCGCATCGCGTTAACTCATCTGGACTTGGCTCGACTCCATACACAATTTGATGCGATGCCAGTCTCGTCCAGGCTTTTTGAAGTTAATCAGCCAGTGACTATGGAAACATAAGCTAGCGGCCATTGCAGATAAATGAGCTTTTATGACCAACACAAAAAGACGAAGGCGAAATTCACAGCAATAATAATAATAAGCGTAATATCTTAGAAATGCCGCGCGCAATTGCTCGGGCTTTAAGTAAGTGTACGTCCGATTTATGAACAGCAAAATGGCGAGCAAGAGCCGCAGTTGTAAGGCAGGAAGTGCCAATGCACAAGCGGAAACTAAAAGAAAATGTTTGGCATTAAACTTAAATGTTTGCCATAACTTGAACACATGCCGCGTGAGTGGAAGTTGACAAATTTTAGGTGCGCAAGGCAATTAATCAAAACTGCACTCGGCAGCACAGCACTGATGCCAATCGTATAACATAGAAGTGAAAAACATTCAGCGAATGCAGCCAAAAAGCCAAAATTAAACCGCAAGCAAAGGTAAATGCGAGACTGCGAAAATTTGACTTCATGTGAGTTTATTTGCCTATTTGTTCGGTGGTTTGTTTGTTTGGTTGTTTGGTTGTACGCCTGTTTGTTTGTTTGGTTTTTTGTTTGCATTATAGCGCTGAAGTCATTAATAAGCGTAGACATAACCATGATTCACAGTGTGTTCCACAGTGATGCAACGGCCATGAACCAAATGTGATCGCTTAGACAGCAGAAAATGCGTTGCTAGTTGGCAGCAAATGAATTTATGCATTTGCTGCATTTGCAGTATTTCGCTTTCAAATTTGCCATGGCCGCCGGCAGCAAAGCGCGAATAGTACAGCTACGTGCAGCGAAGATATTACGCATTTTAGCAGTCGAATTTCAGTTTTGAAGAGCAAAACTCTTTGCAACTTGATTGCTTCTTTAAAAGTTTACACACAAAGCGTGCATCATTTTGGGCAGGAAGTTCAGAGTTGATGAGATAGCGCAAAAGGTTGAAAAATCTTGTTTGCATGCATTCGTGTTGCTCATAGAAAACTTTCAGCTTGCTTACAACTCATCCAAACTTTGTGCATTATGCAAATATAAAGAATTTAAGACTTTGCTAGACAATGCATATTCTGGGGGAAAAAAATGCTTGGGTTGAAAACTTTTTTGCTTTATATACGAGGTAAACAGTGAAATACATGATGACAGCGCTTTAAGAGCAACCCAACGCACAGTGGTCGCTATTAAATTGTTAAATGCATAATAATTTTACTGATTCTAATCATGCTAACCAAATGGAATCGTAAAATTAGTATCTTCAGCTTAAGTCGATTTGCGAAACATTGTTGACCATACTATTGCGTGGATAGTGGAATCACATTCAGCCGCATTTATAAAGTGACAATGCAAACAATCCTAGAAATGTAAATAGAAATTCGCAATTTCAAAGTAAATTCCGAAAATAAATGAGTCTCACGGTTGATATTTCAATAGTTATTTCAAGGAAATACGAGCAATGAGAATACAGACCGAACGTTTTACTTGCAACAATATGTGACATCTCAAAAAATGTGCGAAAATCTTGAAATAATTAATAAATTTTGCATTATTGAGCGCACAATGGCTTGCGGTTACAATCAATCAATCAATTAGTTTATAAAGTCATTCAGCTACATTTAAATTTTCACGATTTTATTGATTCTGAATTAGAATACTTATGTCATTTTTTTTTTTCTTCTTATAAACAATTAATATTAAATTAATAATGAGTACAGAAATGGTTACAAATATATTATTCAAAATAGTGTTCATCGCTGGCCACAACTTTTTCCCATCTTTCTGGCTATTTTTGGATACCAAGTTCGAAGAACTCCTCGTCTTTTGAAGCTATCCAATCATCGCTCCATTTTGCATTGTTCATATGAAGTAACCTTTAACTACGACAGACTGTGTGTCATCGACCGGAAAAAGTAGCAGCCGGATGGAGAGATGTCTGGAGACTATGGTGGGTAGGGTAGGACTTCCCTTTCTAAAGTTGGCAAGTTAGCCTGCAAAATTACTTTGCCGTAATATTCTTTGTATTCCGGCCGTTTTGGTTTTAGTGCGCCGCTCAAACACATGACTTGAGTCCGTGTAGTAGATCACGTCGTATTGGTCCCACCAAATACATAGACCTCTTGAGGCTGATACAAAATAAATACTCCCTTTTTTAACGTTCGGAGAACTGTTCACAAGCGAAATATCGTCATTCCTTGCCTTCAAATCAATTCCATGGATTTAAGAATTTTAATGACTGTCAACTTAGCTGCCAATAATTCTTTCTACTTCTTTTTAGGCCCTGTACCGAAGGTACAAGAGCCTATTGGTTTTGTGCAAATGTATGTAACAGGTAGAAATAATGGTCGGAGACCCCCAAAGTTAACCCCATTATGGTCAGGAGTGATAGAGGAGTCGATATAGACATGTCCGTCTGACCGTCTGTGTAAACGAAAGGATCTCGGAAACGGTAATAGATAGAGACTTCGTGGTTTTTGCATTCGACTAGGACTGCTCCGGAATTTTACAAGTTTATTTTAAAATTAAATATTGGTAAGCTGAGATGAGAACGCTTCTGGCTATATACAATTTAGAAGAAATGGGCGGTACAAAGCCATTCGCCACCCAATTTAAGTGAACGACCAAAGCAGTCATCTAAAAGCAACTATTTAAAGCTGATGGTAAAGATTAGATAAAAAGGAAATAAAATCCTTTGTAACAATCGGCGGTACCACGCTCATATGCATATATGAACAGTTAAGTGATTCACCGCACATTTCAAATATAGGTTCTTGGAATTCAATTCATTTTATAGTTGAAAATTTACAGTGGGCTTGGCACATTAGTGAATAAAATAATAATAACAAATAAAATTTCGAATTCATTTCAACAGCAACTTTGACTTTGACAATGCAAATGCCAATAAAATTGAATAGAAAATATACCAAAGTAGTAAAATCAATAAAATGGAAATCAAAACAAAATGGCGGAGAGACTAAGTACAATAAAAAATAACAAAGCAACGTGTAGAGTAAACAATGGTTCAAAGACTTTCTGCCAATAGCACAGAAGACAATAAGAACGAACAACAGCGACAATCGACTTGGAAAATTTTGTAAATTGTTTTTGTTTCTAATTTGCCGCAACATAAAAATCAAAAGCGAAAGTTGTTTTTCGAGTAATTTGAAATGCTGTAAATAAAAAGTGAAAAGAAAAACTCCAATAAATTCGCTGATTTGCATTTTACGAGTTATTCACAAAAAAAAAAGGAAATAAATTTAATAAGACGCAATATAAAATACGATACACCCTCACAGAGCATCCGTCATTCATAAATATTAACGTGGATAAAGTTTAGCTATAGCCGCAAAACTGTCCATTGCATTCACTCCCGTTCGCGCTTTGATGACCTACGTCTGCGCTCACAGGGCTTACTGCGTGCCCGCACTCTGGCCAGATCACGATTGCGGCGAACCTTCAATGTATAGCATGCATCGGGAATATCATTCTCTGCAGGCGGATGAACCAGATCTGGTTGCGATCTTGAGCGTCGTGCAACAAGCGTGTAACGTCCGCTCTGTGCCGGTTTGTTTGGCGTCGTTACTTCCACAGTTAATGAACCAAACTCAAAACTATTTAAATTGCTCATGAAGTCGTCATTTCTTGAAGTAGTTTGCGGATATCGAGAAGTGTTGGGGTAGTAAGCCATAGGATCCTGCGATGCCATGTTTGTAGAAATCGAATTGTGTGAAACTCAAACAAGAAGAGTTATTATATAATAAATCTGTCTGATACTAAAATTTGTTATCTTGACGATTGATTAATATGTCTGTGAAGTAGAAAGTCATAAATATGTATTAAAAAGAAATGTTTTTAAAAAATTGTTTATTATATAAAATTTAAATTTGTAGCCATTTGTGTAGTAAAGTGTTGTCAACCAACTAAAAAAGGAAGTGTTTGATAGCTGACCATTTTGGTTTATTAAAAAGGAACACTACACCTCCCTTCAGGGACTACATAGCAAAGCTTTAAGCTACCAGATTAAGTATTGCATCGCTTGTATCTACATGCACAAAATAAAATCAATTTAAAAGTTTACAAAATATACATTTCTTACTTTTTGAAGATTGAAAGGAAATGCAACCAAATTGCAGAATCTTGTAAAGATCTTAACAATTTGCTGAACACGAAAAACTGTCTAAAAGTTTATTATTCTAACCCATTTGATGCACTAAATGAGCAAGAACACAAGAAGCACATTACTCCATCAAATATTTATACACAAAGGCAAAATTATCGCATTCATTCAGTCAGGCAAACGTGTCAGGCGCAAGGTAAGGCAAAGTTGAAGACGCCGGCGACATAAAACCGCAGGCGATAAAAGCGCAGCGTATGAAGCGAACGCCAACAAGGACCTAGCGGCATGGCCAAGGTGAGGCAAGGACAAATACAAACGCAGTCGACACGACATGAAACACCAGCCGCGACGGCGGCGAAAGTCAGTCAACGTTTGTTATACATTTATGCTGCGCTGTTTAAACTGCCTGAATTGACTACGGTCTGGTCTGGACTGGGCTGTTTGTTTGGGTGGCTGGCTTATTGACGGCGTTGAAGGGCGACGGCAACGGCAACGTCGGGCGTGAACTTATATTGTTTGGGTTTAAACTGCGAACTGCATGACAAAATGTACTCAACAGAAAAACACAAACGTGTGCGACATAAAATCCAAAGGACAAGAACACTGACAAAAGCAACAGCATGGACTGCTATAATAAAAATAAAAGTGAAATGAATGCAAAAAAGTGAACAAGAACAAGAGGCATTAAACCTGAAACTTTTTGTTCATACACGTAGATACATGTACACACTCACAGTTAGGCAGAGGCGCAACAAAGTCGAGGGCAAACGAAATGGCCGTCAAAGTCGGCACGACTAAAGTCGCGAGTTGTGTCGCGAGCGCAAAGGATTATTACACGTAAAATGGCGTGTTTCACCTTGATGCCCGCACATTATGACACAAACATGCACACACACACGCACATATGCACATTGCACTCAGCGTAGCTAAACACTGGGAGGCAAAAAAAGGCACCCACTAAGAGTAACGACAACAGGAAGGCAACCAAATCGCCATTTTATGTGCTCAGCTGATGTTGTTGTTGTTTTATTTGTTGTACTCGTCATCGTTGGGGAAATCAGTGGCCCAGAGCCGCAAGTCTCCTCTAGTTCCCTCAACCAAATTCGCTGTGCACCCTACTTCACGTTAGTTAATGTCGACGTCGTCGTCGTCGCTGCTAGCATGTTGACTTTTTTATTATGGAAATTATTAGCGACACATTTTTATAGTTTCCTTGACTAGGGTGCCAACGTGGTCGCTAGGTCCTGACAGTCGTTCGTTCTCTTACCATGGCCTGTTCATTTGTTGGTTAGCTCGTTTGTTTGTTTGTTTGCTCGTTTGTTGTCACTCGGTTTGTTCGCTCGTTCGGTCGTTCGTTGCATGTTGTCGTGACATACTTTACATTTATGGCCGCCATATTGTTTGCTTCCTGCTTTCATATATTCTGCAGACGATGACTATGTCGACGTTGATTTTGAGGCCCATTCGTCCGCCATGCTTTCCGTTCGTTTAGCATTTTTTGTTGCTGCTTGCCTCACCGTCAGGGATTGAAAAATAGCAATGAAACGCATGCGAAAATCGTTCCAGAAATAAAGCGGAATGAGTTCAACGCTTTTAGTGTAATGGAATTCAACAGGCGAAACAATGTCGTCCTCATTATTCGTGAACTTAGCAAGCAAATAAACTTTGAAACATTTTCCAGCATTTGACTTTTTGAAAGTCTCAAATGGAAACTGTGTGTTAAATTTTAATGCTTTATTTTCAATTTCATTTTAATATTCGCATATCAAATGCAGGTTTCAGACCGCAATAAGCTGCCAATCTTGTATGTGTCACAAGTTTATACGAGGGCATATTGTGTTGGTTAGCCATCTGTCACAATCAGAACAATGTGAACTGTGGTAATACTGATGCAGTCCGAACGAATGCGATGTCTTCAGGTTTAAATATTAATTTATAATGAAACGGTTCATCATTAAAGAAAGTAATAATAAACTAGTCTGAGCCCATATAACTCGGAGATTAAATGAAAAAAATGTCTAATCTATTGCTTGCTTACTCATAATATACAAAACCCTTACATAAAGCATGAATATGTTTGTGATATTAGAGGTAATCTTCAGCTTTTAACATTTTCTATTACCAAATAATAACAGAATGGGTCAATTACTGAATCAGCATAGAATATTACTTTAAATTAGGTTCAAATAGTGTTAGAAACATATTTATTTATGTGAACAAATTTTATTGAATTTTATTTAGAATTTCAGCGGAGTTCCTACATAAATTTCCGAAGTTAGTGAGTACACTTTTTTTTTCCAACACTTGTTTGATGCGTTGTCAATTTTAACCGCTTTGATAGCTGCAGGCATCACAATAGAGTTTACAGACTTTTAATGATGCACCTTGTTGGTGAGGAATTCTTCGGCGACGACTTTTTCGGGGAAGGCCTACTGAAAACATATCTGAACGTGGATAAAAACCGCAGTTAAATCGTTTCAAACTCCATTCGCAATCATAACAATGAGGGTGCCAGTAGGTGGGCACTGTCATTATTCTGATCGTTATTGCTCGTCAAAACCGTGAAGAACAAAAACAAACTTAGAAATCCACTGTTTCACTGGTATCAATGAGATACGCACAAAATTAATTTTAAAACGGCACAGAATCTTATTCTGTTTAGCGCCTACAATGTACCGATTAATTTCATAATACAAAATACCCATAAAAGTGGTTTAATATGTTATAAAGAGAAGGAACTTTTTTTGGATGGAAATGACGATCTGTTATACCAATTTTGATTGATGAAGGTTCGATTAGTTATTCACTGTTTTTTCGTTCTATTTTGTATTCTTTTCGTTCAGTGAATAAGGGAATAAGTTTATTTTGTTCGTTTGATAATGAACAAGGTAACAGACTGATATGGCTTTATCGATTCATCTTGTTGAACTAAATGTCTGAAAAGGATAGTTAGACGAGAGTATGCCAGAACGGGTGAAGAACGTGTTCACCAATTCTATAAGAGATTACCCAAACGTCTTCAAAAAGCACTCGCTAGAAGCAAAGAAACTCAAATTGACCACATTTTGGCTAGTGCTGGTCCTGATGAATCATGCTTGGTTCTGCGAAGATTTCTTCTGTGTATTATCAACTTTATGACAGGTTAAAACAAAGAAGTTACACGTTTTTCATGTGATGCGAAAATTAAAATTGCGAAAATAGAATCTAATAAAATTGATACTGTCGACCTTTTTTTAATTCAACCAAACATTCTATATATGAACTAAAACCACACCACTCCACCTTTTCGCATAGTGTCAAGCCCTCGTTTTTACTTCTTTCCGGTATCAAAGTCACTGGACTATGCTCTATACACCACCTTACCACCATGTTTACCTTCTATTTACACTACTCCACCTTTTTTCATTTAGCTATTTTGCTACAATGTTTCGTTTTGTCGCACGTTCCTGTCGCTAAAAGTGTGAAAATGTGCTGATTGCATGTTTGGAACGAGCATGCCAACCAGGAAGGCAGCTAGGCAGTCCGGCCTGAGCAGCCGCAATATTTTGTTTTTGACTTAATTTGATGTTGATGTATGTTTAGCTCTCGTGATATCGTTTAAAGCATATTTTACGAAATAACTGAAATAAATTTCAATTGCATTTTCTACTTGATGGTAATTATGGCAAATTTGCTAAATATGCGCCACAATTAAATAAAGATTCACAGCTAAAGCGGGCGTGTTCTAGCCAGTTCGTGTTTTTAGATATTTTCTGTCGAGTTTTTCATTTTAAGAGGTTCGTATTTAGATAGTCATCATCATCATCATCATCTTCACGCGGCACGGCATTAATTTGAGTCAGGCTGTTGGCAAAGAGCTCAAATGTACTTCGTGCTATTTTCAAAGCGTGCCAGAGTTATAAAGCATGGAAACAATTCTAGGCATGCTTTTTGGCGCAATCCCAGAGCGAATCAGTAGAAAACGCCGCACCTTTGAATTGTAAAGTAATGAGAAATTTAATGAGCTCATTCGTAGCGGTAGTAAATGTGAGTCTGTGCACCCACACTTGCTCCCTCTCGCCATTGTCTTGCTTATCTCTTGCTTTTATACTTTGCTGCTTTTTGAATTGCGAGTAAGATGCTTGTGTATATGTAAGCGTATAGGTTCAAAAAGTCGCTGCATACTTTCAGGCAATTGTTGGTGACAGTGTTTCGTAAGCTTT
The DNA here is from genome assembly GCA_035044805.1 of Leucophenga maculata. Lineage (NCBI taxonomy): Eukaryota > Metazoa > Arthropoda > Insecta > Diptera > Drosophilidae > Leucophenga > Leucophenga maculata. The sequence continues at coordinate 976,449 of JAWNNP010002992.1, read as the reverse complement.
GTGCAAAAATTTAACAATTGTGGCGTGTAAATGAATATAAATTGATTTAAAATTACAATTGCCATCACCTGCAGCGCATAATGAAACCAGCCTGAAACGTAGGAGGTAGCTGCCTACGTATATATTTAATTTGGTATGTGCCAGGATAGCTGCGCGTACTTGTATGAATAGCAGTACAAAAATTAATTAAAATGTTTCTTAACACGCACCAAGCATTCGATACAAAATCGCTCGTTCGCACGGTCGACAACGCTCTGAAAAGGCTTTTCTTTTCATGTGAAATCGCTGTTGAGTTTCTTCATTTCATTCATTAATTGAGAGTTTTTATTGAGCGGCAGCAAGTTGAACACTTACGCAATTTTGTTGTAAATTTCATTTGGGCATTGCGTCGCACAAATGTTGGCAATAAAATATAATTAATACTCTTCACACATACACACACTCGCACACATACATGTACACTTATACATATAAGAACAAAGAGCGCTGTTTAACTTAAACATATAACATAATATACTCGTACATGTAGACATGTACGTATACGAATATATATACAGTGAGTTCGAAAATTGTATGACACTGTCGAAAATAGCTTGGAGCTTATGAATAATTTACGCGATATTTTACCTATATACTTGTGTTTTATAAACTTTTTGTACTCTTTTGATGCTGTCACTTTTGTTAGAAGCCATGGTTGAACAAACCTGTTATATTCTTACAAAAATTTACGATTTCGATATTTATATGTTTCTGTATATCTAGCCATTGCAGTGAACCAACTATAAATGGTAAGAATCGCAGATCGTAAATTTAATGATCTAGACGATAACAGATAACTGAAATGCGATTGGCCTTCTTCGCAAACAATATGTTCAAATTGGTTAAGAAAGTTTGTTTAACTGTCCATTTATTTGGATTTCTGTGTGAGAATCGAGAATTTGTAGATTATAAAAGATAGAGCAATTAAGTTGGAATATATAGTCACTCCTAGTCCCTCTTCATATAACTTATATAACATACCAATCCATATCTAATGGGAAGTACATACTCATAAAAAGTCTAGTACCAAGAAAGGGCGCGAAGACGCAGAATTAAAAACATTTTGGATCAAGATTGACTAACTTAGCAAATTTTTATTATTTAAAATAATTGGAAATGATTTAAAAACAATGAAATCAACAAATGTTTCTAAATTGACGAAAAGGATTTATGCACCTTGTAGCCACTGGTGATACAGCTATAGGTCGCTCTACTCTATTCAATGGAATGAGCTTGGAGTCACAACGAACGAAACCATTTATGGGACTGTCTACCAAACACACTTGATGAGTCGAACACTCAAGGAAAATCATGATCAATACTACTCCAGACACGACAAAATTATTCCTCTGCATGATATTGTTAGTCCCCAATGGGTTCAAAACAATGTCACCTTAAAAGTTTGTAAAATAAACAGATTTTGTTTTGCATCACGTTTTTAGTCCATTTCTGTTAGATAAACTTTAATTTTTTATCGGGTCTAATAAGTCAGCAGCGCACTGTACTTGGAAAGCAAAACACATATTTTTGAAGAGTTTTAGTTTTGTTTAATTCATGACTCTGTGAATTCTTTTTCGACTCAGCCACTGCCAGCTGCTCGCTATTAAGTATTAAAAAATGTACGCAGTCTGCAAATTTACGCCAACCGACCGCTAATCCCATTCCAATTCGTCCGGAAGGCAACCGCAGCCAAGTAATTCAACCAGTTTGAGTTTATTTGGCTGCGCATAATAATTAAAAACGCAAATAGAGGTCATTCAGTCATCCACACGGTCTGTCATTCAGTCAGTCAGCCGTCAGTCGTTTTATGCGGTCGGCAAATCTGTTGGATTTAATACAATTGTACACATTTTTTCGTAGCATGCTTTTAGGCATTTTTAAGATGCATACCAGGATTCAATGCAGGAAAAATCGATTTTTTTTTTTGTTGGTTACTTTTTAAATTACTTGAATATTTATGCAAAAATCTGAACTGTCGCTTGTTGCAATGTGCCACGCCCAAAATACCAGTTGAACTGCTGTGGCACGTAGCATATGACCACTGTGGGAGTATTAGTGTTTAAATATGTGTATGTTGTAGTGTGTGTGTGGGTCATATTGTTTCGTTGGTGCTATTTGTTCAACATTAGAGCTGGTATTTTCATTGTTTTCACTTTTTTCTACTGGTTTCTAATAGCACAAGCCAGTATATGCCCTACAACGCCCTCTATCTCCTGAATGTATGTAAGTGTGTGTGTGTGTGTGCGAATGCTGCAGCGTATCTGTGTATCTACTTTGTCTGTACTTTTGTATTTCTAAACTGTTTTTGTGTTGAAAACTGATTTCGTATTCATCGCCATCAGCTATTTCTACTTTCAACAAAACCGTAAGCACGACACAGGCATCCGACTACAACAAAAACAACAGAACCAAACAAACGAAAAGTGTAAACAAATGAAAGAAGTAAACGAAAGCAAAAGAATAGAGCCAAACAACCAAAAATAGTACGGAGACAATGGCTCTAATCTTCATACGAGGGCTGTTCATTAAATTTATGCATAGATTTCACACAATTACTCTCTCAGTTCAATAATAATTTTGTAGATTTGCAGACCTTCGACGGAGAGAGTTAGTTAAAATCAAAATTATTAACATTAATTCAAATTGATCTAATATACCCGTCTGATTTGTTGTAATCAATTGTATTACAATCAACTTGAAATTTGGATCATTGATAATGTGTGCCACGATTCGTTGTCGTTAACCAAACGCAGAGTACGGTACAATCGGATTAGTTGTGGGTGATTGGAATTATGACAGTTCCATCATATTTTAACAGCACATCGTAAGCTATACCCTGCCTGTACCTTCCATACGCACAACATCGTCCGGGATCAACCACGATTTCTTTCGTTTGGAATTCTTTAAGTTATTCGCCATCTCCAAAGTAGATTTCCGTACTTGAATTAATCACTGTGAATTAATTACGGTAGTTCCTGAAAAATATTGCTACTTAAAATGGTAAAAGGCCGGACATGACTAGATGGAATAGTTTGCCAATTTGTTTGCCCATACACATAGTTTAAAGAAACAAACCATAATGTTGCTTTCAATTGTCTAAAAACTATTTCTGTAAATGCCTTAAATGTTTATAGGAGGCAGAATAGAAGAAATGGTCAATAGGGCGTGTCATAGTGGACACATGAATTATAATTCGCTTTTCACTACAATTTTCAAGCCGCACACGTACACAATTTGGTTGCTTTTGTTCGCACAATTTGTTTGCAACAAAAAAACGACAAAACGTGATAAAAATTTTGCGCAGACGGACAAATAATAGTTACTAGGGTAACTATTTAAGTTATGGCCGCAGGGTTAAACTGCCATTTCCAGTGGTAAGTATAATATTTTAGAGCATGAGAACTTAGTAAAATCTTTTTATGTACGAACTCTATTTGTTTTGAATGTAACTAACTTTTGGCAATGTAGCACCAGGTTTTCCACTAGAAAACGCTTGAATAACAAGTTTAAACAGATTTTGTGGAGGAGAACATTAATTAAGAATTGAGTCATACCACTTGTGGACCAAGTAGGCTACTTGCAGTCATTGATAAAGATCAATCTCTATTGTAGCAGTTCGCATGTTAACCAGCTACCAGCGGCTTTGGCCGTTAACTTCTGTCGTAGACGGCTCAAAAGACTTTAACCAAACGATCTTAAAATTAGGCTTTATTTATTTATTAATCCAAAGCTAAATGCCTTAATGTCACTCCTTGAAATGTAATCTAAATTTATTAAAGTTTTTTAGTAAACTGATTGACAAAAAGTATTTTGACCCATTGACTTTTTCTTGTGCCTTCATATATTTATATTCAACAAAAAACTACGATTTGATCTAATAATGACCGCCTGTTCGTCTTTCTAGTTCCAAAACTCTTTATTCAGCATGCCATTAGTCGGTATACCACGACTTATTTTAAGATTAGCAAAAGCCATTTTTTTTAAGTCAACCATTTTATTGAAGTTAATATCAACTTGAAACTTAACAATTGTATTAATAACTGGTTATTTACTGAGCTAACCATTTAAAGCATTAAATAAAATATTTAGGAGCGTGTACGATTCATCGTGTTTTATTTTGCTTTTGTTTAATTTAGGCTTACAATATAAACAGTTACCCTCGTTTAAAGTTCACTGCGAAGGCCCTATTGACCTCTATTACGCAAACTTTTCGCCTGTCTGACTTTAATTTTATGCATATTAGCATGTTTTGTCCGAACTATCCTTCTGAATGATGCTGTGAAATTTTTATTTTAAAGTATTATTCACACTATTTGACAAGCTTATAAAAATAGATTTTCAGGGTGAACTCAGAGAAGCTTGCTTCCCTATTGACAAAAGATTATTTTGATTCCAATTGCTCGCCAACTAAATCAGTCGACATTGACAGGAAGGGATGGTAATCCAATGGTGCCAGGTCCGGACTAAAGTTGATGAATAAGGAGCTCCCATTCGAACTCCAGAGCTTCACTACCCTTCACCCATGACCGTTTGCGCTTCACGTTGTCGTTAGTGACCCACTTTTCATCGTCAGTCACCATTCGCTTCAGAAACGGGCCGATTTTGCGGCGATTCAGCAGCGATTCACAGATGGAAATTCGGTCCATGATGTTTTTTGGAGTCAATTCGTGTGGCACCCAAATATCGAGTGTTGTAGTGTAGCCAAGCTTGCTCAAATGCCTTTGATCGGTCATATGACTGATATTCAGCTCCTGGGCTGACTACTATTGATTTTATCGACTTCTTCGACGACAGATCTTCCGGAGCGTGGTGTATCTTCCACTTCTTCCACACCAGAACGGAATCGAGTGAACCACTGTTGTGCTACGCGATTTTTTTTGCTTTTCAGGTAATACAAATGTAAAATTTGGTGAATTTCTTCCTTCGAGATCTCCATGTTCGACGCGCTGTAGCTCACAACTGAATTGTTCAAGCGCACTCACACCATTCAAACGCCGTAAAGTATGCCCCCATACGACAAATACTTAACCAGATCTACCTAATTCAAAAAAAAAAAAACCAAAAATACGAAATGGCTTCGTTACTGATAAATTTAGCTAAATAAGGACAAATTTTACGCAACTTATGTATATTTATCCTAATAAATTTAATCACACGGATGTAGACAGCTATATATCCATATAAAAATATAAGTTTCATGGATTAAGAGGGTATTTTAAAGTCGACCACACTCAACTACAGCATGCTTCTCGTGAACTACTCAAGTTTGGAACTTTTAGCTTGTTACCTAGAAAAACATAAAGTTTTAAACGAAATATAACAAAAATTTTAAAATAATGCTTTTCTCATTTCTTTTCTTTTTTATTATGTTTTTTTTTTTTTACTGACTTATTGAAATGCCTTCACATCACATATATTGCTCTATCTCTAAAAAAAAAAACAAAGAATCTCGTTTCTTTTTTGCTCTATGAGTGCGTACCTTGCAGAGCTATTTGCCAAAAGCATAGTTAAAGGGGTACATTGACTTGGTAAATAGTTCGTAAAAATTCAAAAGATATTTAGCCAGCATTGGCAGACAAAGATGAATACATCGCTTGGTCTGTGTAAGGCATTCTCTGTTCGCTCTGCACGGATGTGGAGTGGGGTTGAGTTCGAGCTACTAAAAATGTATGAACTTTTTGCGCTTTGAGTGCCATAAAATGCATTTTAAATTTCCAAAGTTCTATAACAATTTATTCTATACGAGCGAAGTTAAATGAAGTTGTGTTGACTTGAGTATGGAATTTATAAGCGTATTTATTGCGACTCCATTTCAAGCAATATAAATTGAATATAAGCTCCAGAGCAGCATTTCTGCATGCTATAATCGGTAAGACGTAGTAGAGAATTAGAAGTAGTTGTAGATTTATATGCTTCATATGTGTACTTACACATGAATGACTTATGCATATTCTAATAACCTGAGCTAAGCAACAGTACGTAAATTTCGATTATGTATGGGAATTGGAACCAAATAATGAATGCAAATATGAATTGTTCGATTCAATGATTCTAACTCAAGAGATTAGTAAATGAAATAGTTTATTTGGCAGTGCAGCAGGACTTATTTCACTTAGAATATTTGTGATATTTCAAAATTGCTGAAATTACTTGAACTATTTGCTGATTCGTGAAACAATGCCACACAAGCACGCGTTGCAGCAAGAATTCAGAATTTGCATGCATAGCATTCTAGATTAAATAAGCAATGGCGTTTTGTGTAATTAGTTGTTTAACTTTATTTTGTTTGTACTATATCAATGCATAATTTTGCAAAATACATTTAAGCACTAACCAATTGACTCCATCAATCTTGTTTCTTTACAGTGTGAACCAGGCCTGGGCGCCAGTGTGATGTACAATCTGCTTTATAATAAGCCACAAAAACTAATGTTACTCGCCGGTTGCAGCACCGTCTGCACCACAGTTGCCGAAGCAGCGAAAATGTGGAATCTGATTGTGGTGAGTAGAATTCGTGTAGTTGAATATGTTTGCCGTATAGAAAGGATATGTAGTCGAACAGCCTTCGAGATGTGCTTAAACTACAAAAAGAGTTTTCTTTTTTATTTTTTTTTTTTATATTTTTTACTTTGGCTGCCGTTGCTACTCTTTTTGGCTGAAACCCATCGAGCGCGCTCGCTCGTCTAATCCCCAAAAGAAAACTAATTTATTTAAGAGCTTACATACAGCTCAACACTTAGCGTTCACTTTTCAATTCAATTTATACAAAATTTTTGCTGCTCGTCCTGTGTTGACTCGACACAACTCTTCTTACTTGAAGATACTTTTTTTATGCTTAGCTCAACTAAAAAATAACATTTTTTCTTTTGTCTGTTTGTGCAGCTCTGCTACGGTGCTTCAAGTCCCGCGCTCTCGGATCGCAGTCGCTTCCCGACGCTGTTTCGCACACATCCCTCCGCTACTGTACACAATCCAACTAGGATAAAATTAATGAAAAAATTCGGCTGGTCACGTGTGGCCATACTACAACAGGCCGAAGAGGTCTTTATATCGGTAAGTATTAAACATTGGCTTAAAAGGAGAGAAACGTGCAAAGAAACATAAGAAAAGAAGAAAAGTTTTGACAAAATGGTTTGTTGATTAAAGGATATTCAGTAAGCCAATTATATGTGTGTGTGTATGCTGCTAGTGCGGCATGTTATTCTAATTGGCTTACGGAAAAATCGAAATGTGGTCAATTATTTTTTGCCAATTATTACTCATACGCAGTGCTTTCTGTACATCTGCTTTTGACAATTTTTAGTGCAATAATGAATCTTATGCTAAATAAGTATCTACACTGCACACACACTGTTGCCTATTTTTAACTTTAAGTTAAGATATTATCAAGTGACTGACATCTGCCGAGAAAAAGGCGTCGCCCCGCATGTGGTCAGAAATCATTGAGCTTGCACCACAGGACATTGCCTTTGCGCACAGCGTGATTTCACACACAGATACACCCACAAACACACACACACCTACTCATGCTCGCGAACAAACTCAATTGAACCCGATGACAAAATCAGCAACAATATTCACAGCATCAACTGATACAATATCAACTACACACGAACTCTTTGTGGCATTTGATTTTATTGACATTGTTGATTGTCTCCGGCGGTCTGCGACCGAATGCGTTGACGACGGACGTGCAGACAATGGAATGGAAAATCTTCATCGCCTTCAGCCATTCAAATAGTATCAATCAAATGCAAATTAAGATGGAATTTAAGATTCACTAAATGAGTTGGCATACATCGACGAAAAGTTTTTTGAATAAATGTATACATTTTCAAACTTATGAGCTTCGTGAGGGTTAGAATGATTGTATATCCTAAAAAAAACAAATGATATTCTGTTAGAGCTATAAAATGTCTGGAATTCGTACGAATAAATTAGGTATATTAAATACTTTAAAATATTTCAAAAATCATTTAAATGCTTTAAAAGTATTTTAAAAATAGACTACATTAGGATCATTGAAGCTTGGCAGACCAAACTTACGATTTAATTTTCAAAAATACACAAATAAAATTAAAACATGAATAAGATTTATGAGATACAAATATGTGTGGCATATACAAGTATATGGCAATTTCCTGTGATACCTACAATGTTCTAGGAAATACGTTCAATCAAATTAGTAGGAGTTCTCATTACACTTTGTTAATGTATGAATCGTGTCAGCAAATCTTTCGGTCGCCAAAATACCAAGTAGTGCATCTGATCGTTGGTCGTTGGATCAATATACTTTCATAAATTACAATTCCTTATTACAATTATCGACATATATCGCCTAAATATATATTTAAATACAGGGTAACTCGAATAAGTCCAGCACATTCAAAAGCAAAATTCTCTCTTGTTTCGGTTAATTTTCCTTGTAAAATATTTTAAGCTTAGGTCAAATACTGGCCCCTAGTCATATAACGTCAATATTCATAAACACATATGCTTAAAAGAAAAAAAAGAGCACATGATAATATCTTCTTTTGCATATCGAAAACTTTGTTAAAAAGCATCGCCAGAACTGAGCGAACGCCATTTTCAACTTTTTACTGAATTTGCAGTGATTACAAATGAACTAGACTTCATTCAGGTCGGCTCAACTTTGCTCGACTCAACTCGTCCAAAACTCGCTTAAAAGCGAAAATCTGACTGTGTGCAAATGCAAATTGGCACTTCATGCCTGTACCACGCTCGTTGCATTCTGCATTGTGTGCCGCACTGGACGAGCGATTTTTTTGTCTACGTTGTTGCTGCCTAACGCATTCTACAGAGCCGGCATACTCCCAATATCCATTAGATACGCATGCCAGCTCAGCGCGCTGTGATTGTGAATACTATCCGTTCAAATGCTCACTTACCGTCTGATGCACCGACCGACCGTCAGAGCCATACAGCTAGTGCCGTGCCGTAAGTGCCATATGAGCGTAATTGTGCACTTAAATTGAATTTCAATTGCATTGCCTAAAAGGCTTTTTCAGCAGATACACACACACACACACTTAAGTAGATTCACACATACTAACAAACCAAAATGAGTGCTCTGCCATGTTTGCATGGCAAGTGCTTTCGGCTAGTATTAAATGCTTCAACGAGGAAATGAACCAGGAGTAAATGGAGCAGGAACGGCACCGAGTATGTACCACGGCAACAAACTAGTGGACAAAATGCTTTGGCAAATCCTGCAACAAGAAAAAGTAAAAAGGAGCAGATTTGCCTCTTTGTTTGGCTGACTGCCTGCCTGTCCGTTTGTCTGTCCGTTTTGTTGTCTGTCTGTCTGTCTGTCTGACTTGTCGTGCATCTCTTATTTTTTTATTTTTCGTTCGCTCGTGCATTCCATTCGACATTCAATAAGCGTTTTATTTTTTCCCTCGAAAGCATTTCTTGCAGCTGAATCGCGTTGCTCCTTTGCCCCTATACTGTCACTTGATCTATCTTTGTCGCAGCATTTTCCTCCACCCCTTCTGGTTGTTGCTCACTTGATGCTGTAGTGTTTCGCCAAAATAAGTGCATTATTTTCCCATTGGGGCGTAGATTACATCCGATCCTAACCGCCTTCGCCCAATCCACTATATGGCTGTTCATATCAGTGACATATGTATGCACTTCTCTGTGTGTGTGTGTGCGTGTGAGTGTAAGAAGGACTTCTGTTATAGTGTGTTCGTGCTTAGGGCTTGGAATTCCAAAAGGATTTCTGCGCAATTGACAGTTTTAGACGCAACTTAAGCCTGATTTGGCATTTTCTGTTTTGCCCTGCAGTTTGTTGTTGTCTTGGCTGCTTTTTGATAGCCCATGTCCATGTCCGGTACCACTACTGCTGCTGTTTCAGAAGAGTTCTGATGCCTTTCCGGCCGGAACAAACTTAGGTCGGGTCGTCAACATCATTGACAGCATTGGCAGCTACCAAAGCCAAAGAAGCAGCTACTGAATATGCTAAGCAACTAAAACAACAAAAACATTTTCTTTCCGTGCACTTTAAGAAATGTTGTCTCACAGAGAGAAAACACTTTTCAAAACATTAAACAATCTAAAATGCTGCAATTGAGTGTGCTCGATTTCAAGATACCCTGCACCTCCATTGAAACTAAAATGTGTATTGCGAATATATTCCTTTCTGGATGCATATTAGTTGGGATTATTTAATTGGGATTAGTATAAGATAGTTCAAATTTGTCGTTTCGCAACAAAATTTTTGCTATACAGAAACTGAAAAAGTAATCCGGTGTGGATCTATGTAGAGTATTTTATTAGAAGTGAAGTAAGTATTTATTTATTTAATAATATTTATTTAATATTAAAATAAAACTCTGAAAATGGAGGCTAGTTTGTCTGATGATTGCCCCCTCAGAGAGAATAGGAAAGCCTAAATATCCAAACTTAAAGGCTCCACCGATGTCCATGGGGCCATTAACTCGAATTTTTGTGTAAAGGGTACCCCATTTAGTGGTCCGATTTATATAATATTTTATTGAAAATACGTAAAATAAATTAAAACATAAAATTAACAAAAGCAAACAATTTTTTTTTTTAGACTAAACCCAAAAAGAAATGGTAGATTTGTATGAGGGCTAAGCATTCTAGTAGTTCGATCTGAACCTTTATAGAATATTTAATAAGAATATTATTTGAAAGGAAAAGCTGTAAGCCAACTAAATTTAAACTGAAACGATTTGTGAATATCGAATCGGCTAATCAAATCAAGTTGGAAACTTAATTTTTTTTTTTTTTTGTGTATTTTCTTCATTTTGCTTTATATTTGCTTTTTACAGAAATATGATTGAAGGCAAACTAACTTTACTAATGGGCAAAAATGAATTGTACTCAAGCAACACTTATCAAATATTTTTAAAGCAATTTCACAAATAGGCCTGCCAATCAGAATGAAATTTTGCAAAAAAAACAAAAGAAAAACCGAACAAAAACAAAAGAACTCTTTTGCTAACAAACTCTTGCACATAAAATGCAAATTTAATTACGTTTTTATACAGCTTAAAAGAAACTTGAAAAATACTTTCAAGTTTCTTTGGACTTTCCTCGTGTCTCTTCCATATTTGCATACCCTAGAAGGACTTCGTTCCCTTTCCCATTCATTTTATGCACTCTCATATTTCTGCTGTTAGTTTTTCTTATTAGCATATCTGTCGCACTAACTTGTTTATTGCGCGTTCGTCTTTTTTTATTATTATTTTTCGGTTGAAAAAAGTAAACTTGTCATCCACTTTCCACTTGACGCTTCACTCAGCTCTTAAGAAAATGGCGTAGCGTAGTAGGAAGCCGCTTAAGCATGTAGAAAAGCGAAATGCGCGCAAGTGAAAAGTGGAAGTAGCAAGCGGAAAGCGAGTTCAGTTCAGTTGTTATTGCTAATGTCGACATTTTTCATTTTTATATGCCAAACGAATACTGCGGAAAATGGCGGAACGCACAGATAAAAGGAACCACGAGTGAATGAAAGATCCGCGGACATGTTATTGTATTCGTTTATTATAATGTTGTCATATTTCTCAAAAACAGCCAAGCTGAATGGACTGAAAGGACTCTAAAGGCGCGTCGAAGTTTATGGAAAAAAAGAATGCAAGCATTTTACGCCCGCACATTAAAACTTACAAACTAAATAAAAGTGAAGTTGTAGCGCGAAAACAAATAACGAAGTAAAATAATTACAAGCAGCGCATTAAAAAACTGTGAAGTAGAAATAAAAGCAAATAAAAATAATACATGATGCTACTAAAAGCGTACTGCAATAAAGTTTATTAGCTTGTGATGCGCCCAGCGTTCTAGCTCACCTATTTGTGAAGCAGCTTTCAAAAGGTGTAAAAAATGCTACGTGAAATGAGAATAAAAAAAAAGATACAATATTACCTTGAAAGTGGGGTGGGGCTGACGCAATGGAAGATATGTCGTGGGCGTTCGGAGCAGGAGTCGTAAAAGTTGCGCACGTGTTAAGTTGATAAATGTAATGGCCACTTTAAAGCTCTTTGTTCGCTTACTCCACCCATCGAACTCAGCTTTCGGTGTCCTTCGAGTACTTTAACTTAATTAGATTAAAGCCAAGCAACATTGTATTCTATTAAGTAGAACTGAACAATAAACTGATTATTAAATAATGTTTTTGGTAATTTGTGAGTTTAAAGCTACAAGAATTTGTGTGTTGCGATTGACAGTTCAATCTGAAAAAAATTCTTAGTTCATAGCTAGCTAGCTATTTCCTCTTTGTTCATGGATTAAGTCATACTTATCCGGTAGGACCCAAAAAGTATTGAACAATATTCAATCCTATATTGTTTAATATTATTATTAATGATCTTCCCATTGCTATTAAACATGGTCATACACTAATGTAAACAGATGATATCAAACTATGTTTGTCATATTCGGATGTCATCCAACAATGTTTGCTTCAGGCAGATTTGAACTCACTACATACATGGTGTAGTCTTAATTATCTGAACTTAAATTTCTCAAAATGTAAATGTATGACATTTCATCGTATGACAATCCTGTCCCTTCTTCATTGGATAAGTATTGGATCTAGTTCCATGCAGCTGCTTATAATCGTTCACGGAAAGTCGGTGTCAATGACCCTTGACCCCCCGGAGTCAATGACCCTTGACCCCCCCGGAGTCAGTGACCCTTGAACCCCCGGAGTCAATGACCCTTGACCCCCCCGGAGTCAATGACCCTTGACCCCCCCGGAGTCAATGACCCTTGACCCACTCGTGGTCAATGACCCTTGATACCCCCCCGGGGTCAATGACCCTTGACCCCCCCCGGGGTCAATAACCCTTGACCCGCCGGGGTCATTGATCATTGACCCGCCCGGGGTCAATGACCCTTGACCCACCCGGGGTCATTGACCATTGACCCGCCCGGGGTCAATGATCCTTGACCCCCCCCGGGGTCAATAACACTTGAACCACCGGGGTCAATGACCCTTGACCCACCCGGGGTCAATGACCCTTGACCTGCATGGGGTCAATGACCCTTGACCCCCCCGGAGTCATTGACCCTTGACACCCCCGGGGTCATTGACCCTTGACCCCCCGGGGTCATTGACCCTTGACCCCCCCGGGGTCAATGACCCTTGAACCCCCCGGGGTCAATGACCCTTGACCCCCCCGGGGTCATTGACCCTTGACCCCCCTGGGGTCAATGATCCTTGACCCCCCCCGGGGTCAATGACCCTTGACCCCCCGGGGTCAATGACCCTTGACCCCCCCGGGGTCAATGACCCTTGACCCACCGCCGGGGTCAATGACCCTTGACCCCCCGCCGGGGTCAATGACCCTTGACCCCCCCGGGGTCAATGCCCTTGACCACCCCCCGGGGTCAATGACCCTTGACCACCCCCCGGGGTCAATGACCCTTGACCCCCCCCCGGGGTCAATGACCCTTGACCCCCCCCGGGGTCAATGTCCCTTGACCCCCCCCCGGGGTCAATGACCCTTGACCACCCACCGGGGTCAATGACCCTTGACCCCCCCGGGGTCATTGACCCTTGACCCCCTGCGGTCAATGATCCTTGACCCCCCCGGGGTCAATAACCCTTGACCCCCACGGGGTCAATGACCCTTGATCCCCCCCGGGGTCAATGACCCTTGACCCCCCCGGGGTCAATAACCCTTGACCCCCACGGGGTCAATGACCCTTGACCCCCCCCGGAGTCAATGACCCTTGACCCCCCCCGGGGTCAATGACCCTCTTAACCCCCCCCCCCGGGGTCAATGACCCTTGACCCCCCCCCGAGGTCAATGACCCTTGACCCCCCCCCCGGGGTCAATGACCCTTGACCACCCCCCGGGGTCAATGACCCTTGACCCCCCCCCCCGGGGTCAATGACCCTTGACCACCCCCCGGGGTCAATGACCCTTGACCCCCCCGGGGTCATTGACCCTTGACCCCCTGGGGTCAATGATCCTTGACCCCCCCGGGGTCAATAACCCTTGACCCCCACGGGGTCAATGACCCTTGACCCCCCCCGGGGTCAATGACCCTTGACCCCCCCCGGGTTCAATAACCCTTGACCCCCACGGGGTCAATGACCCTTGACCCCCCCCGGGGTCAATGACCCTTGACCCCCCCGGGGTCAATGACCCTTGACCCCCCCCGGGGTCAATAACCCTTGACCCCCCCGGGGTCATTGACCCTTGACCCCCTGGGGTCAATGATCCTTGACCCCTCCCCGGGGTCAATAACCCTTGACCCCCACGGGGTCAATGACCCTTGACCCCCCCGGGGTCAATGACCCTCTTAACCCCCCCGCCCCGGGGTCAATGACCCTTGACCCCCCCCCCGGGGTCAATGACCCTTGACCCCCCCCGGGGTCAATGACCCTTGACCACCCCCCGGGGTCAATGACCCTTGACCCCCCCCCGGGGTCAATGACCCTTGACCCCCCACCCCGGGGTCAATGACCCTTGACCCCCCCACCCCGGGGTCAATGACCCTTGACCCCCCCCCCCGGGGTCAATGACCCTTGACCACCCCCCGGGGTCAATGACCCTTGACCACCCCCCGGGGTCAATGACCCTTGACCACCCTCCGGGGTCAATGACCCTTGACCACCCCCCGGGGTCAATGACCCTTGACCCCCCCTGGGGTCAATGACCCTTGACCCCCCCTGGGGTCAATGACCCTTGACCCCCCCTGGGGTCAATGACCCTTGACCCCCCCTGGGGTCAATGACCCTTGACCCCCCCTGGGGTCAATGACCCTTGACCCCCCCTGGGGTCAATGACCCTTGACCCCCCCGGGGGTCAATGACCTTACCCGGTCATGACCCCCCCCCACCGTGACCCCCGGGGTCAATGACCCTTGACCCCCACGGGGTCAATTACCCTTGACCCCCCCCCCCCACCGTGACCCCGGGGGCCAAAGGTCATTGACCCCGTGACCCCGGGGGCCAAAGGTCATTGACCCCGTGACCCCGGGGGCCAAAGGTCATTGACCCCAAGACCCCGGGGACCAAAGTTCATTGACCCCGTGACCCCGGGGGCCAAAGGTCATTGACCCCGTGACCCCGGGGGTCAAAGGTCATTGACCCCGTGACCCCGGGGGTCAAAGGTCATTGACCCCGTGACCCCGGGGGTCAAAGGTCATTGACCCCGTGACCCCGGGGGTCAAACGTCATTGACCCCGTGACCCCGGGGGTCAAAGGTCATTGACCCCGTGACCCCGGGGGTCAAAGGTCAATGACCCCGTGACCCCGGGGGTCAAAGGTCATTGACCCCGTGATCCGGGGGTCAAAGGTCATTGACCCCGGGGGTCAAAGGTCAGTGACCCCGGGGGTCAAAGGTCATTGACCCCGTGACCCGGGGGCCAAAGGTCATTGACCCCGTGACCCCGGGGGTCAAAGGTCATTGACCCCGTGACCCCGGGGGTCAAAGGTCGTTGACCCCGTGACCCCGGGGGTCAAAGGTCATTGACCCCGTGACCCCTGGGGTCAAAGGTCAATGACCCCGTGACCCCGGGGGTCAAAGGTCATAGACCCCGTGGCCCCGGGGCCAAAGGTCATTGACCCCGTGATCCCGGGGGTCAAAGGTCATTTACCCCGTGACCCCGGGGGTCAAAGGTCACTGACCCCGTGACCCCGGGGGTCAAAGGTCATTGACCCCGTGACCCGGGGGCCAAAGGTCATTGACCCCGTGACCCGGGGGCCAAAGGTCATTGACCCCGTGACCCGGGGGCCAAAGGTCATTGACCCCGTGACCCCGGGGGTAAAAGGTCATTGACCCCGCGACCCCGGGGGTCAAAGGTCAGTGACCCCGTGACCCCGGGTCAAAGACCATTGATCCCATGACCCTGGGGCCAAAGGTCATTGACCCCGTGACCCCGGGGGTCAAAGGTCACTGACCCCGTGACCCCGGGGGCAAAGGTTATTGACCCCGGGGGCAATGGTCATTGTTCCAGTGGTCAATGGTCCGGGGAGGGAATGCCCGGACGGATTGAGTCATCTGACGGTGGCACTACCCGGGCAGAGGGAATCCCTGGACAGAGGGAATCCCTGGACAGAGGGAATCCCTGGACAGAGGGAATCCCCGGACAGAGGGAGCCCCGGACGGTGTTCATCCTCGGGCAGATGGGATCTCGGGACAGTGGGAATGCCTGGACAGAGGGAAAGATCTCCGAACATAGGAAATCTCTGGACGGAAGAAATCCCCGGGAAGAGGGAAGCACCAGGTAAGGGAATCTCCTACCGGCGGGATTTTCCTGGCGGCGGGTGTCCACCGGCGAAGTGAGGCCAAATTCGCCGAGCTCCGGCCGCATCCATTGGCCGCCGGCCAATCTCCGGCCACCCTCCGGCCATGATAGTTTTCCTCAGTCAAATCAGCTAGATATATCAATTTTTGAGAATCGCCGAGGAGAGCGCTAAAAAAAAATTAATTTTTCTGTTGCATAATTTTAGGCGAAATAATTTTAGGACGCCGGCCACCCTCCGGCCATGATAGTTTTCCTCAGTCAAATCAGCTAGGTATATCAATTTTTGAGAATCGCCGAGGAGAGCGCTAAAAAAAATTTAATTTTTCTGTTGCATAATTTTAGGCGAAATAATTGTAAGACGTTCACTGAGTTCGTCGGTGAGCGAACTGGAATCCTTATAAAAGTGGAATGCTTATAAAAGTATTCACCAAGACGGTATTGAATTAGTTCAAAAACAGTTTCTTATTTTTGCTCATCGCAGTCTTAATTGGGATACCCATGGAAATCTTTCATCTTATAATGACAGACCAACCCTTTCATAACGCAGATCTATTCTCTCTGTGTTTTGTCTCCATAAAATTCTTATTAGTGAAATTGATTCCCCTTACTTGATTCAATCAGTTTTATTCAATGTCCCATTTCGTCCTTTTTGGACACTTAATGACAATCTTCTTCATTGGATAGGTATTTGATCTAGTTCCATGCAGCTGCTTATAATCTTTTGTAGTTTGAGGAGTAGCTCAACTACACCATTTTGTAGTTGCGCCGAAGTTCAGTTAAAAAAACAAGTAACGAAATTTCAGTCGGGCGTAACCGACTGTAAGAGGCCCTGTACCAGTTCAGTTCGCCTAACAAACACATTAAATGTTTCCCGAGCTTATGACCAAACACATGACCACTTCTCACTGCGCGAATATGAATGAAAGAAAAGGGGGTCGTTCAAATTCAATTGCTTATAAAATCGTTATTTATAATCCGATTTTGATGAACTTTTTGGATTTTGACTAAGAGGGACGTTAACTTTATACTGGTATACTCAATTTTTTTTGTGCCGAAGAAATATTTCTCCTTGGGGGTGATTTTATGGGGAAGGGGGGGAGGGACAAAATTTCAAAATAAACTTGTGAAATTCCGGAGCAGTCCTAGACGAATGCAAAAAACACGAAGTCTCTATCTATTACCGTTTCCGAGATCCTTTCGTTCATACAGACGGACGGACGGACGGACGGACAGACGGACAGACGGACATGGCTATATCGACTCCTCTATCACTCCTGACCATAATGGGGGTAACTTTGGGGGGTCTCCGACCATTATTTCTACCTGTTACATACATTTGCACAAACCCAATAGGCTCTTGTACCTTCGGTACAGGGCCTAAAAATAAAAAGAATAGGAAATATTAAGAAGACAAAGACTCGGCAACAAATTGCTTTAAATTTGGTTCGGTTGCGTCACTTTTAACATTTCAAAACGCCGTTCAGTAATTACATTTTATCAACACAATAACACCCACACTGTGATAATATTTATACTCAGAATTTAATTTAAGAGATTTGCTATTTTTTTGTGATCAGTTCTGTTAGAAGCGCATACTATGTCTGCCTTGAAATTAAATGCTAAGTCGAAGCTGGCAAAAAATTCCAGCAGAAATAAATCTCAGCGCTCATATTTTAGACAGGCGTGGGCTGAGGCATAGGAATAGCGAATATTTGTGGGTGTTTGCTACGGTTAAATATGTCTCCTTGGCTTAGTTTGTGCATGTATAGGTAAGTGGGTGTTTTTCTGCCTGTTTGTGTGTGTATGTCTGTCTGGCATTTCATTTTAAGCGAGACCTGCTGTCTGCCGCCATTGCCATTTTTTTTTTTGTTGTCATATTTTCGCTTTGTCTTTTCGCGTTTTTTGCTGCATAATTTTTGGTAAGCAGGTTAAGTAGTTACAAGTTGGCAGCGCGCAAAAAAAATGCCACATATACTCCTGCTCGCCTAGAACTCGACTATGTGAAATGCTAGAATGGCATAGAACTCGTTCGTATAGTATATATGTATATATGCATACATATGCGTGGGCATGACTGCTGTTGACATCGTTTTCTATAAGCAATTTTTTTTATTTATCTTGTTTTACATAGAAGTATAAAAGATTTATTTAATTTTTGTCACAACTCATTACTTACCACGCTCTTTGTTTGTATACTTCCAGACCGTTGAGGATCTCGAGAATCGTTGCATGGAAGCTGGCGTCGAAATCGTAACTAGACAATCATTTCTATCCGATCCAACAGACGCCGTACGAAATTTACGTCGCCAGGATGCACGCATCATTGTCGGGCTCTTCTATGTCGTTGCAGCACGCCGTGTGCTGTGCGAAATGTATAAACAGCAGCTCTACGGTCGGGCACATGTCTGGTTCTTTATAGGTGAGTTAAAAGCATTAAGTGATAAGAGCGCAAATAATTCTTCCAACAAATGAGCAGTAAAAGCCAGAAGTAATGCTTTAGTTAGCAGGCAACCTCAGCTAATATTACGGAGATATATAACATGAAATGCTATTCCTTAATATAGCGAGAAGAAAAAAGGAAACCTAGCGCTAAGAAACTCTGTAAACAATGAATAGTACTCGATTTTATTATTATGATTGGGCATTGTTTACAGATCTATCCCTTTCAAACTTACCACAGAATCACGTGACTGAACTTCTTCGAAATTGTTTATCCTGTTTGTTTACAGTAACTGAATGATATAAATACGGAACTACCTGCAATCGTACTTGTGATACTTGGAATGATTTTTCAATGTAAATTTAATTAAATTATAGTGGTTCAGCCAGGCGCCATGCTTAGGTTTAAAGGTTAAATTTGTTTAACACTTTTTTTTTTGTTCGTTACTTCTTTAGTCTATCGGGACTACAAATCGTTAGCTAAAGCATAAATTAATTTTAACTAAAATGAACGACATTCTTTCCAAGCAAAAACAAAATACGCATTGCATAAAAGGAATATGTTATTGTTACAGCCTCCTCACATCCTCACACAGAGAAAAGCTTACCATTAAGTCGGCTGCCAACTGAAAATTAGAGCCAAAAGAAGAAAGAGTAGAAAAATGCCGAGTATGTTGTCCTCTTTCGATTTATAGTAAAAAAAAAAGTATTTGTCACGTATTTTGTTACTTTTTTGTCTTTACAATAACGTTTTGCTTGTGTTGCATTGCCAGCAAATGAGTGAGAAAAAAAGTGAGCGATAGTAAAAGCATTTAACTAGATTTGGTACGTTTTGATTTGTTTTTTTCTCTCCAACTTGCCTTTTTAATTGTACCAAATGTCATTCATCTGCGACAAATGGATAAACCGTCTTCAGAGCCGTCTTTGAAGCCGTGATAACACAATTTTCCAATTTAACTTATTTATCCTTATATCCTTTTTATAAGTACGTTTTTTGGTACTTATTATACAGCTTCCTTAAAGTTTTAGATATATAGTTGTTTGCTATATCCTGATGCCCATCAAATAATCCTTCTACGTCAAATATATGACGCAAATAGCATAGACACTGATCATGACCGTACTTTATGAAATTACTGACCTAACTTATCTGAGGTTTCCCTCAAAGTTTAAGCTCATTCGGTTTGTCAGTTGTAAAAATATATACATACAAGGATAGATAAATCTACACAGACTGTGCTTAAACTTTAATTTCAAATTATTTAACCATTTTGATGTGAAAGCCTATAACAAAAATTTCCCCTACAAATTATGCCAATGATGGCAGTTATAATTTCTTAAATTTCTACACCATATATGGCTTCATCAGTTTTGGAATCATTTATTAAATTGTGTAAAATAAGATTTTGTTAAGAATATTGCACCACAGGCAATCATCTTGTGATTTTACATGCCGACCCCACTCAAATTCTCTCACACCACAAAAAAGATATGCCTCACAAATGAAGCAACTTTTTGACGTTGAAATATAAATGACCTTTGTGCGTATGTAAAATGCGTTGGGAGAAAAAAGATAAAAGTGAAAATGGATGGTGTTCACCAGTAAACAATCACTTGGTGCATTTGGATGGTTTTTTTATGTATGTCAAGAAAAACAGGAGACAAAAGTTTCAATCAAACTGAAAAAAACGCTTTATAGCAATGTGAGCTAGTTGCTCGAGTTTATTTATCGCTAACGATTTGTTTTTTATTTTGTAAAATTGTAGAAATGTCCCACGCTCTTTGTTTATCACTTTATTTTTGGGGTCCTCCTGACGTTGCCGATCCAAAATTTTATGCAACAAAATTATCTCTTTTGTTCAGATAACTATGTATATATGCGAACTTCGTACGTTTTTCAATGACTGCGGCTGATTGATACAAATCTTTTTGTACTATAATGCAGCATTGGATCCCAACCAACAGTTTCCTCATATGAAGCTGCAAAATATCATATATCACCAGGTGCCACTCGCTACATATATGCCGGAGTCTACCTTAAGTCGTTGCAATTGCGATTGGGACTCACAGCATTTGGTTGCACGCTCACGTCCCACACGTTCGCAATATAAAATTGTAAATTAATCCAGCATAGCAAGCTGCGCTGCATTTAATACGAACATTTCAAAAATGCCAGCAGGGAGAAATTTTAGCAAAATTGCTACAAGTCGAATAGTTACGTTAAGCAATTTAATAAGGCATAATTTTCATTTAATTAAGTGCAACTCGCTTTGAAAATAAATCAAGCGGCCGATTTGCGCCAAGCTGCTGTCCATTTGCAAATACAGCACGGAATGTCGATGTTCTTTGGTTCATAAATAATTCGCAAAGCTCTTGGCTAAGTGGTACATGTTTTTGGCTGCTTCTACGGCAACTACGCTCAATCTAATTTGCTAATTGGACGGGACTCTTCAATAGCACCTTCAGATTATATCTGTCTTTTATTCTCATTATGGCACAAAATCAACAGTTTTATGTAATTCACAAGTTTTTAATTAAAATTTCCAGTTAAAAGTTGAAAGATTTTCTTTAGTGAGTACAAAATATGAAAAACTTCTATACATATAGTCTGCATAAATACACTTTGATTCCGGCACTCGAGAGTTTATTGACTTTTGTGTGTAAGTGCTGTGCTGTGCTGTGCTGTGCTGTGCTGCTTTATGCGTAATAGAAATAGGCGTCACTCCATTTTCCTTACAATTTCACCTAGCACTCATTTCTATGCTTTTTCACTTACATTAAAATAATTTTCTACACTTTGGCTGGCGTAGGCTTTAGAAAGGACTTAGAGCTGGCGCACATTGAAATGGAACTCTTTCGCTTAGATTGCCTGGCTTGTGTTCCGTTGAGTTTTGATTCTGACTATGCGAAATTAAATTGTTTAATTGAGCGTATTGTTAAGCGCTCTAATAGGCTTAATTTAAAACACTCTTTATCGGTTTGGCTGCTTCTTTAGCACTGACTCAGTCTTGCTAGCTACGGCGGAGAGTTTTAAGTAGCTACACAGAAGCAGAGAGAAAAGAATTCACAATTTAAGCGGATTGTTCTTAAAAAAAAAACATTCTATTTTTTTAATACTATGCAGATTTATTGTACTTTTAAATACTTAAATTTGCGAATATGGGGAGCGTTACATCTTTCGAGGATATCGTCGTCATAATAGGGTTCCTTCCAAGGCTTCCTGTTCGTTATTATTAGGGCTTTATTCTTTTAAAATGGAGGGTCCCTAGCTCAGCGCACCAGCCCCTAATTAAGGGGAGGAGGTAATTGCCCTCTCACCACTGAACGGAATGTTCAGAGGCTACCCAGAAGATACGTGTTCAAACGGACGTGTGAGTTGCTTGGACGGTTTGTTACAAGAATCATTGTTGGCCATTCCCAAGTGAATGGCAGTCAAAAACATTTCTCACAATGTGAACTTGAGCAAACGAATCCCAATCTCCCCCCACCTATTCTTCCTTGATGTAAATACATAATGAACAAACATGGCTCTCCTTTCTATATTATCGTATGATATATAAAATTACACGATAAACAACGTTTTTAGTTTAACTTGCAATTTTAGATAAAAACACCAAATTTTAAGTATCTTACTTCAATTCTAGTAAAAATTTATACGGTTCAATAAGAGACCACTAGAAGGGAACATTTGTTCCCATTCCTAAGTTTTTGTAAGAAAAACATTTTGTTGCAGTGTAGTTTAGTTCAAAAGGACAAATTCACTAGTCCCAATAATATATTCCACACGGATCCCCATAAAGGGTATCTCAAAGTGCGGCATACTCAACATCAGCGTTCTTTCTTGTTTTCTACTTCAACAGGAAATAAATTTTTAATTTTCTTGTTGCTTTCAAACAAATTGCATCGATTAACTTTAAAGGTCGCAAATGTGATGATTTTTTAGACAGAACGAGTTTCAAACCAGCAACAAGATATTTCGACCGACCGACTGAATGAATGAACCTGTCTGGCTATTCATCTGTCTGAGTGATATAAACCCTTTTTTGGTTAAGTAGTTGTGCAACACATGATTTCGTCGCATTAGCAAAAGTTTATGGCGCAAAATAAATACACAAAAACAAACTCAGAACTTCAAGAAAAGAATAGAAGATTAATTCTTCAAACGAATCGAAACTCTAATACTCTACACGAACACAATTGAAGCCTATTAAAAGAAAGTCGATTAAATAATTTTTATCAATATAAATATCTATTTTGTACGCAATAGTCTTGCGTGTCTAGAATTCAAAGTTAATTTTTCAATGAAATTTTCAAAACTGAACAATTAGTGACATACAGAATAAATCGACTTGTTTCGTGAACCTTGCCCAAATTTATAAACTATTCATACAAAGTATGTAGAGTACAAAAACCAAATAAAATAAAAAAACGAGCAGTCCGCAAGACAAATGGAACAGCTCTAAAAATTCGGGAAAAAGAAAACGCTGGCAAGAAAGTCAGCAACAGCGCAAAGAACAATTTAACTTTTGTTTATTCTGTACCAGCTAAAATTTTCTTTCAACATCTTTTTTTTCTTTTCAATGCTGTTTTCTTACATTTTTGTTTCTTACTTTGTTTCTCTTTGGGCAGAATAAAAAGAAAACTTTAATTTATTTGCACAAACTTTTTACTGTTTTTCACTCTGTTGCAGCGCTTTTTCCACTTTTCCGATATTATATTGTACATCCATGTACTTCTTGGTCTACCCCGGTGTACTTCTATGCTGCGTGCTGCGATTTAAAAGACTTACATACAACGCCACAATGCCACAGTTTCGAAGGCGAAAGAAAGAAAGTTTAGCTGTTCGATATAAATTATTTTCAAATGCTTTTAAAAATCAATAAAACAGAAGTTTATTGTTGTACGCAATCACATAAATACAAACGAATCTAATTGCAGACCTCAGAGCTTATATAAAAGTAACTTCGAAGCGACTTTTCATCCCGGTACAGAAAATTACCCCATTGTAGCCAAATGCCAAAGTGCACCGTCGTGCAATGAGCAATGGAAAGTCATTGAAAATGTTTTAAATTTATCCGAGTCAAAAATATTTTTAACACTAAAATTCCATTAACGGCAGAGACACGCAGACAGGCAGATCTGTTACAAAATATTTTTAAACTAACTGATTGACAGCCAACCGGAAGGCCGATAGGAAGTAGGTACATTAAAAGCGGACAGCTGATCAAATGGGAATGGGCTGGCAATGTTGGCGGCTGCTACCACACCTCTGCAATTCTTATTTGATTTTGACTACATTTTCATTTTACAATATTTTTTAATGGCATTGAATAGTTTATTGCAACAAAACGCTTCTCCTACTTCACTTCATGGTGACCTGAATATATGCAAACATAAATTATTCGAAAAATATATTGTAGTAAAAAATTTACGATGGTTTTTCAACATCGAATTACATATAATATGGCAATTCTTCATATATCACATATGTATCAACTTTGTTCCAAAAAATAAATCGAACAGTAGCAGATGTTATGAGAGTCTGAAGTCAGTTTTGTTTTTTGCAAATACTCAATGAAAAATTCTGGATGGAGGCCTATATGGAGCCATGAGTATCATTTGAATAACTGATTATGGAACACAAACCGTATTAGACATTCCAGTATACTGGAATACTTAGTATAATATTTTTTTTGCACTGCTACAGCTACTTTCGCTATAGTTTGAATGGTTTGTATGTGCGCTGTACTGTTGCGTAAACCTTTTTCATTCTAATGAATAAGTTCGTTCATTCTTTGTTCTTTTTAAAAAGAGGCTTGGCATAAAAATCGATAGAAATTTTCCATCGTCTGCATGTAAGAATTACAATTCTTCGAAGACTGGATACAAAAATTTTGTATTATATAATATGTCATGTTTAAAGCATGAAACACAACTATTGGAAGAACAGAATAAAATCGAACGAAGAGTCGGCAAATTACCGCATGAAAAGGGAATAACAAAAGCAAACGAAGAATAAGAATAAAACTTACAGTTTCAAACTAATTTGTTCGATTTATAGCGTCTTAAGTGACAGTATATTTCTTCATCGGTCCAAAACTGAGTGTTGAACACAGAGCCGATATTTAGTTTCGTTTTAAACTTGGTAAAACTTTTAACGAAACTCACGATTGAATGAAAAAAGGTAATCTCGCAGAACTATTTAGGACTGGTGTACACGTTTCAAAGACGGTCGGGAAGACTTGACTGACGATGAACGTTCGTGACGGCCGAAATCTTCAGTGAACGTACAAAACGTCAAAATTGTGCCTGAATTCATCGAAAATGAGCCGGAATTGTCATTGCGTTTCATGGACAATCATTGCGTATTTTGGGCGATCATTTGGCCTTCTGGTAAGTGTGTGCACGATTTGTTTCGCATCAATTGAAAGACGAGGAAAAGGTGCTTCGGATTCAACATTCGAAAGACATCATTAAAGTAGCCAAAAAAGATTAAAACTTCTTTTTCAACATTGTTACTGGTGACGAGATATGGTGTTATCAATACGACCCTAAAACAAAGGGTCAAAGTGCCGAATGGAAGCCGCCCGGTGAGCCAAAATCCAAAAAATCACGTTTGGAAAAGTCAAAAGTGAAGAACTTGTTTGATTCTCTATACATGTATATTATGTTATGCCGAAGGAACCTGTACAAACAAATGAAATTGTATTTTGGTATTTATTTTGGTTGTTTGATTTTCTTATACTGTGATGAAGAGTAATATATACTTTCATGTTTGTTCAATGAAGAAAATATGTTCATTCATGAATAACACTTACACACCCAGTCAGAAGCAAATATCAGTTTGAAAAAAATAACGACAAAAAGTGACTATGCCTTTTTTTTTGGGCGATCTGCTCTCGCAGAATCCCATGAATCTAAGCTGATACTGTTTCAAAAATATCAACATTTCAATTTCAAGATCCAGAATCTTCAAGTTTTCCAATTTGAGTCTTTAGCTAAGTTCACACAGTGCCAGTTATCTGGCAGTAATAACTATTTTCGTTGAGTTTGCTGTCACATTAAGTTAAAATTTGAAAATATTAGAAATTATTTTCAATGCATTGTGATGAGAGGTCGAATATATTCTACCGTCTGAACAATGCATTTTTCGTTTCGGTCCGCACTTCCATTCAGAAGACCTACCATTCCGAGCCTAACGAAGATTCACTTCAAAACGTATTCATATATAATTTAATTCTACTACGACTTCATCCCACAGTTCTTTAAAAAAAAAAAGTTTCAGGTCAATAATAGTGCCAGCGTAGGCCTTTTGATAAAGTTGTAAGCTTCAGAGCGCTGCATAGTTTAAGGAATCCATTTCTGAAATAAGATCCTAAAAGCACTGCCTTGCACCTTATTGCAATTTAGCACTAAAAACCCATTAAATATATGCTTATACAAAGTAACGCCGAAAAGTATGCAACGTTGTGTCCGTTTTTATTTTACTTTTTTTAGGCGACTTAACCAGACCACCCGGACCAGAGTACTCCCATTATATAGATTTTGAGTCGTTTAGCATGCCATACCAAATAATTGACAGTTACTCCTACAATTCCATAAATTCTTTTATTAAATACAGACATTGCAACTTCTTAAAAGAAAATGGTATATTTTTATTACAATACTTGGACATCAATATGCCCAATTTTACTATGCTGTGTAAAAAAAGGTCGACTATAGCCAGCGCTTTTTCAATGATTACCAAAGTTTTCCACAATTTATTTATTGCAATTATTTCTGATTTATTGGGCTGCCCTCGCATCTTCATTGTGTAAAAGTAATGAACGAAATTTCAAACAATGAACAGAAATCAAATAAAATGAATTTAGAGTCCTTTTCACATTTTGCGAAATGTCTGCAAATATTAATTTATGTTCGCCATTAAGTTTAAATATACTTTTAGACAGGCATATTGACTAAAGTCAACTCGACTGAATCGAATTGAACTTTCTATAGCAATCTGCACGCATAAATCAGCACATATAAAATTAATTTCAAATAATAGTAGTCAACGTTATAAATTACTTCTGCCCGGGAGCAAGTGGAAGCAATGAAGAGATGGTGCACAATAACCGCACCAAATATAAAATCCACTTAAGCCAACCAAAAATTACTTTAATCCCTCAACACTTGACATTGTCGACTTCGAAACGACACGGACAGACAGACAGACAGACGACAAAGACATCGCTGCAGATGGAGATATCGTTGACAAAGTCGATTTCATTTTGCGCAATACAAGTATCTCCAGTCATTCAGCCAATGTCTAAGACGAGGCCAAAAAGTTGTTCCGATTTGGATAGCGCGTGGCATGCGAAGCGATTTCGCCACTGATGAGTATGAAGCTGACAATGACTACTACTACGGAGCTGATACTTATCTAAGATGAAAACTTTACTGTCTTTTCGAGCTCTGAACTGAATGTATGTAGTATGTGTCTTATTGTTCCTTTTCTTATTTTGCAGGCTGGTACGAAGACAATTGGTACGAAGTGAATCTCGAGAACGAGGGCATCACATGCACAGTCGAACAGATGCGTATCGCTGCCGAAGGACATTTGACAACGGAGGCACTTATGTGGAATCAGAACAATCAAACAACAATTTCCGGCATGACAGCTGAGGAATTTCGGTAAGTCAGACATGCAGACATACAGACAGGCAGGCACAGAACCAGCGATAGAGCACACATAAAATGGAGCGTCGCGCTCGTGTTCTTATTGTCACAAAGTCCTCGCGCGTGCGACCTTTGTGCCATGTACTGTATTGCATCTTTCACCGCGCTCTCTTGCGCGCATTCGCTTGCTTTTCTGGCAGTAAATATGCGCAACGAAATGCTGCAGTGCGGGCACACAAAGTGCACCAAAAGTTATACAATTTGCTGCAGTATTTCAACAACTACGAAGTACGAAACACAGAACTGAACAGCACCGCAGGCGATTGCACAAAGCATGCAGAATGTTGACTCTGAAGGCAGCGAAGTGAGAAAAGAGCAAAGAAAGATGCTGCATTTTTATTTCGAATAACTTAATTTATTTGTATTTAATTTCCATATCACATCTTATATAATGTAAAACTTTTCTTTTTTCACATTTCCAACATAGACAACGACTGAACAACGCACTCATCGACGAGGGCTATGACATTAACCACGATCGCTATCCGGAAGGATATCAGGAAGCGCCGCTGGCATACGATGCTGTCTGGTCGGTGGCGCTGGCCTTCAATAAAACAATGCAGCGTCTGGCGCAGCGTAAGAAATCGCTCAGGGATTTCACATATACGGATAAGGAGATCGCCGATGAAATCTATGCAGCCATGAATTCTACACAATTTCTGGGTGTCTCGGTGAGTGAAAATCTTTGTTCCGTTGTTTTTAATGTATATGAATTTTCGCTTTTTCAACTGCCTACAACAAACAATTTGTCTAATAAATTTTAAAGATGTTAACTGTCCTAATAAGCGTTAGTTGCACAGTCCCCAAAAAAAAGTAAGATGTTTAGCAGACCAGAGTCGGTACATTATATGCAGAGTCGGCTACCCCCACCCCCCTTCGCCGATAGCTGGATACGCCCTTGGCTTCTAAGCATGTAAATTGTTTTTATTGAATTCAATTACTTGCTTACACCCAATACACATCTGTGATGCACAAATATAAATTAATCTCCCTCGAAATATCCGCAATGCAATTAAACAATTTGTTTCCACTAATTGTTTGAAAATCAACAAAAATGTTTTACTAATCGGTTTCGAATCATATATTCTGACTCACACATAGTACGATATTTTTTTTTTTCTCTCCGTATGCTTTGCTTACGACTTTAAGCCATATTTTTGAAGTTTTTTTCGCTATGTTGCCAGATTTCAACGAACAGCAAATTATCATCAAGCTGAGAAAACGGAAAAAAGTATTATATATTGAAACACAAAGTATCCGCTTATAACAAAAGTATTTGGCAATTTTCCAGCGAGTTAAGAAAGGCCCTAAATAAGACTATTGCTAAATTTTGGCTAAAAGATAATGTGATATAACACAAGCGAAGAGGAAACAATAGGTTTTACACCAATCCTTAAAGTCATAAATTGCATATAACGCATACTTTATCATTTATTACGCGCTAGTGCAGCAGAATGCACAAAGCAGCATCATGCAGAGAACTTGGAGTAGGGAGTGGATACAGAGTGAAGTGGAGCAGGACTAGGAGGTCTGAGCTCTGCTGTGAGTGAAGTAACGAAGCGCTAAAAGCATTTCAAGCGAAAAAAATATTCCCAAGCAAAAAACTGCAACTGCAAGTAAAACAATGCAAAGCGATACAAAAAGCATATCCGCAGCGTAGAATGAAAATAAAAATGCACACATTCAGCTCTGCTGTTTGAAGCAGTCTCCTCTCGTTTGTGTCTCGCTCTATGTAAACTCCCTTGAGGCAGGAACTAACGCAAACATATTTGTGCTTGTGCGCTTGAGGTTGCGCTATATTTTATTTCATTTTATTTCTATACTGCCCCATGCGAGTGTAGGTGGGTGAGCTAAAAAGTTTAGGACATTTATATGATTAATGGTAATACAACAAAGACAAAATCATCTTCGGCGCATTTTGTTACATAATTAAAATTATATTTTATTGGAAATATGAATTACTGTTGCAATAATTTAAATCGGTATGCATATGTATGACCATTTAAACAAATCAATAATCAGTCGATGAGCTGTTTAACATTAAATCCTTAAGCAGAAGGAGAACTGCGGCTAGTGCATGGCGTTTCTTAGGCACTTATCGAATATTAAGAAAGTAAAATTGTGTTAACCTGCAGAAGAATGGTATTTTAACCTGTAGAAGAATGGTATTTTAATGATATTTTTAATTTAGCAAAATGTAGAGAAACTTGCCCTTAGATAATCAACTTGTTGGTGTTGTGTTGACTGAACCAGTGGTTATTAAGGTCAGCCACGTTTATCATTGCGCTAATTAGGCCCTGTACCGAAGGTACCAGAGCCTATTGGTTTTGTGCAAATGTATGTAACAGGTAGAAATAATGATCTGAGACCCCTCAAAGTTACCCCCGTTATGGTCGGGAGTGATAGAGGAGTCGATATAGCCATGTCCGTCTGTCCGTCTGTATGAATGAAAGGAACTCGGAAGCGGTAATAGATAGAGACTTCGTGTTTTCTGCATTCGACTAGGACTGCTCCGGAATTTTGCAAGTTTATTTTAGAATGGTAGGCTTGTTTGATTTACATATGAGCTAATACCCAAACGACCAACAATCAGTAGTAGCACCAAGAATATCTCTCAATTTTATTTCTATAGAATGGTAGAGATTTGGCATTTGCACATTCTGTAGCGTGAAACGAGATGGTATCCATTATCGAATGTTGTCATTTGCGTATAACCCAAATTATACAATATTTACACTTACTTTCTGCATTTCATGAAATGATTTCGTGAATTTAGACTTCGTTTAAACGTTTATATAAACTTGAAAATGAACTGCTTGATCCCACCTCGTATAAATCTTATTTCAATTTTAAACTGATCCCATCTCAGCTCAAGGCGGGAGTCCTTAAATATCCAACTAACCGCATTTAGTAGCAAGCTGTGCATAGCTGCACTTTACATTGCTTAGCTGGTTCGTTGTGCAAGTATGTGTGGCGACTTCGTTGTATGTACTCTATATGTAGACAAGTTCATACATACTCTTAGGAGGAAAAAAAAATGGAAACACAATGGCAACAAGAAGCTAAAATTACGCATAATTGTAAATTTGTTTTGCTCAGTCGCTGTCCGCAACTCTTTCCCCGTTAACAGTCTGTCACCCCGCATATACCAGCGTGTGAACTTTGCTCGACTCCTTTGCAGCTTATCGAGCAGCACTTTATGCTCAACCCAGCACCATCCCAGCCATGTGCTCACCACTGCATTGCATAGTTTAGTACAATTTTTGCAAAATGCGCCATTCGTATCCTGCAGCATTCGTATCTTACATTTTTATCCTTTCGCAATTTCGCGACGACTTCTTTCATTTTGCAGCTGTTCCATCTTATGCAAAAAAAAAAGCACATTAATTTTTTCCGCACAAGGACACGCTAAATGGCGCGGTTGGCCGAGTTTTTTGTTTTGAGACAAATTTAAATAAATTTTTGTCTGATTTGCGAAAACTGATACGACGATGCTTTTTTTATTATCTCTTCTACAGGGTGTCGTTGCTTTTAGCTCGCAGGGCGATCGTATCGCGCTGACACAAATCGAACAGATGATCAATGGAAAGTACGAAAAGCTTGGCTACTACGATACACAATTGGATAATCTGACGTGGCTGAATATGGAGCAATGGAATGGTGGAAAAGTAAGTATACTCTGGCGAAAATCGTATCACATTTATGGTAAATATTTACAAAGAAATGTGCAATGAAAGTAAAAGATGAATAATTAACCGCTTTATTTTATTTTACTTTATATAATGTGTACAATGTACATACACAGAGTGCATCCCGCCAGTATAACATAAGATTATAGATGAATGGCTGTAAGCTGATCCCAAAAATGGTTAACCACTTTTTACGAAAGTTTCATAGATATATCAGAAGTTTGCAAAAGATGCCTGAAGTTGCACAAGATGCATATAAGTGTGTTAATGGAATTAATGAACTGACACATAAGTCCAGTCAAGCAATATAAGAAGCTTAAATCAAGCTTCAGTTTGACATCTTAAAAACCGATGAATTAGTTTATATTCATATTAAGGTGGTTCGATTTGTAGTAAAAACTAAAACTTCTGAAAATGCTATTATTTTTTTATGAAAATTTTGCCAAGAAACCATAGTTCTTAAGTAGTGCAAAATTGTTCATACTTTGAAAATGTCTTTGTGACAATAGAAATGCTGTACGCGAACGAGTAATCATAAAAATTTTGTATTATCATGATAACCAGTAGTCAGCAAAAGCATTAAATCAATTTTTAATGCTCAGACTTTTTAAATTCAGTTAAGTTAGATAATGACAACGTTTTATTTGAGGCTTCACAAATTCGACTTATATTGGAAATCTTAGCCGTGATAAAAATTGTGAACAAGCATTTGTCATCAGATATGAAACTGAAGCGTAATTTCCTACTTATCAAGAACAGCATCCAAGTTCATCCTCCGGCCCAGCGCAACTATAATAGACGTCTAAGAATTCTTGGTTGCATTGATTTCAGCCTTATACGCATAGAGGTCATCAACCAATCAATATTATTAAGCAATGATAATTATTTACGTAATTTTATTTTTAATTTGTTATATAATCTAGAAACATCGAAAACAGACAATCACGAATTTCGAATTTCATGTTTTCAAATTCATGTCATTGGAATTCCTTTAGGAAGCTCTGATGCTTCCTCTTAGTGAAGAGCATGAACAATCATAACATCTTTATGATTGTTATTACAATAAAATAAAATTGTTCAATTTAAAATTTAATATATTCCATGGCTGGGGACTTGAGGAACTTCTGTATAGTACTTTTTTTTATCTTCCACATTCATGTGTTTTTAACTTAACTTAAGGCTTGAACAAAATTGACTGCCACTTGAATAGTATAAGCGACAGAGACAAAATGCACTATTTTACATGCAATACATGCTAGAATTGCAGCAAATAAAATGTCTACGAGTATATGCTGCTACCTGAGTACAAGGTGCAGAGTTTATCTAAATTGAAATAACTCACTTTTGCTTTAGCATAGCAAAATATAAAAAAATTCCTGAAAAATGCATTATATCGTATACACTTATTTTCTTATGAACGGCTGCTTAAAACGAGTCTTAAATCAATTTTACTACAATCGCAAAATGTTCGAACGTAGCTTATCGTTTGAACGAATCAACTTTATGCAATTTATCACCTTTATGCAAATAGCAATGAAGCTGGCAAAAATCAAATAAAAAGCTTGAATGCTGCCAAGCGTGCATAACCGAGTCGAGTTGGCTCGGGTTGAGCATTTCTGATCTCATCTGACTGAGCTGAACTGTTCAGTTGAACACAGCACAGAGTAGTGCTGAGCTGTGAGTGAATATAAGTGACTTTCAGTTAATGCTGCAAAAAAGGTTTAAATCGAATTTTATTGAATTTTTGCTGCCCGCATTTTCGCACGAATATCCAACCAAGACAGTTGCAAACACCTGACTCGATGTTCTATGGCACGTCGAATGTTGATGGCATTAACCAAATTGAATCGATTCGAATTGAGTGGGGTGGAGTAGAGCTTCTCAGTGCAATATACTCGTAGCAGATGCTGTCATATAACGCGGTCGCATAATTGTCATCAAACAAAATGCCAATTAATATGATACTTTAAGCAGCCCGCAGTCGGTTACAATATTGCAATAAATTTAATTTAATTTTAATTTTAACGTGGTGATGTGAAATATGTTAATGTACTTACTTCTCGATATCCTAACAATCAGAGTACAATTACGTTGAAAGTGATATAGTGGATGCAAAACATGGTATAGACGATTTTTTATTTTAAGATAGAGCGTATACCACCCTGCTATTCCGTCGTTTTTCGGGGCTTTCGTTTTCATCTGTAACCGAACTTCTTGATTAGCTGTATTTTTCTGTAAGTGGCTTCGAACTTCGTCAACATCAGCTACATCAAAAGGTGTACAAGTCGTTCAAGTATATGCTTCTACTACGTGGTTTTGCTGCATTTCGCAATGCATCGTTTTCTATAATTTAAATCTATACTTGTAGGTGCTCGTTTTTGTCTGCACTGCGAATCTATTTAATGTGATATGGTCCAACTCGATTGGCTTCGCATAAAATGACAACACACTCTGCACAATAGCCTTACTAAACCTAAAACCATAGCATTTAAAAGATGCCCGGTTGTATAAGGCAGGCAGATGGGAATGAGAAGGCCTTGCTGGCTCACAGTTCCTGCGTACCGTGGTGGTATGTGTCGTTGTTAAACTCACAGATTTTTTCCAAGATTTGGCGTAATGTGAGTATTTGGTTGACCTTTTTGGTCTGAAGCATCACTGATATCGTCCTACCGTATATGGCTTATTACTTAAAAATTTGTTGCATACTCCTAACCAACTCTTCGTCGCCGGTTTTAAATAACTCAGCTGGCGGCCCATCAGAACCTGCTTTGTTATATTTCAGCTTTTTAATAATCGACCTCGGTACAGTCCGGTAGCTCTACAATAGTGTCTTCATTAACTGATGGTTCCAGAGTCATTTCTTTATCGGCGGAATTGTGCGTTTCATCGCCTCCGAGTGGGTTAAAAAAATTACTCCTCCATAATCTCATTGATTCCTATTCATCCGTAACCAGATTTCCATGTTCGTACTTACAAGAAAGCTTGCCCTTTTGATAAAATTTTCGAGTTTCATTTCTGTCACGTAACATATCAACACTCTCAAATGTCTTTCTCTCTTCCTCCTTTTTCTTGCGTCTGAAAAGGAGTTTCTACCCTCTCCGTTTCTCTCGATATCGCTTTCCAGACTGCAGAGTTCGCTGATTTGGTTGTGTGTAAGTTGAGGTGTTCAAATCTGGTACTACTAACTACCATGTTCCGACCTGCAGCGAAATCGATCAGCCTCTCTCCATTAAAGGTTGGGTCAAAGATTGCTTCCTTTCCAACTTTGGCGTTGAAATCGCCGTATAGACGTTCCAAGCGCTCATAGAACTCATGCTTAACATCGTCGTCTTTCTCTTCCGTCGGGGCGTTCGCACAAATCAGGCTTATATTAAAATATTTAACCTTGATGCGTATCGCGGCTAGACGCTGAACCTGGAGACGAGGCAACGTAGTTGCCTACTCACCACGAAACCAAAATTGACAGAAGATACATCATTCGAGTGAGCATTTTTAATATTACACCACCTGCACAAACAGTGATCACGATATATATTGGGTTTCTTGCTGCCCTCCCTACTGAAGCTAAGGATTATGCATTGTGCCACTACCAACATTGGTTAAGAAAAAAACCGAGTATGACTGCTTGCTATGGAATTTGACAGTCTCAGAGCAAAGTTCATAGTAATGGGTGTGACATAATTTGGTACGGGGCTTGGCCGGGTTCGAAGGGAGCCCGCTTCGAAACCATCGCCTCACACACTTCACACCCTCTATAGCTGTGTGTACAAGCTTTGCTGGCTGGATGCAGGATTTGGTTGAGTTCGTTTTGACAAGAATTTCACCACATTTGACACATCGAAAACTGTTTATAGCAACTTCGATGCGTCAAATGCAGAGAAATAATAATTTGAATCAAAGGACTTCTTCGTTTTTATCTGTCAAACCAACAATACTAAGCCATATTAATTATTTTATTTATAATTTCATAATTCTGTTATTTGTATATCTGTTTAAGAATTAAATCTATCAAGAGAGTAGTGTGAAAGCAAAATTTAATTTCCTTTTTGATAAATTTTATTCATAAATAGATAAACAAACTACCTAAATGTATTTAAGTTACTCTAACATTTCATTAAATTTCCTAGATAAGACAGATTGCAAATATAATAAATAATAAAAATGGAAATATATCACGATTGTCGCTCATGCAATATATTAAGTTGTTGAATCTGTTCTTACCATTTCAGGTACCTCAAGATCGCACAATTGTCACGCATGTGCTGCGCACAGTATCGCTGCCATTATTTATCTGTATGTGTACAATTTCAAGTTGTGGAATTATCGTAGCCTTAGCACTTATTGTATTCAATATATGGAATAAGCATAGAAGGTAAGTCAAACTCATGTGCTACTTTAGTCCCAACCCAACCCATTTCAATCCAATTCAATCTACACAAACCCAAATAACACGATTCAAATCGTACGAGCTCGTGCGCACAGGTTAGAAGCGGAAAAGCGTGAAACACGGCAAACTTGCGATACATATGTATCTGTAGACATGCACGCTGACAAAATGTGAAACAGCTTCAAGTGCAATTTTACTTTGTAACAACTTTGAGTGCTGCTGCCACTTGGCTGCTGAAATAACAAACAAACCGAGTAGCGAACGGAGCAAAATATTGTTATAAAGTTTATGCGAGTTGATATTATTTTATGCATTGTTGAAAACGTGCTCGATGTGCAAACAGAAGCGTAGTTAAATTCGGTTACACATTTAGAGACTATAAAAGCGACAGAAAATGTTGGCAAATACTATTTACTATTTGCTCATTTAATATGACTTAAGGTTTATTTTTAGCATAAATGTTTAGATGAGGTATTCTTTAGAGTGCAGATATATATGTACACAATTACTGTTACTATATCATAGTGGAGGACGCATGAGTAAAGAGTCGAAGACGAGCTATATACAGTTAAAAGTTCTTATAATACATGATCTTGAAATTACAGGATAAATTGCATATGAAATGCAAAGCTTAAAATTTAAAGACTTGAGAAAACCGAAGACAATAAAGAATACAAGATCGAGCAAATGAATCAATTTTTATGTGATGAAATATCCATTCAGTGAAGATATATTTATAAAAAATAATTCCTTGTATATAGCTCCACTGAATGGATATTGACTATTTGTTTAAATATCCATTTATTGATATTTTAACTACGAATAATATTTAATACAGTTTCAAATGCTTCCTCATTTCAAGTAGTAATAGCAGTTGGAAATGTTCTCTCATGTTAAATCGCAATATCAGATAACCCGCTCTATAATTTAAATTAATCTTTAAATTATCTTAAATACTACCACTATTCACGAACCACTCAGTTGTATCAATCTGAGACTTTCAAACATTTTTAAATTGGTAATACAAAAAATTATTGTGGTAAGCTAGCTCGCTGTGTGAAGTATACAGCGCAGCATCTTACTACAAATTGCACAAAAAAGGAAAGCCAAAAATTGTTAACTGTGGTGAGGCACACCCTGCCAGAAATAGAGGTTGTATTGTAGAAAAAAAAAGCTTCAAAAACTGAGGAATAAAACGATTGGAATGGTTTCAACGGCTGGTAACAACCCTAATCAAATAAAAGCCAATACCAAACCAGGAAAACCTTACGAAGATAATCATGCACCAGTTGTTAAACTGTGGTCCTTAAAGCCAATACATAACCAAACGTATGGCAATGTTTTAAGTCATAATACCACTCAAAAGAATGATCAATCCATTCTGGCACAAATCTTAGCGCAAGAAAAGCATTATGCAGCCTTAGATAGGCGATTAGGAAACCATATCGGCATATAATTTAGCGCCGATTTTAACTACGCCACTGTACATCTGAGTATTTCAAAATGTAGCAATTTTTAGCACATCCCTTTTCTTAGCTGTGGTGCTATTTGCTCTCGATATGCTGTTCGTGCTTATTAAAGACAAATGTAATAAAGTTCTTCATCAGAGATTGGAATGCTAATTAGAGCGAATGCAAGTGCAAAATAAAGTTGCAACATAGAACAAATGAGCGAAAAAGATAGATAGATAGTTATAACGTATGAGAGCGAAAGAGATGCATAGAGCAAGAGCCACTTGGCACTTAAATTATTGAAATTACGAAGTCTGCAGTTAGTGGCAACAGCAATAAAATGTAACGAATTTCTACTTCAACGCTCGCATTTGGCTGCAACACAAAACGCACAAAAATTAAATGAAAGCGAGAACAGATATTAAAAACTTTCTGGCCTGTTCTAGTTTTCATTTTCGGCCAAATTTTGCGAAAGTGAATTCGTAAATTTCCATGCCTTTTGGGAGTATTTGAATTCAATTTCGTTATGTGAGATGATGTTCACTTGCTCAGTGCCAAGTGAATTTAAATCGCAAAATCATGGCAAACGTGAAAGATCAACAAATTTTACAATTTCAACAATCACACAATCTTCTCGAATGTGAATACCGGAACAGTACAGTTTAACAGAATTTATGGCGCAATTATCTCTGCGCATTTGTTTTTTTTTTCGAATTGTTTGTTGCATTCAATGTGCAAAATGTAAACTTTTTTATATACTATAAAAGTTAAATCTGGACTTTACTGAGTAGTACACTGCTCAGGTAATTTATGGTGCGCAATCCATAGCTGCAAACCAGCGCATTGGGAGGAAACTTTTTGCAGAATCGAACGAGACTATTAACGATTGCGGATTAAACGTGTAAGCGCGGAGTATTTAAGTGTCAGACAAAAATGGATAAAAAAATATTGATAACAAAAACTGAAATGAACTTTACACGAGTTATTGCAAGCATTCTTAATGACTCTAATGAAGCAGTACTCGTAAGTTCTTGGCACAAGTCGAAGCGCTCTTCATTAATCACACAAAAGGAATTTTGTAGTTACAGTCGCCTTCAACTAATCAACGTAGTCAAAGTAGTCACATCCTAATGACAACCAGAAAAAGATATAAAGAATACAACAAAAAAAAAAAATAGAACAAGAACAAGAAGGACAATGTCGAGAATAACTATGAACAAGCCAAGTGCAACCGAGTGGAATTAATTTCACTTATTGACAACGCATCCAATGGCTATAGCGACATCAATGGCGCTGGTGACAGCGACGACGATGAGCAAACCTTTATTTGGTGTGAAAAGCGGAAAACATAAAAGCTAGCAGAAAAATACAAAAGAAAGGCAAAAGACGCGAGGAAAACTAACAATAAAATCAACTTAACTATTTTTCAACGTTCAATTCACGCAGACATAAGAAAGAAAAAAAGAAATAAGAAAAAAATCGAGCGACAGAAAAACAAAATACTTAGCACAATAAGTTCAGTCTAACCGAAACTTGTGTACACTAGGCATAAGCAACTTTTTTTTATTTTCAGAAAAAAATACTATTTTGTTTTTAAATAAATCACTGGTTGCTCTGTTAATGGCGGAAAATAGCAGTGGTTAACAGAAATTAGCAGCGACTTAATAGAGTTGATGAAAAATAAAAAATAACAGTTACTATTATTTTTCACTGTGATTGAGAATTAAAAGCATTTTGCATGATATTCTGAGAACCAATGAATCTAAAAAGCAACCGGATTGTTATATTAACTTGTCTCATGGAGCTAAATTTCTTTAAAGAGAAATATGCAAATAT
The DNA here is from genome assembly GCA_035044805.1 of Leucophenga maculata. NCBI lineage: Eukaryota > Metazoa > Arthropoda > Insecta > Diptera > Drosophilidae > Leucophenga > Leucophenga maculata. Next base: position 937,645 of record JAWNNP010002992.1, on the reverse strand, counting down.
TGATATTAGCAGTTTAAGCCGGCGTTTATTTTTTATTACACAAAATTCTTCTGAAAACGATCCAATAAAAAAGTCCATATAACCTTAGCCCCCAGTTATTTCTAAGTTTAGACATTATATTCCCAAAACCCGCTATGATGATAATTTGTGCAATAAAACAATAATACAGTCCAACAATCAACTCTTTAGCACTACCAGATTCGAATGTGTATTGTTGATCAGTAAATGAATAAATTAATCTGTCAGGTGAAGCATTGGGTGCGTTCACAAGCACTACTTGAAGTCGAACTAATATTAGGTATCATGCTACCGAATTTCATGTATCATGACATGTATTAACGTTTACAAAAAAAATAGAATATGATACCATCAGCTGTTCCGCCATATTTGCGTTGTCATGCAAAGACCGACAATCTTGGCTAGGCTATACAGGGCTAATACTTCGATCATATCGGGGTGTCGAATACGGCTTTACAATCGACAAATACAGTCTATCCAATGTGGACATTTGCTCACTGGGCGACCTTTTTACTAACAACAAAAGCCGAACAGCTCTTCATCACAGTTTGAGTAGCGATGAAAATTGGATCCACTATGGCAACTCAAACCTCAGAAGTCGGTCACTAACATCGACTACAAGGGCTCATTCTTGCTGGAATGTAAAAGTAATATTCATCATAATGAACCCAAAATTGGATCGATTTGTGGATAGCTTAAAAAGGCAAACAGTTCTTTCATCGCGAACTCCATACAATACTGCAAATAGTCATGCGATTTGACCTGCCAGATTGTGTCTTGTTCTTACCGTCTTTAAGAGACCTTTCAATCGCGATTTTATTAAAATTTCAGTGACTGACTGTGACTCTGGTGCCGATTCAATTGCTCCGCTCTAATGAACTATACTACAAACTACACTGTTGGTGATTACGGAACAAATTGTCTTCAAATTTTTAAATCTTTAAACCAGAAATTTTTAAATAAGCGTGGGTGTCGATGCATTTTGCTTACATTTTACAAAAAAGAGTTTGTTTAGTAAAATTTACTTTTAATTTTATCATCAACTAAGTCGACAGGATGTCCTGAGTGTGCATTTAACGAAAAGATTAACAATGAGTTTGTGAAGCTCTAATGGACAAAGCAACTACTTTCCTAACCATTCTGCATCGGTTATACTAAATATCCGCTTGATAACTTTAAATCCAGAAGATTGTTGCAAAACTTCTGATAAACTTCTCATATTATATACGAGTATGAAGGGTATAGAATGGATTCCGTACAATATTTTCCATTGAATGCGCTCAACTCATTTGCCTCGTTTTATGAGCTATTCGCATTCAGAGCCCTGCCCCCAATCTCATACTCAGCAGACACCAAACAACGCACAGTCTGAGTTAGTTCGTCAGAGCGCATCCTTCATGCAAACAAATCCGCTTGTTGTTAAGTTCTTCAGCGTATTTCAGCTCCATTATTGTTGTTGGTATTTGTCTTTGCTGTTACAGTTGTTATTTTTGTTTTTGTTAGTTTTGCTGCTGTGAGCGTTGTTTGCATTCTAGTTACTAAAGCTATTGTCCAATTTTTTTATACCCATGAATGTTTTTGTTTTGCTTTTTACCATTATGCGAGTCGAGTTATTGTTGGCTGCTCTTTAGCATTGCACACAAATTCATTAAATCCTGTGGTTCGCTTATGCAGCCAATAAAAACGAGTGAGATGGAAGGAAACGCGTATGCAAAGATTTTTGCGTGTGTTCATTTAAAAAGCTGTCAGGATGAGAACTGTTCAAATGGAATAGACAGATTTTATATTGGATTACTGAAGCTTAATATTTTTTTATAGTAATTTTTTTTTCGCTATAAAATCTATAAAACTACATATTGGAGCACCAGTTTTACTATTACAAGGATAAATTATGCGAAGTGTTTTTTTTTTTTTTTTTAATTTTTATTTTTAAGATCTACAGGAAGTCTGGCCATAGGGATATTGATGGTTATGAGATAACAAAAGATCTGGTCTGATTGGGGTCTGATACCTCATTGATAGCACTAGAACCATTCTAAGCTGTTTTTCAGCAAAAATAACCATTGAAAATGATTTCAGAATGGCTGCGGTTTAGTACTGCTCATAGCGTTTGCGAAAAATCTGGAGGAGAGATTCCAGTCGTTCGATACAGCGTCACCAAATAGAGTGTAGCTAGTGGCTGAATCTCTAAAAGCCCCTATGCAGATGATCCTTCCTGAATCCCCTATCAGCCTTACGGAAGTGGAAAAGGAGATCAAGGTTATTCGCAATAACAAGGCTCCAGGCGAGGACCGGTTTGATAATCGCTCCATTAAGCTGCTCCCTCACATACAAAATTAGAAAATACACCTCTCCTGGGGTATTCTTACATGGAGATCTCTTAGCCCAGAAGGTTGCTCACAAGTATTTGGGCATTACTCTGGGCAAGCGTCTAACTTTCCAATAAATAAATAAATAGTTAGGTACCTTAAAGGCGAACAGCACGATTTGGCTTCTTAATGCCAGGAATAAACTATCGCTTACCAACAAGACGAAGATATATAAAGAGTTCATCCAACCGACTTGCCAAACAGAACAATATAATCCTTCGCTTACCTTATTCACTCATCCTATATTGCTCAAATTATCCTAACTATTTAGCTTGTTATGTCATAAAATGAGAATTCAAATGAAAAAATAATAAAATGAAAGCGAAATACACTTCTATCTAAATTCCATCTAACTTCTCAGTACGCAATTAAAGTATTCCATGTAGATTTCTGAATGTAGATGGATGACATTTTGCAGCAAAGCTTTCAAAGAATATATTAAAAAAACTTCATTTGACAGTGACAGAGCTATTTATAGCCAAAGATGTTGGTTTATAACTCGGCCCTTTTGTATATAAATGCAAAGCCAGATTAAAATCTGCAACGTTTTGCCCACACAAACAATTTATTGAGTTAATAGAAGTAGACCATTGGATCTACCTTGCAGGCAAAATACAGCTTAAAAGTTAAATTTAAATTTTATAAAATCATCATCAAAGCGAATGTTGTTGTACACTTTCATTAGTGCGAGTTGCTACTCTTAAGATAACATTAAAGCGAATGTTAATTTAATTTGCTCTCCAAGCAACAATAAACCCAACAACAATCAGACACATGTCATAAACGTCCTAAGTTGATTACATCCCTTAACTCATCAATCAACGAGCGTACTGGCGTTCATTTAAAGCAACTTAAGACCACATGAAAACTTTGGGCTGCTATTTCGCAACCAATTTAATGTACGCCCATTCCATAGTGGCACAACAGCAGCCGCCCATATGTTTATCAGAACATTTATTGCCTGTTTGTCTACTTTCCTTAAAGATTAAGAAAGCGCACACAACACAAACAGCAAAATAATGAGACACAAAGCCCATAATACAATCAGGTGCCTTTTGCCACAGTCAACCCCCATCCATTACCACTTTCACTGACACCTTCTAATTCTAATAACGCACAACGCTAACGAAAAAACAAAACAATGAACTAATGAATGAGTGCGAAGGGAAACTGTGTTGCCAAATGTTATATAGCAGACCGCAAGGACTAAGGCGCAAGGAACGCTAGAATGTAAATATTTGTAAAGTTAGTAAGGAAAATGTTGGTTTTAGATGAGCTAGAAACATTTTAACGGCACTCGTCGGCAATAAAACATTTATTCACAAAAAAGAAAAATAAATAAATAAATAAAGAAAAAAGATGGCAACTTCTTGCGACCAGACCACACCTTTGTTTCCCTAACTGCTTGTTTGCCAACTGATCTTAAACGAAAATCCCAACATTTTTGCGTCCCTAAGACCGAACAATGAAATAAGATTTAGCAAGGATTGCGTGACAAAAGGTGTGCGACTAAGCTGAAAAGAGTGAGTGATTATGTGTGCGTCGCGCTTTTTTGCTTTGTATCTCGGCTGACAACTTAAGATACACCAAGGATGATAAAAACTTTTGCACGCAAAATGTAGAAAAATAAAACTAAAATAAGAAGAAAAACGAAGATGAGCTGGCAGAAAATACTCGTCGCACAATACATGTAGTAGAAATTATATTATGCTAAGATTTGTTTACGTCGAGTGGCTTTTTCAATAAACGCTAAAGAGCTTGAAATAAATGCGACGACAAAGAGCAGACGTGGTGTGGTGGCATGGTGCGGCGGCGCGCAAAATTGGCTGATATTTCGAATCATTGAGTTTTTCAATTAATGCTTAACATTTGTACCATGTCAAACCGAAATAGAGCGCCGAAAAGTTTGAGCAGTGTGAAGCCACCGAGCCAAACACGACTAAATCGATAAGCCATGTTAACAACGGAAAACAGCGTCGATAAGCATGGCAAACGAGATACTTTCATGTACAAAGGTGGCCTGAACAAATTGGTACACAGCCATTTTCAATTGGATTTTTCACGTCACATAAACGTTTCTCACACAACGGAAAAATTCTCATTATTTCTACTTTTGCTTTGCATTAATACACCGCAGCGCGAAGCAAAGTGCGCAAATTAAATGCGAAAATAATTTAACCGCATAAAAAGAAAAACTTATTCTTGTGACAGCGCAGCGTATGAGCAATTTATATATAGTATATGGCAATGTAGTGCAGTTTATTGTTGCATACAAAGCAAATTGAAGTGGCAGAGTGAAAACGCGGTTGCAAGCGTTAAAGAGTTGCGCGAAAACGACGAAGCGTACCGCGCGCAAAATAGAGTTGAAGCAAAACAATGAAATAATGGCCACTAATGGCAAGCAGCAACTAACTTTTTAAACGGATTTTAAGAATGATTTTTTCACAAGAAAAGTAGCTTTATTTTTAAGCGCTACCAGCAGAGAGACCAGCCACATTTATAAACTTGCAGTGCAGTGCGTTTAGTCAAAATGATTTTGCAATTTTCGAGATGTTTTGACATTTTAAAATACCCAACCCAACCCAAATATACGATTTAGCTTCACAAACTAATCACTTCTTGTCAGATTCGTACTGTACTTCAGTAACAAATAGTTTTATCTTACAAAATCTTTAAAATAACAAATTGTGAGAGGTTGTGTAGCGCTAATGGTGTTGGTAAGACTTGCTCTTTCACTTAGTATGCTTCATCTGATAAGGTCTATTAGGTAAAACTGGTCACTCTTAGTCTGAACTCCTAAAAGTAGACAATGACTATTTTATTTGTTTTTCACGCATTTCCGGATGAACTACAAGTTTTTTTCTTTTTGCTGCTGTTGTACGTGGATGCATTGTGACCTTATTTCTTTTCTTTTTTTTTTATTATTGTGAAACAGCAGCGAAAAAGCAAAACTAAATCATAGCATGGACAACAAAAGCCTGGCGAACAGAAGAAGAAAGCGAAAAAATGAAATGCACTACACAGAAAGGAAATAAATAGCCATCGCTTTATGCTTAAAAGCGTTTTTAATCTTGACAGCGTGCCGCACACAGCAACGACCAATAAAAGCAGCAAACCGCACCAATTTAATATGCCACAAAAGCAGCAATCACATCCTCCTCTAAGCATTTATCTCAGCTGGCACAGCTCTCACTCCTTTCAGAATTTTCTGCACTTTCAGCTGCTGTTGCTGGTATTCTTCTTCAGTGTATAAGTCCCTTCCTTTTCCGAAGTAACTTTATCCATTGTACTCCATTTATTCAAGTTTTTCTTGTCGCTGGTCGTATTTTAATTGAATCAGATAATAAATTCGCCAACGACGACGATGGCGTTGGCGATGCAAACAAGGACGACAAAATTTCGCTTCGTAAATAAGACTCGTTTCACTCTGAGATTGGCCACATAAACTCTTTTGTGCAAAGTTCTTGCAAGAAAGAAAAATATGTTTTTTTCTTGCAGGCCTTCTGTGTCAAATGTGAATGTTTAAATTAATATTGCTTTTTTTTCATAATTTAAAATTTTAAATAAAAATAAGGATTAAAGGCTACAGACGAGTTGCTCGACTAGTTTATACCCTGCACACAATTTTTCTTACTAGTTTGTAGCAAGATACAAAGTTGGCTAAGAATATATGATAAAGCAAATAAACTACGAAATTTGAAGGAAAAACTTGTAACAGTGCGGACGTGAGTTTCATTTCTCGAAATACTCCCTACTCAGAATAATTTTCTCTTTGATACACATCCCACATCAACTAGCCTCGTCGAGTTGAAGATTATACTATTTGCTCTCCGACATGTCATTGGGTATATTATACATATTTGGACGAAACAATAAAACTAATATGCCCTACTACGAATAACTTTTGTGCAGGGTATAGAAATTATGTTTCATAATAAAACAGAAGCTGTCTGTTGCGCACAAACTTTGTCGTTGTCGTTGAAAGCAAAGCTGGAAAGTTTCATGCGCCCAAATGTGTGCAACGCTTTCCACGCAACATTGAAACTCTAATGACGCTTAAAGTTTATTGCAACATTTTTAGCCTCATTTTGCAACATAATTTTTATGTTCGTTCTAACACCCTTTACAAATGGTATGACCGAAAGATTTATCAGTTGTAGAGACATCTTGTACTCCATACATACACGAAAATCGGTCATTTTTTTTAGCATTGTATGTATTGGTCCCCATGCACTCGCATTTATGTGATACTCTTTAATTTAGTGGGATTCGGGCGAATAAGATGGATGAAGAAGCAATGTACAGGAGCCCTAAATTGATGATTCTAGCCATGATTGCGATGCTCTTATGTGAGGCCGTTTGCCAGCGATTTCGGTCTTCAATCACTCCAACAATGCCCAGTAATACTCACTGTTTATTGTTTTCCATTTTCGAGGTAGTCCACAAAGACTTATGCCATGAAAATCCCAGAAAACGGACAACATGACATTTCCGACTCATTGAGCCTCCCTTGGCCGCTTCGGAGCACTCGTGCTGGCTTCAGTCCATTGCCGAGCACCTATTCTGTTCTCTGGTATGTAATAGTGAATCCAGGTTTCATCAGCAATTATCAATACGTTAAAAGACCAAGCTATCGCTAAAAGCAGATGAATCATGTCCATTAGTATAAATGTGAAGCATCCTTCCATTAAAAACTGTTATGTATATAAAAATTTTCCGATACTTTACTTGACTGGAACATAAATAAATACTGCTAACTTATTTCAGTTGGATATTTTAGCAAACTGATAATAATGTCTGTCTATGCATTCTGGCTGTTCGTCTAACCGTTTAGCTTCTGAGTTTTCATTAAATCTCGATAAGAAGGCTCTTTGGGTTTGACACTTATACGGAATTGCAACGCTTTAGGAGTAGCTTCTATAATACACCACATCAAGCTCAAGTGTCTTTGTACTGCGATTATTTTTATTACAGTCAGTGCAGCGTCATATATGAATATGTTTGATATGTAGTACAATTATTTATTTTTATGACTCACATACTTAGGGTAAAATCTCTTCTGTACTCTCAGCTGGGGATTACTTCACTGCGGCAGGTATGCTTATGGCACTCTGCTTTAAAATGGAAAACGCATTTCCGGTATGCTTTGCGCACTTTGGCTATAAAAACTTTTTCAATTATAGCTATAATTTACTTAAATTAAAATCATGCAGAAAGAGATCGACCAACTCTAATCCTCTTCCTGCCTCTCTCTCTCTTTAAATAAGCTGCGGGCGTGCGAATTATCGCTTAAGGCGTTCCATGTATTCCAATATTAAATAAATTTTCTACGCGCTTTGTTAAGCTATTTTTCTTTCATTTTCTAAATTTTTGTTCGGACCATTTTGCAGCAGTTGTTTTAATATAATAGCAAAAGTTCCTTGTAGCAGAAGAAAAAAAACGAAAGCAAATAAGAAAAACCAAGGCGTATGAAAGTTTTTTTTTTTTTGGCTGCTTTGGGCATATGTGCCGTATGCGCAATATTTTGTATAATCTTTATATTTATATGCTTGTGCGGCACAGCTGAGCATAATTCTTGCAGATTTTGCTGCATTGTGTTCAAATAATCTGAAACAAATATTTAATAAAAATTTGAGAAATACTTAAAGCAGTTTTTTTATATTTTATTAAACGTTTTTTTCTTTTTCTTTTTTCAGAGTAATACAATCATCGCATCCTGTATGTAATACCATTATGTTATTTGGCGTCATCATTTGTCTTATATCCGTCATACTATTAGGCATCGATGGACGCTTTGTCAGTCCTGGCGAATATCCAAAGGTAAGTTTTTTTTTATTTCAAGTTGATGAAAACTCACAATTAGTGAACCTGCATATTTGGTTACATTGTAAGATGCTTTTATTGCATGGTTAATGTACAAAAAGTGGCATATTGCATTGCGAAATGTACACCATTGAGTATAACAAATTACGCTAATTAAATAAATGAAGCGATGACACTTTGGTTCGTTAGCTGGAGGCAGCAGCGCATTATAGTTCGAACCCTCTCAGCTCGAATCACGCAGCAGTAAAAAATATAGTTAATTATTTTCAATTATTTGAATCGCGCATTTAACTTAAAAGTCTATAATCAGTTTTTATCATTGCATTTGATATCAGTTTACGTAAAAGCTTTTAGTTTGCGCATGTTTGCCTCCTTGCATATACTTTGTATATTATATAAGCTAGTATTATGTATACGAGTATATAATGCTGTACATGAAATGAAGTCGAGTTTTAGTTTGTAATGGTTGCCAATTCCACAAAGAAGAATGAAAATAAATTCTACTACTTAACGACGTACAAAAGTTGGCTATGCCATTCAAGTGACAACAATTTCATATTGTTTTACATAATTTAATTGTTAAGTTTCGTAATAGAAAGTGCTGTAATACTATGCTATTTAAGTTTCTAAAATAAAGAAACATTAATTTCATGCATATAGTATAATGAGAATAAAAATGAGTGATTTGTTTGAGTATGGCAATCTTCTTCAATTTATACTGTCTGCTCATTATTATAAGAGCAAAAACTGGACCGAGAGTATCAGGAGTAACGTCTTTCGATAAAGTTCTTTACCTCAAACTTGCTTACTCCGCCCAAAATAACATATTTTTGCTTGCGTAATTCTCCGCCTGATCTCCAGGCTGACGTTGTTGCTGCTGGTTATTTTCAACCAGCTGGATATTAAGGGTGCATATACTCAGGCGCATATACTCAAATCCTGTTCCTTATATCATATGCGGTAATCGTCATCATAGTGATGTCTTATCCGAGGCTTCCTTTCTGTATTCACTGGCATTATATTTATACTCCCTTAGTAGAGGATACTATTCTACATCATTTTTTTATTATGATACTAGAACATGTCATAACATTAAAAAAAAATGTCAGTGTTGGTACTTAGTAACTTTGATTCCTTCTGATAATTTGTATTCAATTTACATTTCAATCCCTCCCCCATACATTCTGCCCCTCTTTTATAGGTTTTGACATGATAAAGATTTTGTAGTGGTAAGTTTAGCTAGAAACTCTAAATTGGGTTTACTTTAGGTCAATCCAAACGAAACATTCAATAACTCCATAAAGGATTAGCCTCGCACAAGCCTGGTATCCATAGCTAGGAACGCCAAATTTTTTGAATCTTATATGTGTAAGTCTTAATAAAATATTCCACACAATTGCAAACAGAATAATTGTACACTTTAACCCATATAAACTTTATTTATTGGAATTAAATATTACACCTAATTAAATTTGATCAACAATTTATGGCGCTTCATTTAATGTGTTGCAAATATTGTGACTAAATTATAGCAGTACTATTCCAACCCGATTTTAGCCATTTAATCTATCTAGAACACTAGTATTTGCATATATCGCTTTAAATAAAATTTATTTAACTAATTAATTTAATTTGTACTTCATTAAAATAACTTTAAATCAATAAATTAAATGAACTTTTTCTCTTTTCTTTCTATAGATTTGTCAAGCGCGAGCTTGGCTTCTATCCACCGGTTTTACATTAGCCTATGGTGCAATGTTCAGCAAAGTCTGGCGTGTGCATCGTTTTACAACAAAAGCGAAAACAGATCCAAAGGCAAGTAGTATGCGGAGTACCTATGTACATATTATTATTATCAAAATTGAAACAAAATCAATACGGCTAAAATGAAATGTAAAAATATTCTCGGAAAAACATGTCAAAGCTTATTTAACATATGAACTGAAACAAATGTGAAACATAATATTTAACGCTGTGAAAAATTTGCACGCTTCAATTTGTTTGGCGCTCTGAAAGCGGAGACTAGAAGCGAATCAAAAATGGCAGATTGCTCTTTACACATAGACGCACTGCGTCTACTTGATTGCATTTCAAAGTTGTTATTATTGTGCGTTGTTTTAATGACATGTTGTTATGACAGTGACATGACAGACGGCAGCAACAAAAGCACCAACACAATCAAATATATATTACATAGGCCCTCAGATGAATATACATACATATACACTGACATGTATATACGACATATATAAATGACAAACATGAATTCGTTATTAAGCTGTTTGCTACTTACGGAACGCTTTAAAATGTATCTTTTTAAATTACAAAAAAAAAATTCAAATAATGTAAAAAATAAAACAGGCAAGACCGAAGCTCTATTATACATCACAAGAGTTTCGAGTTTGCATTGGATACGCCTTGTTTCATCGAAGTCTTTGAATAGTTAATTTTGGGAATTCTAATTCAAATATTTCTGTTCAAAACCGCATTGGAAGTCTATCATAGTCAGTATAAACAACAAATAATTCATATGTGATGCAAAGATGGTGGACGTGATGAAGACTTACCCATAGTTTTATTTGGACCTTAGTAGCAAAAACAGAAGAATGTCATACAAATACTATCAAATGCGAGCCCATTCTTAATGGGCAAGGTGGCACCTTAATTTTAAACAATTTGTCTGAAAAACAGACACTTTCTCTTAAAGGCTACAAAATCGTAATGTTCCAGTAGGCAGCCATACGGACAGACGCGACTAAACATTATTCAATGTGCAACGGCTACAAAAGCATGTATTTTAAGAGCATATGGAATACATCTATAAAATATTCAATTTCTATTCTGCAAATGTTTGATTTTGGATCTTAAAGAAATGAAATTATCGCAAAATAACTCTGAATTAAGGCTGTGAAGTTGGAGTCAAGCTCCAGTGAAGACATTTATAGAAAAACTATTGAGATAAACATTTCTTAGTTCAGTTTTTAACCGAATCACATTTTTATAATAGGTTTAATTGGGCGCATTGAGATTTTCTCTGCCGCAGCGCTGCCTGCACACGTACAGTATAAACTTTCGTTTTGTTTCGCTTCTACGATATTTTTCTGTTAAGTCGCTGTCGTGGCGCTGTTATAGCGGTGTTATGGCGCTTTTGCGCTGTAATGCCGCTGTTGAGGTGAAGCAAAATGAATCAGTTGCTGTTATCATTCTGTTATTTCGCACATTAACGCAATGCAACATATGACTGTATTAGTGCCGAACACTGTTTAAGAACCAGCAAAACCGTCTCCACTTTACAATGGATTTTACTTCTCTCAATATCTTTAACAGGCTTATAACATTTGATCGTTGTATCTCGTTGTATCTGTATGTCGCTTATATGGTAGCCAAACTTAAATAGATTCCTTTCCTTGCCTAACTTAATTTCGTCTGTGAACAGATGGGCCAGCAGAAGGATTAATCTCAAGCAGAGCTCGCAAGAAGTGCTCCATTTTTGGCATGTATCAGAAAAAAACCAATCAGCCACAGACACAATACGAAACTGTCGCGAAAAAACACTTGAACCATGGTACAATTATGAAAGGTAGCGCAATTCTGCCAATATATGTAGCTTAGAGCAGTAGAGAGTAAAAAAGAGAGAGGACCTTGAATGAAAGGATCTCGGAAACGGTACTAGATAGAGACTTCGACTAGGACTTCTCCGGGATTTTACAAGTTTATTTTAAAACTTTGCTCAGTTACATACTCTCAGTAGCTGAGCGACCACCGAGTCTGTTTGATTTGAGTGGTCAATGGGAGTCCGATTCGAATGTTACGCTCGACACCAAACACCTGAGCGAAAACACGAACTAAACGAAAAAGAGGGTTACTGTTAAGATAGTGAGCGAAAGCGTTTAGTTTTTTCGGACTTTTGAGTGAGCAGACCGCGCAGAAAAATTTGGTTGAGCATCTTTTGCGAGCTCTGGTGTCAAGTGATCATTATGTGATACAATACAGCAGTCTTTAAGTACCATCAAAGGGCTAAAGGCTGCACTTATTGACGATTTAAAGTTTGAGCCAAGCGTAGTCTTCGAATTTTCTACTTCCAGTGGCACAATACTGACCTCATATTATGAACATGAACAAGGAATAGCAGTAGAAAGATCAAATTTTTCATCGCACAGCAATTTACATGGTGGTTAAGACTGTACATACTTTTGGGACCTGCCACGACTTCTAACAGTTGCATTTTTTATACCTTTTTACTAAAGCAGGAAGCAAAGTATTGATTTTTATTTAGCAAGTTTTATTTAGCAAGATTTTCAGACAAAAAGAACGAACTAACGATTTTTATATTTCTTTAGCATGAAGCCTTCTGAAATGCGTCGAAAAATCTGTATCAAAATTTTATTTATTTATTTTGAATACTCGTACTCATAAGTGTAAGGAGTACAAAAATGTTTGTACAAAGAAGTTAAATTCTTTAATTGAAATATTTATTATATTTCCGACATTTACAAAGGGACGACACTTCTTTTGTTGAATATAAATATTTGTGTGCGCTCTTGTAGAAAAATTCTTTCTTGTCCTGTTTTTTCCTGAGTTGCTGTCAGCTGCAAATGTGCGTAAAAATGTTTTTCATTCTCTGTTGATTTTAATTACGATAGGCTTTTATAAATATTTCGCCTTTAAAGCATATAAAGTATGTATGCATAGAATTTTATATGACATACATTTATCTTTGACAAAGACATTTATATAAAATGCAAACAAACTCTTAACTCTTGAGTAAAATAAGCGTGAAAAGTGCACATTAAAAGCCTACTTACTAAATATATTCTGTGGCTACTCAGTTACACCAACACTTCACTTTGCCGCTTAAAACACATAAATAATATGAAAAAGCATTTTCATTGGATTTTTACTTTAACTTGCTCTATAAAAAATATATACATAAAAATTGCAATTGAAAATAATATAAAAACACAAGTGAAACATGAATCAACACCTGAATATGGCTGCGCATAATTGATAATCGCTCTGACACAGTCGAGTTCATGACAGTCAACGCGCTCTCTGTATATCATTGCATTTTTTGTGCTTCATATTTTATACCATACACAAATACTGTGAATGGTATAAAATATGGTATTATCAGTTTGTTGGAAAGTTTGTAACTCTTCTCTGTAAGATTTTATAAGCCTAATAAAGTATATACACTCTCGAACAGCTTGACGAGACGAATAGAATGTCCGTCCGATTTGTATATTTTTTTTTAAAGAAATAATTCAGAATTGTGGAATACAGCTTAATTTCGCCCTAAGCACATAAAATATCCATATTAATATGTCGCGCCAATTTTTTGGCCCACAGAACATTTATTTTAGCAAATACCCATGAAAACTTCTTTAAATCGATTAAATAAATCCCACGCTTAAGTTTAACAAAAAAACTTTTTTTTTTAATTGTCTTTTAAGCTGAATTTTCGTGTGAATGTAATTAAGGATTCGTTGCCACTGCATTTGTTTTTCTTCTTAAATATTTTAATGATATTTATGGTTTTTTTCGCAACAAATTAATTAATAATATTTTCCACGCTCAGTTTCAATGCAGTAGTAATTCTTTTTTATCACTTTACTTCGTACGTTTTTATGCAAATTTCATATGCAACGTTTTTATTTGGTTGAGTGACGAGCCTAATTAAAGCGTTAAAAAAAAATAACATTATTCAAATTTATATAAGTAAAAATAAAATGAAGCACGTTGAAGCAAAATACAAGTACATTCAAAGAACCTCGACGAGTTACGTAAAGGCGCAGGACTACAGAGCTACAGAATTGTGACCTGTTCATACATATTGGCAAGGATACTAGATAAACAAATAAACGGCCCTTTACCAGTAAAGATCACCTAACAAACACAAATGTTTCCCTAACTTATGACCAAGCAGTGCAAAACAAGAAGGTAGGAAATATATAAGGAAAAATGGTACTTACAAAAAGTATTTTGCTCCATGTATTACTTGATTCTTCTTCGAAAGGTGTTGTTCAATCTTCGTAGAAGTACAAGACGGCAGAATGCATATTCAGGAACTTCACTGCGTTGGTGAATTGTACCAACGCAATTTTTAGGCAGCATTCTTACACACTCAGTTGCCGCCATAATCCGTTCCTACGAACGACTAATCGAAGTATTACATTGGTCTGATTTGGCGATGTGTTTCATCTCGACCTTGCTCGAATCTTCATTCTCATAGAGATTGGACTGTGCAGCTAGTTGGTCAGCTCCTTCTTTTACTTCCAGATACAGCACAGCCACATCTACTAGTATGCATCAACCAAACCTCACCATCAGCTGCTATTTCATCTGCAAGCTGAGTTTGCACCGCTTAAGCCAGTCTAGTTCATAGAAATATTATTTCTTTGTTTTGTAACCGTTGTCACATTTGGTATCTAACTGACCTGAGATCACATTGGTAGTGGTGTTCCGACTTCCTTTCAATGCAGGTAGAGAAATACTTGATCTACCTCATTCCCAGACAAAAAAGCATCAAATAGCTCTTGCTTCAATATTGGGAGGCAGGACAAAGTTAGAAGCAGGAAGTCCGGCTTTCATTTCCCATTGCCGGTTGATTTTCAGACTTTGCTCACAAACTTTTAGTCAACAACATTTCTTAGAGAAACAATGTCTGTCTGTGCAATTTGGTCTACATACATTCAACAAGTTAATATCAGCGATCCTTGTACTGTTTGCTTATGAACCTCGGGGTGCAAGACTATCTTAAAATAATTCTTGTTGAATTCAATGCACACCATGAGATGAGGTTCTCGGTCGTGAATATGTGTCGTAAACCTAAAAGATGGCTTCGCTTTATATAAAATCAAATGTGAGTGTCACTCGTTCGATATAGCGTTGCGTTCAGATCTCATTTCATTCGTCCCGAAGATTTTGTGAATTCTGATAGAGATGTGTTTTTGTAAATTACAGCAAGGCAAACTGGTTATGATTTTCTATATGTATCAAACAATCGTCCAACGGTCTCCTATTTCCAAGCATTGCTTGGTTAGGTTATCCCAAGCTAGTTTGCTCGGCTTTCTTCTTCACCGCTTAGACTAAGGAAATTTAATTGAAACCAAGTGTTTTTGCTGCAGGTGTTAGAATCTTCAAACTACCAAAACAAAGTGCGACTACCACTTTTTGCTTACAAATAACTCGAGAAGACCATCTACATAATGAAGCGGTGACACTTCCGGTTCGCCAATTTAAGGAATAGCATAATAAGGATAGCAACGATAAACGCGTGCTCTTTCCCAAGCATGCTTTTTCCCAACCTTGCGTTATGTTCTTGTATACGTCCCGCTACAGAACACACCAGTAGCTAGCATCTTTAAGAAACTTGACATAAGTAGCAAATATTTTCAATTTAACAGCCGCATATTTAAGCTTTGTGGTCAAAATTTAATGAAACGAACTCATAAAACCTGTCCAATGGCTGGTCGTTTATTAAATTCTTTCTATAAAAACAAAATATTACATTGCGGTTGTGTTGCGGTGGGTGTTTATAAATAAAAGAAAAACGGAACTCAGCCGGATGCATAAATGCATAGCAAATACGCTTAACTTGAAACACAATACGTCGGCCATTAATTGTTCTTAATACATTAAAAGCAATAAACAAATATTATTTTTCCTTTTTAAATGTAAATTTTAAATATTTAAAATAATTATTTATCATTGCAGAAAAAAGTTGAGCCATGGAAGCTTTACACCATGGTCTCTGGTCTGTTAACTGTAGATTTAGTTATACTATTGGCCTGGCAGGTATTTGATCCGCTGCAACGTATACTCGAAACATTCCCACTCGAAGATCCAATATCAACGACAGATGATATTAAAATACGTCCTGAGCTTGAGCACTGCGAGAGTGAACGCAACTCGATGTGGTTAGGTGCGTATTAGTTTAAGATTCGAGATGCAACAATAATTTTATGCAAGAGAACTTTCTATTATTTTAGCACTCGTCTATGGCTTCAAGGGCCTGATACTTGTCTTCGGCCTGTTTCTCGCCTATGAGACACGCTCAATTAAAGTGAAACAAATCAACGATTCACGGTATGTCGGCATGAGTATCTATAATGTTGTAGTACTCTGTCTGATAACAGCGCCAGTGGGCATGGTCATTGCATCGCAACAGGATGCATCGTTCACATTTGTTGCACTAGCTGTGATATTCTGTTGTTTCCTAAGCATGCTGCTGATATTTGTGCCAAAGGTAAGTGTATTCACATAAGACTAAAACCCTAAATTAATAAATATGTCATTGATTTAATATTCGCAGGTTATTGAAGTCATACGCCATCCGAAGGATAAGGCTGAATCGAAATATAATCCAGACTCAGGCATATCAAAGGAGGATGAGGAACGCTATCAGAAGCTAGTAACTGAAAACGAAGAACTGCAACGACTGATAGCTCAGGTACGTAAGCAACTTCAGATAAAAAAAATATTAAAAGTTAAATCCGTTGCTGCGTCCTTCGCCAATTTGTTGTTAGTATGTTGCAAAAATTGTCTGCTTTGCATATTTGCGACCAAAAATTACGACGACTTTCAAAAAGGACAATTCATTTATAAATACAAACGAGTGCATCTGTCGAGTGTTGTGGTTCGCTTTAGCTTACGATCAATAACCGCAACAACATTTAAATCCCCACAATTTGCTGATTGCATATGTGCACATGAGCCTGAAATCGGAGGAACCCCTACTACATCCTACTAATATGTGAGCAGATAAAGAAAAAACACAAGCGCACGAAAGGACACGCCAAAGAATACTCTAGCTTTCAATATTTTTTTACTGCTCATCAGAGCGCATTCAAACAAGCTTCGAGTCGTCCTCGTCCTAAACCCAAACCCAAGCCCTAAATTGAGCCCCAATTCAGTCATTCCTTTGCCACTGCACATACACAACAATAAAGTGCGCTCGTTCTAATTCACATTCACGCATATACACACATATCAACACAAAGACGACATTCAGATACATAAATATGTATGAGTGTATGTGCAGTGGCTCGTTTGAGGTTCTCCACCCACTCATGCTGCAGCAATTGAAGTGAAACGTGTGCTCGACAACTGGATGTAGTATGTAGTTGTAAATGCCAACGTAGTCCTGTTTGCTTGCTTTACGCTTTTCTGACTGCGCTTTTCAATGTGTTCGATGCTCACACGCGTACACAGAAAAAAAAAAAGCAGAGCGATATCCAAAATATAAAATATTAAAAAAAAATCTGGGAAATGAAATAATCGAAATATTTGACTCGATTTGCAAAGATCACAACAAACGCATACATACTACAGCGTGGCTACTTGCTGGCGAACGAAGGACGGAAGGAAGCAGTGATAAATAGCACCAATATTTTATAATGCGGTCTGCGTTTTTGAAAGAGGTTTGCAATACTTTCTTAATATTCAAAGATTGGATTCCTCGATACTTGTATCCTGTCGATCGCCTTTTCAGACGTTTTGATAGCAGACTTTCGTATGTTGGGCCATTCGGCAAATTGTACAGTGCTTGCTAGAACAGCCACCCATATCCTGATTCTGTTCTTGCTTAAGAATAGGGCTCAGATGTCCACATCGACAGATATCCCAAACAGCGTTCTTTTAAGAAATGATAGCCCTAAGCCGTTGCCCATTGTGTACATGCTAACTCTCCTGAAAAAAGAGTTTGAATGTCTGTCGCAGAAATATGAATGATGTTTGAAATCAGTTTGTTGTGACTTCATATCACTTCCACTCCTTTCTTTTAAGTTGACTTCTGCGATATTGTTTCCGCGTGAGTGTGCGAAGAGTGCACCTAAGCCCATCACTGATCAACACCCATTTCGTGATCTCAAAAAATTTTCCATTACTCTTCGACTTTCAATTGCATTCACCACACGAGTAGTCAATTTCAGCAACTCTTTTTTTCTTTTTTTTTGAGTGCATACGCATATTATACCATTCGCATACATTGTTCTTTAAGTATGTATCTGAACACTTGTGTGTTTGTCTATATGCGCCGCGTCAAGTTGAGCTGAGCCGAATGGAGTTCAGATCTGTTCAGTTGTGTTAAGTTTGCTTTTATTCTTTTTTCGCAAATGCAATTTTCCTTATAATATCAATTTAGTTTTTGCTGCTGATTGGATTACAAAGTCAGAAAATACCATTTCGATATGTGAGCTAGAGTCAGTGAAATTGCGTGCGTGTTTGTGTGTTTTAGGATTACAACTTTTTCCCCTCTTGTTGAGGATAGTAGATTTTATTGTTGCGTGTGTAAGCGCGCAATTCCTGCACTTTTTCAGCACAATTTCAAATTGCAACCCAAATGCCAACGTATTTGCGCGAAGCCGATAGCTATTGACATTTAAAAAATCATTAATTTTATAATCGTTTTATTTTGTTCATATTCCGTGCAACTGCTGAACGTTCCCCATTTTATTTATGTCTTTACAGAAAGAGGAAAAAATACGTTTACTGCGACAGCGACTCGTCGAACGTGAGGCAACGATGAAGAGCTCTGAACTGAACAATGGTGCGGGTGGTACATCACTGTTGGCGACGGGCGCGGGGACAGCAATAAATGGCGGTCAAGCTACAACCTCGCTCTCTGTCCAGGCCGCTACCACCAGCATTCATAATAACAACATTAATGGCAGTGCTGGCAGCAGTAGCAGCGCAGTCAACGCACAGCACCTTACGCCCGCCGCAACGCTTGCAATTACACAAGGTAATTTCCACTCGAATGATACATCGAACTTTATTTCCTCTGCGTCTGCTTCTGCTTCACCCACTGCCGAATCAACGGCATTTCGAAATGCGCGTGAATCCTTGCTACTCATGCAGGCTGAGTTGACGGCGTTGACCAACACTAGTAACAACAGAAACTACAACAACAACAACCATCACACATCCACATCCATTTCCGACTTTGACAGCTCCCTCTGCATGGGGGGCGGCAACAGCAGCGGCGGTGGCTATTCACAGCTGACCACATTGACTCCGACGACAACGACAACCACATCAGGGACAGCATTGGAATTTTCCGAAAATTATTTGTGAGAGCATTCTCCAGACTCGAAATTGCGACTACGCATACAAGTACACAAATGCTATATATGCATGCAATACTATTTGTGTACGAGTTGAATCGGTATGGTTTTTCAAAATTTTTTTATGATTTGACATTTGATTGGCTTCGTTGGACGTACGCTTGTAATTAAGTCATATCAACAGCAGCAACACCAGCTGCTGCTGGAGCTTTGATCGGATATTGAATGCACTGCTGTTGTGTGTAGTAGTTTGAGTAGTTACAAATGCAATGATACGCATCTACAGACATTCAGATGCACATGTATGATGTAGAGCATTTAACGATTAAGCTAAACATCAATCGAGCGTAGTACTCATATTCTCCACCATTAGGGAAATCGATACACTAAATATGATTTCCAAATACAATGGCCAACAATTTATTATGTTTTTAAATTAAGCACTCTACTGAATATCTCTGCAGTAGTTTGGCTTTACTTTATGTATTTAGCTTTGCTGCAATTTTGTTTATATCAAAAGGATATACATTTCACTAAATTTTAGCCAAAGGCTTAGCTGCATTGTTATAGTTCCACTTGTTATGTAGCAAGGGAAATATTTGGAAGTTCCTGCGCGTAGCCTGATTTGGAGCACTAACCATTGCCACAAGTCTAGTAAAGTTGACCCATCGTGAAATTCCTGAATAACGTTACAGAACGTTCTTCGCTGACGGAGCCGAAGTTAAAAAAAATATCAAAGGAAGAACGCTGTGAGATGACTTTTAAGCAATAAAAATACGATTATGCTTCTATATTTGCTAAGACAGAAAGTTAATAGGTGGGAGCGGTGCAGATATTATATTTTTTTAATAAAGAAGAAGAAGACAAGTTACCAAGATGCTTCTGTGCGCTCTCCCAGAAGGAAATAGTAATAATAATTTTATAAACTTTAGATTAGAGTCTGTTTATTCAAATTTAAATGCAGTTAATTCCTGTTCTCAGACCTCAAGAGAATGATCACTGGAAAAAAATTTAACGCCGATGAAGAGGAAACCATGTTTTTTATCCATTTTTTCACACAAAAGTTGCTTTACTCCAAATAAAATATCTCACAAACAAATAGTACGATAGATGTCAGATTCATACACATGTCTTTAGGAGGTAAGCGATATACATAATAATAGTAGCGCCACCTATGTGTCAGCCTTCAAACTTTTTAGCCAAACTGTTATGTACAATTTTGTCCGTCAGTCTGTCTGGATGTTCGGCTAATCTCCGAAACGGCTGAACCAATACCTCCACATACTCAAAACTATTTATGCTGATGGATACGAAGCGCGATGGAAGAGTACAAGATCTTGAAAATTAACCATACCATTACGGATGCTGCACCAACATTATGCTTAGACAGTATAAGTGTTTTTTCCTTAAGTCCCTCTAGAAAAAATAGACTAATTGAAAAGAAATGCTTTAGACACATTCCGTGTGAAATGTTAAAAAGTAGTTACGGAGTCCCAAGAAATGTCTCAGTTTTTCCAAGCAAATTGAATCCGAGCTGCTACAGCTGCTACAGTTGAAGATCTCTTCATAAAATGTCTGACTATGTGTGTTGATCGCGACATAGTCTGCTGCACGACTGGTGACCCAAGTGTTAGATTCTTTGACCAATAATTGTTTATTTGTGGCAACTTATTGTATCCTGACTATATTAATATGCCAATGAATCTTTTCAAAAAAACTGTATTGAATGATTGAGCAAATTATGCATCATTATGTTGCTTCGATTCAGAGACGATCAGTTCAAACATCTCATTATCAAAGAAACAGACAAAAATATGTCGCATTGTAATTTGTTTTGGAACTTAGGAACTTATGGAAAGTTTCAGTTGCTCAAGTGGCTCTGGGTTATTTAAAATACCAAAATCTCATGGTCTCGTCTCAGTCACTTTTTTCCATTATGGAACTGAAAACGCTGTTGGTAATTTATACTTAGATGATACTACGCAGCTGGAGGGTTCTACATCAACTCCGGCATATCGCCGTATGTTTCCTGTTATGGCTGGAGTGTCATCAATGAAGTTAGACAAACTGTGCTATCTTTCCGAGTCTTGATTTCGATTGCGCCGGCCATTTCTTTTTTCAAAGATTCTTCATTATTAGAAATTTCGTCATTAATATCTTCTTCATCTGCAATTCCATCAAATTGTACTGAGTGTTGAGTTGTGGCGAGCGGCTTTTGCTCGACTTCTTGCATCTTTTTAATCATAAAAATCAACCTTATTTCGAGATCAATTATTACAGCCAGTTTAATTGGAATTATTTTAATACCTTATTAAATTTCTAATTAGAAAAAAATCTAAATAAAAGGAATTTTCCAAACTCCACCTGGAACCAAAATTAACGAAAGAAAGAAAGCCAACAATATGAAAAAGAATATTGAGTGTTTATTTTATAATAAATTTAATTCTGTAAGGCAGTGTTTTTTTTTTACTGTTCGGAAAGTAGAACAATGTCCTAACATTGGTAAAGGTACGCCACACAGTTTTATGGAATAATGGTGTGCTGCGAAGTGCAGATAGTTGGTTGCACGACGGTGTTGAATTGCTCATTTTTTTTCAAAAATGTTTGATTACCAAGCGTGTACGACCAATTAGTAATGAAATTTGGCTAACATTATTTTCAGACCTATTATATGCGATAATTTTTCCGTTCTGCAGGGTAGTACTACCCGGAATAAATTCGTTAGCCAGCTACCGATACTTTCTTGACAGGGTGTAAAGATAATATGTTCCTTATTTTAATGTAACTTTATGACTAAACTAATACTTGTTCTATGCAAACTATATCAGCCTTACTAATATAAATTAATAAATTGTTTAAATTCGTATTTTTCTACAATTTTCGGCCATAAAGCCGACTCTAAATTGTTTATTAGTAAGACTGTTAGTAAGATTTGAGTTAATCTTTCTTTCTATTCAGATATTCAGTCTTTTATTAAAAACAAAAAAAAAAAATAATAATATTAACAATAAAATACCGTTCATAAGGTTCATATTGTTCATTTCATATCGATACATTTTTAAAACTTTTATTTAATAAATTAATTTTTCCATTTAGAAATACTCGCCTTATTTGTGGGCATTGATCAAATTGACTCATTGCTTTAAAAACAAAATGGAGTCCAAGGTTATAAATGTTTTTATTTTGTATGTGTTGTATTTTATATTTTCTTTTTTCTCCAAGGAAAACAAAACACCCTACTTGTGTCTAATTGTTGCTAAGCACTGTTCAAAGATAATGAAATATTATGGTATAACTCAATTACCATAGTGTAAATAATTTAACTCCTACGATACTTTAATACACGACACACTTTATACCATGCAAATAACACAATGACTGCTTTTTCACCAAAGCACAAACTATGTCCATCCCTGCTACATTCCAAAATATTTCACCTATTCGCACAATTCAAAAACATTTGTAAATACACACACACACACACTCACACACAAGACTATCAATCGAAAATTATGTGCTATTTGATATCCTTGAAATGTGTCTAATATTTGTAAATATATTATATGTCCTTACATTAACCCGTCGTTCTCTTTCCAGATACGCACGAACATCGTACATGAAAAAACTTGTCAATTTCCTTTGCGTGATAGGTAAAATATACACAGTAATTTGCATGTTACGAAGTAACCTAATCGAACTTCTCCCTAGTTAAATCTAATGAAATTATATTAAATGCAACATTAAATAAATGCAAATTGTAATTAGTAAAGTAAGTAAACTCAAATCGAAGAAACGAAGAAACGAAGCGCAGCATGAATGAGTTTTGATGTTTGTTTATATGTTTGTTCGATTGTTTGTTGTAGCAAGTAAACCGAAAATTTTGTAGATAAACTAATTATT
The DNA here is from genome assembly GCA_035044805.1 of Leucophenga maculata. Taxonomy (NCBI): domain Eukaryota; kingdom Metazoa; phylum Arthropoda; class Insecta; order Diptera; family Drosophilidae; genus Leucophenga; species Leucophenga maculata. The sequence continues at coordinate 914,469 of JAWNNP010002992.1, read as the reverse complement.
AAATATAATCTAAATGTTAGGTACCTTGACTAGAGTCAACTAACTAACTACGGCGACAGTGACGTCGAGTTGAGTAGTTACTCTTCTATAGCCTAAAACAGAAATCTATACACGAGCTAAAGTTTAATTTCCGGGAGAAAAAACTTACAAAATACTTTATTGTAACTAATTAGTTAGAGAGACAGATTTAAGGCGCATGTTATATGTGTATAGTGCACCTTAAAATTAATTAACAAAAAAAAGAAAGAAAAAAAATGAAATGAGTTCATTACATATTATAGACAAAATATATATACAAGTATATATATTAGAATTAAATATAAATAAATTTTAGCATTAATTAAGAATTGAACTTGGCACAAATTCTGCGTGTTGAAAACTTAGTTAAATGAATAGTTTGAATTTTAAGGCTTGTCTCTGTAAATGTTAGCCCTAGGCACTATATATATAAATATATATAGTATGATAACGAATCTGATGCTGAGCGATCGAATTATATTGCTCAAAAAGTTTTAAATGTGTATAAAGTAAATGTGAAACTAGATCTAAATTTAGTGCTTAGTAAAAATTTCTATAACACTGTAAGTTCTAAAAATGCATTTATATAAACTAAAAAAAAAAAAAAATTATTTAAAAGAAAGATATAAGCAAACGCATATATAGGAATTGTTTCGTACCTTTTCGTACCTCATTCAGTCACCTTCCAACACTGAACAAAATAATTGTACTTCAAATCCTTTCCAAGAAAATCACTCACTAAACAGCATAGGAAAATAAGTAAATCTGTTGCAATTGTTGTAAATTCACTAAAGCAAATTACATTAGCAAAATAAAGAAGAGATTAATAAATAAACAAATACAATGAGAAATAACATACATAAAAGCAAAAATAAATTCCTACGAAATGAAAGACTTTACAAACTAAGCCGTTTAAAATTTATAAAACAAAGTATCTAAAATACATACCTACACATATAAACATTTAAAAGTGAAAGAACGAAAATAAGCATAAGAATTAAAGCATTAAATCTATATACATAAATAAGAACACACACGCACACACACATTTGCATCTGTATATGTAAGCATGGTTGAAAAAAAAAACACTAACTGTTTAGATAAAGCCATCTGTGTCTGTTCGTAGGCATTCTTCACACTGTAAATATTGGTTAAATTCTGCTAGCCTCTAGTCTAAAGAGACTTAGTGAATACGAAATAGTAAATCCATAGACAAATTAAATAAACAACACACAAAAATACACTCAAACACAGCGATACAACGCTGTGCAGCTGAAAGGATATACAGCCAAGACCCAAGATACAGTGGCGGACTATGAAATTTGAATGGGATTGGATAGTGACATCAAATAATAATAATAATAATAATATAATAAATGTTGTATCATGTTGTTTTTCTGGAGCAAGTCAATTTTAAATGAAACCGAAACAAGTTATCAACTCCTTAGTAGAACAATTTATTGAACCGCTAACACATACGCTGAAGTACGATATGAGGTGGCGACTTGTTAATCAACCAATAATGGTTTCACATAAGCTTGTCGTAGTCAGTGTTTTATGGGGTCAGTATTGCAAAACATAAAGGGTTTCCAATAAGATCAGTGACATTCCAATTCACTCGTAAATAGCAAACGGAATGAGGTGCAGGATTCTTTATCCCTGGGGAGTATAACTTCAAAAGTAAGGGAATTCGAACACTTCGTCCATGGTGCAGACTCTGCTCTCAAGCTCAAGGCTGAGTGTTGGATACAACAATAGTCTCAAAGCGTATCAACTTTGTTATACAGACGTTTACTTTGTGGCTGGCAATGTGAGCGTGAATTTGGAGCATGAAGCAGACGTTACCGCATAATATTAATCACAGAATTAATCACTGGCTTAAGTACCATTGTAAGAACTCCGATAATTCAGCATTCTTCAGTGGCTCGTTGTCCTCAAAAACTTATATTTTATAAAAATCTGCGGCGAAAAAATTCACCCTTGACGCACCAAATGATCACTCTCCAATGATTCGCTAAATAGCCCTTTGAAATGTATACAATCAATTGCATTCGCGTTTATAGCGCAAAAAACCCCGTCCAGTGAGTATATATATCTGCGCTCGTTTTGTCATCATCTGAAGAGATGATCGAACTGGTTGCGCGTTTACTGGTCATCCGATTCCTACATTTATTTGTGATTGTTTCTGCATTCCCATTTTTTGTTACACCAATGAACAACTGCTTGCTTGCACAAATATCAAGAACCGCTCTCTATAGCTGTTTCATACTAAAGTAAGTCCCAGATTCTCTTGAGTTTTTTTAAGCCAGTATAATTATTCCCGACTTTTACATTAAGTTCGCCAATGATGATAATGATGCTATCTTTTGGAGAGCTTTTGATGGTGCAGAGATCTAACTTTCTCGTCCGTTATTGCTTCATTTAGTGAATAAGGCATCAATTTGTTTCGTTTGGTAACCATTGGCAAAAGTTTCATACATCGAGCTGTTAAAATACTAAATCGGTCTAAGCGCTTCGTGCTGTTGCCACTATAGACGAAGTAGAAGTTATTTGCTATGTATCTCACCTCAGACTGTCAAAGGATTTCAAATTTGATTCAGTTTTCCGTTTCCTCGAACCAAAGCAAAAATGTTCCAGCGCTGTCGATTATGCTCCGGCACATTGTATGAATCAGTGTCCGCCTGAAAATACCTTCTTTATGAAAATTTGGTAACTTAAATTGAGATGCACTTTCCATTCTAATCTCACGTGGTCCTCCACTGTATAAAGCTACTTCAATACTCTTACGACTGTCTATAGACAACTGTATAGCGCTGTTTAGCTTAAAGTTATTTAGTTAAATTAAATGTTGACTATGAAAATTTTTGAAAATTTTATAGTTGTGTGTGTGTCTAGTGAATTCGTAGCACTTTCATTTAGTTTGTTTTTGATGTACAAATTTAGTAAATTAATTGAAACGAATGAAATAAAAATGAAATTCAATGCAAATGAAGTGGAAATGCATAATTAAAATCGCAAATCGCAAATGATTGCGTTTGTTATTCTAGACAAATCCACTCTAATTTGTATTTAACGCGTAAATGAATTTCCGTTGTACGAATTTCGTTGTTAGCATAAAAATTTTAAATTAGTTTGTAAGCAAAAAAAAAAAAAAAAATTAAAGCAAAACCTAAATAAAAAACAATCTAAGAAATAAGCAAAATATTAGCAAAGCTAATTGTTGTATAAGCCAGATAAAAATAAAAATAAAAAAAAACAAAAATAAATTGTAATAAAAAAAAATTATCTGAAAATAAAGCATTAAAATTCGATAGAACCGATTGTGTATAAATCACTATGTACTTATGAATCAAATTAATACAGCAGCAGCTAATGATATAAAATGAACAGACGAATCAGCATTCAAAGAACGAAAAAAACTTTCAAGCAGAATTTACAAAAACAAAAATTATATAAAATTTAACTCGTCGAAATTTAATAAAAACTAAATTCAAAGATGACAAAAAATAAAACCGAAATAAAATTACAAAAAGTAAATAAATAGCATTTGTTTGATTTGTGCGAGGAAACCTTGAAAAAGGAGGTCATCCTTGCCATTATACCAAGTTAGCGTAGCAGAGGAGCCAGCAACATAAACTGTGCGAAAATGTTTACTAAGCACTTACAAGTTTTCGCCTACATACGCACACCGAACTTAAGCATTTAAAACATGGCGGTGTAGATAAGAACACACCGTAACCATGAAGAAGAAATTGGCGGCGCAGAGGAGTTTAATGACTGCCGAGCGTATAAATACATAAAATTTTGAAAGTTTCATAAATGGAAATTAGCATGAACTGTGTGTGAAACCCATACAATTGAACACACACCAATATGCGAACTATTTATATACACAAAGAAACAGGCATATACTCATAGATTATATATATATACGAGTATAGTTTAATTAAGAAGAGTAGCGGAAAGTTACATAATCATATGCCACAATACATATATGAATAAGTGCTGCTTAAAACTAACAAACGAGGGCAGTAACTATGATAACTTCGTTAATAGGATATAAATGCTCGAAAAGTGCTAAAGAGGTGACCGGAGAAGAAGTCCAAGTAGGAGCTGTATAATTTAGAACAGCTTGTTCTGTAGCACTATAGGTCATAATTATTGTCTCATTCTTACACCAAGAAGTTCCAGGAAAATGTTTCTCAACTTTAACTGCCAGTTTTATAGAGGCAACGTGTAGAAACTACTTACACAAATAATAACTAGAGATATAGAACACTCTTGCGATAACCCTACCTTGTACCCCTTAATTCAATGTCTGTCCTCCTATCGCCAGTTGGAGACCAGGCCTTGAAACAAGATATCTTATAGTGTTTAAGTGCCTCCATCACTGTATGTTCAATCGAATTCCACAGCGAGAATAGTGGCTGAAGTCATGCTGTTTTGTGAAACCATCCTAGAGATCTGAGACCATCTAGAGATCTTCGATACATCAATCAAAAGATAACTTGGTATAATTTGGAATTAAATAAAACGAGTTTTACTTATATAGGCCTTCCATTATACAGACCTTCTATTGTTTACAATTCGATAAATCTTAAAATAATAAGCTGGAACAAAACTCTTTTCGCAATCTTTTTTTTTTTCATTAAGGTATATCTCGATAAGTATTTATCGCATGGGGGCATACTTTACGGTGTTTAAAAGGTATGAATGTCTAGTAGTACGTTCTTTTAGCAGCATTGCACTTGGACAATTCAGTTGTGAGCTACAACGCGTCGAACATGGAGGTCTCCAAGGAAGAAATTCGATATATTTTACATTCTTAATACCTGAAAGGCAAAATCGCATCGCAAGCGGCCAACAAAAAATTGTGGAGTTTACGAGACCGATACTTGTTTAATTAGCGTAGCACAAAAGTGGTTCACTCCATTCCGTTCTGGTGTGAAGGAAGTCAAAAATGCAACACGCTCCGGAAGATCTGTCGTCGAAGAAGTCGATAAAATCAAGAAAGTGGTCGAGATAGGCCGCCATAGAGCTGAATATCATGCATATGAATAAATCACGAATAAATCAACTTACATGGCTGGAAGGCTGAGAGAAAAATGTGTAGATACATTTTTAATATATTTAATAAAAATAAAAAATCACATAGGTACTTATCATACAGCCCTATCTCAACTTCTTATACATATATGTACGTACATTTTGGCACATATAAGCTCATATGTTTATATTGCTACCCATTTCTGCTTTTAAGAGTACCAAGGAAGGCGAATGAAAACTTTCGATCGTTGGCGTTGTCGGTGGTGGTACAATAAGAAAGTTTTTGCTGAACAGCCACAAAGCCAAAGAAAAGTTCAATATGGCTTAATAGATCCTTGAGGATATGCGCGACCAATTGAGAAGGAACACCCAAGCCTCTGCTCGTTTCCCATACGATTCAACTACATTGGTTTCAGTGGCAATCAAACACAAAATTAGACTGATTAAAAGTAATTAAAGTGCCTAAGTTTTGCGAAATTGAAATGAATGCTTAAACCAATGCGTGTTTAGACGAAAATAAAGAGATTTGTATCTGTGCATGGAAACGCGAACAAACATCGCGCTCTAAGCTTATTTTGAGCAAAGTAATTAGTGTGCACTTCAATTGCTTCAAATCCTATAAAATTAAATTAAATTGTCGAAATGCAAAAGAAATCCAAATGCACGTGTATGCGCTTAGCTCCGGTGCAAATGCACTTAATTTAATGCAAAACTAAGCTGGCTAATGAATAGTAGTAGACCAAATCAGCATCCAAACCGCAAACGTGTCCAACACAAATACGATTTGTAGTGGTCGCAGATACACAGATACAATTTGCCATATACAATAGATAGTTTTTAAATGAAGCTAAACCAAGCAATACAAGAACAACAATACAAATTACAGCACACTTAACCGCAAATTTCATTATGGGAAACTAGTTTAATACAAACACTGCGTATACGTATTATTATTTATTTAATATATAAATTACGTATACGTCCGAATATGGCATAATAAATAATTAGAGCGTTAATTCTGTCGTTTTTCAAAGCGCATTTAATCCCAACGGCAAACGCATCTGACTTCTGCCGCATGACGCCAAATTATTGCAGTTGGTTAATATCTAATTTCAGCATATTTGCGGCTTAAATGAACTTAAAATTTCATAGCGCAAAGCAATTTCTATGAGAAACATTAGCTAAACTGAAGTGAGCAGCAATTTAATAAAAAAACGCTTATATATTGCATAAACCGCAATTACGAGCAGCTCACGGGATTTATGTATACAGCTATGGAAAATTAAATACGTATTTTTCGCTTCGACACTCATGAAAAAGCATATATTTTACATTATTGTGTAATAAATGTGGCAACATAAAGCATTGAAATTTTTCACACGCTCTAATTTCATATGCAAATTGCCGCATAAAAAACAATATGCAACACAAGCAACGCAAAATATGTATCTCCGATAAAATCGCTCGGCAGTTTATGGTACGTGCGAATTTCATATTCAAATCGAAAATCTAATTGGTTCTCAATTGCTGAGCAGTTAAAGCTGAAACAGTTGCTAAACAAACACAATCAAAAATTGTGTATCAGTGCAACGCAAAATACATAGGCAAACTTTTGTCTTTAGCTCGGGTATTTATTTCAATGAATACGCTTTGGCTTGGCATATTTTCCAACGACACAATGTGAAACAAACCACATAAATAACGAATTGACTTTGAGCTAAGTCAGTCTCCGAGTGGTTGACTTCGAACAAATAGATTTGCAATGGCTTAGACGTCAACAGAAAACACATTTGCAAATCTAGATGCAATTAACACCACAAACAAACCAGACAATGAACACAAACCGATCGACTTAGAAATCCATTTGAAACACAACATATACATGTATTGTATTGCATTTGACAACTAAGGTTTAAAATTTAATTTGTGGTCAAATGGTTTCAACCTAAGCAGATTTTGAGGCAGGGAAAATAATTCAATTAATTTAATTATTTATGAATTGTTTTTTGAATCATAGAAACCAGTAATGTTATGAAGAATGACAGGACTTTTTATTTTTACGGCATCATAGCTGACTGCACATTCCGATATCATATTCACATTAGAGACTCTTGTATTTCCTAATTACATAAAGTGTATCAAATTAACCGTCAAACGACACTATCCGCTATGGACTATTCATTTTTGATATTGGAGTCATTTCAAATGTATTTTCGTCCGATAAATACAAAAACCTGTTTTTTAGGGTTTTCAATATTTTTTAATCTTTAACCTCCACAAGGTCTAAAATTAAAACTTGAGTCGTGCATCTCCTTTTTAGACACTGTATAGAAGGTGGCAGAGCCTAAGTTTTTTTGCAAATGTATGTAACAGGTAGAAATAATGGTCAGAGACCCTCTAAAATTACCCCCCTTCTGGACAGAAGTGATAGAGGAGTCGATATAGCCTGTCCGTCTGTATGAACGAAAGGATTTCTAAAACGGTAATAGATAGTGACTTCGTTCATTTGGCATCAACTAGGACTTTGCCGGATTTTTACGAGATTATTTTAAAATTTCGCCCTTCCTCCCCCTTTCCCATAAAATCACCCTCAAGGCTAAGAATTTCTTCAGCACAAAAAAAATTATGTATGCCAGTAAAGAGAAAACGTCCCTCAAAATTCAAAAGCTTTCATTAAAATCGGATAATAAGTAACGATTTTATAAGCAATTGAATTTGAACGACCGATGCTTCTGTCCTCCCATTTCTATTCATACATAAAAAAATGTTTTAAAAGGCACGTCTTACGCTGATGTGGATCATTGGTCCTTATTTTTAACATGTGTTTATAGACCCTTTATCTCTGAAATACCGTTTATTAAGACGTTCCTTTATATTAAAATTTCAAATGAGCTTCATTCCTGTGACTTACGCACTTTTGATCGAGTTTCGTTTAATACGCGATATATCCAAAAAGCTGCAATTCAAGTCCTCTAAGAATCTGACTGGAGTTTCAATCTAACAAAATGAAGAAAAAAAAGGAGTCAAATTGGGCAGAGATGTAATCCCAAAGATAGGTGCCACTGCTACTACCGAAATCCGTCGCCTACCACCGCATTCCGGTTGAGGATTGAGCAGGATATAACAGCTACAATGCTATTTGCAACAAGGGTCGAAGAAAACCCTAGTCTATGGTGCCATCATCTCTTGTAAGGACTGGTACCAGCGTTGTTTCACAGGTTTCGTGCAGATAAAGTTGAAAAGCGATAGATAGAAACTGCGATGTGCATGTAGGTAAGTGACGATAAATGTAATTACCGAAGCCAGGTTCATAGACCGCCAGCGATATGGCAAAGTGACACTTTTTCGTGATGCTCTTTGATAAAAGTACTCTAAGCGGCTCTATTACGGAGCTGTTGGAAGTCATGTTCCAAAGAATGAAAGATCCGCAGGCATAATTCACCACATTTAATAGCGCTGGTTTTTTCATCGAGGTCAAAGTCAAGAGCTGAATGGACGAGCTCTTACTAAAATGGATCATTCGGCATAAAAAAAGAGCGAAGATACCTCTTTTAGTATAGACCAGCAAAATTTAAATAAATATCATTTTGGGAAAATTCATGACTAATTGGGAACTCAACACAAACAAAATGACAAATATTGATTAGCTGTTAAAGTTCGAACATGCTTATTGGAAAACCCTTTACAACTTGGTAAAATATTCACTGGAAAAATTAACACTGCTTAATGCATTTGCAGACTACTAAGTCTCCTATGTCCTTTAGAAATTTATTGCTTGTCATCTTTTAGTCTTAATTTTAGCAAGTACATAATATTTCTTCCGCTTTACACTGTGTTCTTGAAGTCACGTTCACATTTCGGATCATCGTTTAAACTTCATTAATCACATGCACAAAGTTAAATTTCCGCTTCCGGCGTCTGCCTTTCAACGCAACGCGCTGTGGGGGAAATTAAAACTTTGCTGTGTAAAAAACTTTTAAGCGCGCAAAGAGAATTGACGCAAGCTGAACGGGAGATAGGGGGGGCAAATGGCAATGAAAAACAGCATTGCAGCAATAGAAATAGGAATACGCACAACGCAAAAGTTATGTGGAAAATTTTACAAAAAAAAAAAAAAAAACAAGAAAATAGCAAAAGAAAACAAAACGAACAGCGGCAGCAATGGTTTTTTTTTTTTTTGTTGAGAAAATTGTTTTCCTAGTCGAATGCGATTTTCTGTTTCAAATTCTATACCTCACACTTTGCATTTCTGCGTGTGTGTTTGTGTGTGAATGTGTATGTACGAGTGTAGAATGAAAAAAAATCGACCAAGGTAGTAAATGCTGTATCCTTTTTTGAGTCACCTTCGTCAATAAAGTGAAAAACTTTTGAATCTATTGAAAATTAAATAAAATCAAATTCCGTGTTAAAATGCGATACTTGAATTTGTACCTTGGGATCTGGAAAACAAATTATACAAAACAAAATAAAAACAAATCATGTTTGTTTAAGTTTAGAAACTCTTCACACTTGCCTTTGGCTCGAGAACGTTAAAATTACTGAATTAGCAGCTATAGTAGACAGGTCTTAATTCTGTATATCGTACAATATATCCAAGATTAACTTTATTTATTAAAACTAAGTGTCAAATCTAATTGCATTCGATTATATTTTATTAAAAAAAAATAATTACTTTTAGTTAATTACTTTGAATAATTGGTTTAATCAGTATTGTATGGGAGCGGTACTTTATAGTGTACACTGGAACATACACGGGATCGCTCTACCTACTCAGATTAGTATATTTTTTTGCTGAGTCAGTTATGTCCTGTATTGAAGCTAGTTCATAATATTTTGAAAACATTTGGAGATTTTATATTCTAGTTGAATATTAAAGCGGAGGAAAAAAACTTTTGTTGTTGATCTACTCACCTGTTCCTATCTTTTTTAAACTAGCTGTCACTGCGAACCTGGTACCACTTCAGAATCAATAATTCATATGGCAGCGAGGTATTTGGTTTTTTAAAGCAAATCAAATATTTTTATTGAATTATTTGCTGGATGGCTTGCACTAGGGTCGATTCCATTCAGTAAAGCACCTACTGATATACGATATTTTTCGGTTTGTTGTCATGTACGAGAATGAACCAAGTGGATGGTTTGTTGATACGTGAACACTCATTCTCTAGAATCAATCCTTGTTTTGTTAAACAGTACACTTGGATTCGGTGGGATTTGTTCATTCAAACAGCCAGACAGAAGACGAACATGTCTTTATCGAGTCGACTTTGGTTGTTTGATCAGCAACATTTATACTTTATGGACTTCGACTCTAGCTGCGACTTAAAAGTGATTTAACAATTAATTTCCAAACTTTTGAAATTGTGAACGTAATCGAACCAACCAATAAATCGTATTATTCGAACGACATTAATAAGTTGAGCTCAGACGCAGCGCTTTTGTATAATGTATTAAAAACTTCTGATTTGTAAGAATGTTTTGTGAATTGGCCGAATTAAAAATTGAGAGAGCCAATGTTATAAAATGTTTGTATTGTTGTATCATAAACAATTTTTGAGAGTCACAAATAAAAGTTTTACAAATATTGTGTGTTCTTTCCCATGCCAATTACTTACCATTCTGCCCTCCTTTGACTGTATAGCAGTTCAATAATTGCTCGCGTGAGATGTGCTAGAAGCTGAGTGTAGATATGAGCCTGTGTGTGTATGAATGTGTCCTTTTGCTACAGTCTGTAGGATAAATGAATACGCGAAATGAAACCGACAGCATTATGATTGTTTATGAAAATTGTTTGTGAAGCGTGACGGCATACAAAGCGCCATTCACTGCTTAAAATGTTCTTTCAAACAACGCCCCACCCATACATCGATATTGTTTTATAGTATGTAAAAAAGTTTTTCGCATTAAGTGACTCATTAAAAATCAAAAAAAAAAAAAAAAATCTGTTTTATTGAATTAAGCCCTTTCACCTTTATCAATACCAAAAAGAAAAATAAAAGGTGTTAGTTGTTAGCTGAACTAAGGTCAACTGCCATAGAAAAAAAACTTTTTACACTTTATTGTCAGTTCTTAATTTAATTATAGATAAAAATAGACATCGTGTGGCAAAACATGGAAAACTACTTAAGCAAGTACAGCAAGTACAAACAAAGCAGAAATAAATAAAATATGTTTTCGAATTTTCAAACTTTTCACAAAACACAAAAGCAAAATAATATAAAATATTCATAGATATGTGATACACTAAACAATGTGAGACACTGTACGCTGTATATTATAGTATTATTTTGGACTATAAGAGTTGGTTGATTGGTTCCAAGAAACACTTAAAATAGTTTTGAATTTATTATACTAAGGCGTGAGATTTTATTATTTGGTTGTCTGAAAGGTTGTAAGAAATTACAGGAGACATTGCAGACCGCAGAAAGTTAAAAGTGTCCCTCACAGTAAGTTTTTGTAATCCCTGAAAAAAAAATTAATTTGACAGCTGAGAGTTTTTGTTTAAGCAGCCCGCCCATACACAAAAAACAAATCGAAACAATCGGTTCAACTTCATTTCGCCACACGCTTATGGATCTGTTGACGACTCGTAATTCTCGTTGTTCTTTGCCAAGTAAACATGGATGGAGGAAAAAAACTTATTGCCTTGTATAGCGTGTATTTGTGAGGACTAGCTAACTATAGATACTACAATAATATTCTTAGAATGGACTTAGAAACTTTTGAGGAGTCACTTATCCTTGAAACTCATTCATATTGCTCATTTTAGTCCAGCAAAAAAATATTGGAAATGCAAATACTATTAAGATTGTACACATCATTGGGACCAAACCCGAATTTTTCGTTTTTCAGTACTTTTATCAATACTATTTTTTGTTTTTAAAGCTTTTTTTTTTTTTTTTTTTTTCACTGTATGAAAGTGACTTCTTTATCCAGTTCTTGAATTTATTTAATACAATTTGCAACGATTTTAAATAGAATTTTTATTTTCTTGCTTTTTGCTTTTTTCTTTTCCACAATAATGGCTGCTTTTTAAACATGTTTCACTCTACGAAATATAAGTTGGAGACGCTAAATAGACTGGTCGTTCAAAAACAAACCGTTCAATGTCAATATTAAAGCAGTGCGTGAGAGTGGAGGTGCACCCATCCCATCAATTTGGAGTCCTCTACATTTTTATCTGGATCCATTTGGCTTCTTCTTCTATTAAAATCGAAATAAGATAATATTGGTGTCCTCAAGCTTAAACTCAGAGAGGGAACATATTTATAAGGAGGCTAACCTTGCTCTGATTTGTGCCTCTTTAGAATATTTTATAATGATTTACTCAAGATATTCCAAATTAATTGTTTCTAGCTAAGTTAACCACTACTTCAACATTTTTCCCTACATAAACTCTGAAAACAATGCGAAAACTTGATCCCAGTTTTCAATTTCTACTTTTTTATTAGTGCCTTTCCCGGATTTTTTTCTCTGACTGCATCGAAAGTAATGAGTTGTTATCTGAAAATCCTGACATTTGAGTAACCTTAGGCTGGCATGGAGTGTAGAGATATGTCTTTGGAATATCAATGATTTTTTTTTAGCACAAAAACTAACTGGCGAATGATAATCTGGTGACGAAGAGTCTGTCCCAAACTTTCGAAAGCGACGGAAGAAGACTGATCGGTCAGTATGATTCAAGATTGCTTTCCACTCCCCAATTTGGGTTTCTTGAAAACCCATTACACTATCGAACGGGTAAGCCGAATAACCCCGAATAACCTCCATGAACATTACTCGCAATCTATTCCAATGTATGAATGCAAACTCAGTTCACACCCAAATTCACTCGCCAATGCAAACGAATGCAAATTATATAAAAAAACCTAATTTTTCTTTATTTGTGTGTAACTATGCCAAAAATATAATGGATTGTAAACATCTGCGCCTTTTTGTCAATAGGTTAGTATAAATATGATTGATTACTGCAAAAAAAATTAATTTTAAGCTATCGCTTAACAACATTAAATATTTCATTATCCACTTACCGCATTTGTCTAAAGAAATTAATTGTTTTTCGATCTTCGTTTATGCATTCGCTTTGAAAATGATCGTCATAGAACTTAAACTCCAAACCAGTATATGGATCGAAGTCGTTTTTTGGTATGCGATTGAGCAACGGATGCGGAGTTTCAGTCTTTCGCTCATTAAGTGGCTTACAAACAAGTTTCCTCTGCTGCACAAAGTCACTCATATACGTCGATTTGAGTTTTGGTTTCATTAAATCGTCTATTGGCTCCGCACCATAACGTTTACTGCATGACAATATGAGGAAGCTGTTAAGAGATAACTTTTCGCACGATATGCTAAATTTTCTTACTCATTTATGCTGTACGATTGGAAATTTACAATTTTTTTGTTTGCTGCACACGCTTCGATGGTCGTCTTCCAGCCTCCCTCTAGCATAATTTGTGTTGTTGTGCGCATTATGTCCTTCTGCGGAAACTTGTCATCAATCGTCCATAGTGTAGTCCTTGCATTTGGGCGAAACATATTGATTGTATTTAGTTTTTAAGTAGCAATGATCTTAACAAAAAAAAAAAAAAAAACTGTCTTTATAGGCCGCACAAAAAGTAAGCGAATATTTTTATTTTCCTTTTTTTATTTTTTTTTTTCCATACAAAATGTGTTGTGTGTTAGGAAAAGGAATGAATAATAGAATAAATATTTGAAGTTTAGGGCATAGTTTAAATTGAACTAGAATTTTGAATTTTAGAGGCAGAGCATCACAACTGACTGCTGAGTTATTACAAGATCGATTTACTATCACCGAGAGGAGAAAAGCAACTTGAACTTACCACCCTAATTTAAAAAATTTTATGCTTTTAATTTGTACAAGCTGTGAGACGAGCAAGCTTTCATCGTTTGTTCATTTCAGCTGATTTTAAAATTCAAAAAACACCTTCAAATGTACACAAACAGGATTCCAGAATTAGTTTGAATGTTACAAACTTTTGAGCCAAATTAAAATGTTATTCAACGAGTTAAAAAACTATAAAAAATAGCAACGAATATTCAAAGGCGAAAGTTGAAGTTGTTACTTGTTTTATTTGCTAGTTTAAGTCAAAGTTGCTGCTGTCGATATTCTGTTTCCCTTCTTCCGTCATTTTTGCCTTTCTTCTCAAATTCTCTTTTATTTTATTTTTTTATATGTGCCTATGGTATAAATTGTATGTGCCTATGGTATAATATGGTATGAATCTAATTCATGCAAATTTATGCAACACCCAAAATGATTTGTTACAGATCCAATATATATATAAAAAATCAGCATCAAAAATCGAAACAATAGGGACATGTCCGTTTATCTGTATGAACAATGACATTTCGAAGACTATAGCTCAAAGAGCCAACAATATATAATATTAAATCTAGCTTATTGTCTATGTAAAAGAAGAAGACCCATACAAACGAGCACTCTCCACATTTTATGACATTTGGAATGAAACTTTTGTTTTGCTAATTTTGCTAGAAAAGTCCTATTTGATGGATCTTAATTCAATCTTAATAATGTATCCCAATTTGATATCTCCAAATTCACGGTTAAAGCGAATAAAGGTTATTTCAAAGTCGAGGACACTGGACTGCAGAAATCTTTATTCTTTTTTGTGATATTTTGTGCATATTTTTTGTGCGCAGAAAATTCTGTAGCATACTTCACGGCGATGCAATGCTTGTAAAAATGAACGCGGCGGCATGTGTTTTGAATTCGCATCTGCATCTGAATGAGTTTTGATGAGTGCGCTCGAAATGCAATCGGAAAGGTGCTAATTGGAAACATCATATTTCGGGCACGCAATAGAGATGGACATGCAAACACAATGTTTTTGTTTACCACAAAGAACACCTCGAGTGTGTATAAATATGGAACAAAAATATTTGCATACACGTATTAAGCAGTAATAGTGCTAAGGTTCTTAAATGAATTCTACGATGTAAACTGTTACGTGCCGTGACGTTTCGTTTCCTAAAACTACTGACTACTGCAAAATTTCCAAAGTTTGATTTTCCGGAAAAGAAATACAAACCACACGATGCATCCGTATATGGCTGCTGCCTTTTACACAGTATGTGTGACAGAACTTTAGAATTGATTAAAAACAGAATGAATATAGTTTTCAACTGTGGAAATCAGCGGACTGATATCGCTTCTATATCGGCGGCGTTGTGCTCTTCATTGCCGCCATATCCATGGCGCGGATGATATGTCTTCACTGTCCATATAGATATTCAGAAACCTGATAATGGAGCGAGTGGTGGTATGTTTCCACTACTCGCATATATCTCGAGAAGACGGAGAGGTTGTCCGGAGCAGTCAGGAGAGTGTGTTTGAAAAGGCTTCGGCGGTCAGTTCTGATTACAGCTTGCCGACGTCTAGCTTTCGTTGCATGTTGGAGCGTGCGGCGTGCACTACGCTGAGCCTAGTGCGTACCTTGGCCGCGACCTCACAACATGTGGTTGGGAACACATAACGTTCGCACGTCCAACACCTACCATGTTGCGACCAGCGGAGAAATCCACTTAGTAAAAATACATACTACAACAAATCCTGTAGAAGATTTGTCGATTTTTTATTTAAATTCTAAACTTAATGATTCTTAATGCCTATTCAATTAATAAAAAAAATATGAAACTTTTACTCACGCTGCAATACCTACTCCCGTTGTGCTGGATTCTTTATTTAAATATAAACTTTAAATTGGAGCCAACAAAAAATGTACTAAGAGTCAGCTACCAAATCTCAGAAAACGAAATAAATGAATTCGAAACCAAAACTGATTCAGTTTAGACCAGAAAATAAATTTCACCTGTCAGCGGCATACGTTGCCACAACTTCTTGCCACAATTTCACTTCACTTTAGTTAATATACAAAAAAGCCGACTTTACATTAAACCAAAATGAAATATGCTTCAGATGCAAAACTTTCGACTTGCTAATATTTTTTAATGGCAAAGACAAAACTAAATGCAGTTATTAGCAGCAGCAATAGGGATGAATTTGGGGATGCATTTGAGGTTTCAGTTGAGCTGAGCTGTACAGTACAACTGTTGCCCCTACTGAAGCTGTACGTGCTGCATTTGTATGCTCAAAACGAAGATAAATGTAGAGAAAGCTACTGAAATGACAGAAGCAAAAGCTAACATAAGCATGGAAAGAGTGTAGGAATGGAGAAAGGAAAAATATATACTTTAAAAATAAAATAAAAATCTGGCAAAAAGTTTTTTTGTTAACCACGAACACTCCCCACAGACTGCTGCTGCTGCTCACCACAGAAGCAGCAAATCGAGGGAAAGTCGCAAATGGCTCAGGTGAATTGTTTATGAAACATTTTCCAGAACCAAGTAAAAGAACAAATATTTTAGAATGGAGCACTAAAATAGATGGGAATAAAGGCAGGGCAGCAAGGGGATATGGAGAGCTGAAGTAGAACTGAATTTGCAGTGCACACCACACAAAAGTCGAAAACAAAATTATAACAAAAGCAACAATACCAACACCAATGACACTGTGCAATTTTTTCGGTCAAAAGTTTAATCAAAACTATTCAGAAAACTTTTGCACTTTATGCACTCAACTAAACTGAACACAATGCGTCGCGACTCCCGCTGTGTCGATTCGACTAGAAAAGTGCGTTTAACAATTATGAGACTGTCTGCACAGATGACATTTACAGTCTGTCCATTTGTTTATTAGTTTTGTGGAACTTCTAGCATATACGTAGCATAGTATTGAAATATTTCTAGAGACGAGTCTGTCAAGACTATAGGTACTCGCATCCAAACATAATAGGAGGCCCGTTTTATACGAGTTTATACATTATGTAGATTAAAACAAGTTTATGAAAAATTTCTAATTCCTTATTTCTTCAAAATTTTATTGTTAGAAAGTATTTCTTAATCACCATAATTTTATTGATATCAAATTACAGTTCAATAAACTCATTTTAAGAAAGGTTCGCGAAATTTTATAAAAAACAACAATATGAAAAGCGAGACATGGACATGGGTGGAAACTAACCCTTTTCATGGTCCGAATTCGACATTTGCGGAAAAATTTAATAATTATATTAACTTACAATACACCTTTTATGGCGTTTTCTTAATATTTTTGATTGAAATTTTTGCACTACATAGGTGTTAATATCGCCGATCTTTGCTTTAAAGTCACCCAGTGCAAAAATTATATTGCCACTAGGGACATAGTTGATTGTAAAGTCGAGAAGGTTATAAAACTCGTCCTTAGAATCATCTGGTAGGTGCATAGCACTGGACAATAGCTATGTTACGGAACTTGCATTTAAATCGAACTGTTATTATGCGGTCAGAGATAGGCTTGTACTCTATTAACGCTCGGTTCAAGCTTTTGGCTATTATTATGCCTACACCATTTGCATTTCTTTGAGTGTGGCCACTGTAGATGAACATTCGCCACGGTAGGGTACAAGATTCACCTTGTCCGAGCCATCTAGTTTTAGAAAGTCCGAGAATTTGAATCTGGTAGCGCTCCGTCTCTTTGCATACTTGTGCGAGCTTAGAAGGATCAGAAAGAGAGCGCACAGTCCATGTTACTATTCAAGTCAGTTGTTTATATAGGTTTCTTATCGGTATATCGAGAGAACAAATAGCTTGAAAATAGGTACAAACTGAGCAAGCCGTTTTATTTTCCACATAGTTGAAAACATTCCTTCTTGTATACATAAGCTGCAGACAAAAGGATTTCACACACGAACGGCGGACGGAGAGACAGATGAACGTTCCCCAATTCTCTAAACATAGATACGACACTGAGTTACTATCGAATATGATACATTCAATGTCCAAAATGCATATAAAAAATATTGCTGCATATAAAAGACTATTCATATGCGTCATATCTATGCATATCTATGTGGCATACATGAATTGGACTTAGTACAAATAAATATTGAATAAGTATTCCAAATATTTTGAATAGATGCAATTTATGTTTGCAGATATGGAGTTTAGTTATAAAGCGCACTGTACTTCTTGAAATCATTCCATTTTGTCCAAATGCCTCTTTGCATTTGTATGCATATAAAAAATAGAAATAGGGAAAAATGGCGAGTTGCTAGCAACAAATCCTAATTTTTTGGTCGAAGGAAAAGGAAAGTTCTTGCCAAAAGTTGGTTGCAAACTCAATCCAGAGCAGCTGTGCAAATGGCTAACTAGCACCTGGCTCATCATGGCTCCTAGCTCATGGTCGACTGTTTGTAAGCAATTCTAACTTTAAATAAATGCTTCACCAGCTATGGAAGACTCACAGACCACAGCGAATCTTGACGTTAATTAAGGTAACCGAAACTATTTTTGCATATTTAATTAATTGAATTTTTGCAACATTTATAAGTCAGTGTGCAGCTCGGTACTTCGAGCGAAACTTGCTCCAAATAGTTACTTGCAATGTAATTTTAAACTTAAATTTTTATGATTGTCATCTGCTTGCATTTTTTTAACCGAATTCGCAGCAGAATTGCGTAAAGAATTCGCATTGTGCTGTGAATTGTGCACGCTTAATTAAATTTTAATAATGGCAATCTGTCTGCGCTCAACGATTTTCTGTGTTGCTTGTCATACCCTTCGAAGACAGAGTGCAGCAGAGCATTTTCAATTCGTCCAAAATATTTACAAATGAAAGTTGAATCGTTTTTCAAAGCAAATAAATTAAATGTGCTAGCAACGTCGCGCTTTGTTCCTTGTGTTGCAGAAGTTATATGCTTTGGCAGTTAGAAGTAATCCAATTTGGTCGATAGTAAAGAAAAATCGAAACCATTTGAAGATGAATGTGTGATTTGTACGAGCTAACCCAACTTTAAGGCGCTAGTCTCTATGCTCCAAACTGCAAGCATTGCTTTAAGCTAAAAATAGAATTTTTTTACAACCCATCAAATATTTCATTTCACATTTAAGCAAATATTATCAATCCTACATATAATTAATCTGAACAGAATGGATTATAAAAGCCAGATCTTCTCTACGTGGCACACATGCAATATTTCCCTCCAATTACCAAAATTAAATCAAAACAAAAACACTCACAATCAAGACAAAGCACAAAAGCTCATATAAATATTTGTATTTTAAATGAATTGTGTATATTTTAAAGTTTTACATATTCTATATATTTGTGTGCAAAATAAATAAAACTAAAATTTATTCAAATACTTCACCAAAAACAAATATAAATAAGCACAAAGAACAATGAATATAAACGAAATATTTGTTGATGTTTTTATTCTTCAATTAAATAAGTTCGTGGCAACCGTAAGTAAACGATGTTGAAATACCCTCCCAAGACATACTTGTTTGTACTTGTAAATGTGGCACACCAGATTCTTTTAAAATTAACAACAAAAAATCATAATGGTCAGTTGACAAAGGTACTGCAGAGTTCCCTTAAACCGATTGAGTACAATAGAAACTAGGACTGGTCCTGGATTTCATTAGTACTCGGAGAGGACTGTATTTTCTTTGAATAGTCAAAGTCTTGCGGCTCATAAAGAGGATCTTACCGATGTAGTGGTGCAGTTTCTCATTTCAGCGAGGCAACTTTCAGGCAGCAGTGGTGTTAGTGTTTAAAAATACTGTCTATAACGCCAATATTGTAACTGTATTTGCAACAAGAGAATACTTCAGCCATTTTTGATATATGTGCTGGAGAATCAGCAGAAAATTTTTATCATCATTAAATTCATAAATCGATATCTAGCGATATATACCGAGGATGTAGCACGACTCGTTGATCCTGAACTTTTAATGAGAACTTCGCAACTGCAGGATTTCAACCATTAATTGACTTTCTTAACTTTCCCGACAAAGTCTAGAACCACTATTAATAAAATAAAAAATCTTGTTTCTATTGATATAATTGAATTGTTTCGAATCATTACCCTCCAATCTCTCAATAATCACCCCTATTAGGTTTCATTTCTGTCGCGTAGCTTTCTTCGCATTTTTTTTAACTCCATTCTAATTCATGCTATTCGAAATACGACAATCTATTAATCCGAATAAGATCCAATATATTTTTTTTAATATAAAAAAATATAAAAATAAAAAAAAAATGGGTTTTTCTACAATTATAAGAATATAATCAAATTGGTGTGAAGGGTATTTAATATTTGTTTTATCCGCTTTTCAATTCCATGCTGCTCACCCAGCTGCACGAATGCAGTCAATCAAAACCTGCCGAGTCTTGGGACACTGGGAACCGCAATGCGTATGATAAATATTTAAATTGAGCACAATACGAAACATATTACGTATACGCAAAGGACACAGCTGTAAAGAGCTGCATGCTGCTTGAGGTCAACAAAAATTTATTCAATATTGGGCAAGAAAATTTAATGAATACTTGAAAGAAGCTTCGTTGATTGACAAAAATCAAAATGAAAATGAAATATGAACGAAAAATGCACTGTTCAAGATGAAAGGCTATAGATAAAAAATGCAGAATAAAAGAATCAATATGACTTTTGTCAGATTATCAACAGAAATGTGTAAGAGTATGTGACAAAATTTTATTGCTTGCTTTATAACGTTTAGCAATTTGTTTTAATCAATTTAGAATTTATTTGGCAATGACAAATGCACAGATTGATAGACAACAAACAGACAAACAGACAAACAAAGAGATACGTTTTAGCATAATTCAAAGACTTTGTTGTTGTGCTTCCAGCACGGACAGACGTTGCTGTCCTAAACCATAAATTTTCTGATTTGATTGATTTGATTTTGCATTTACCCTCTTCACGCTTCACTCTGTCTTCGACACTTTCTTTTATTGCAATTCTTTTAGGTTTATTTTTTTTTTTTCCTTTTCATAAAAAAACTCTTACAATTCTTCAATCTGAACTTTTTAAATTTGCAAATTTTATTTCGTATGTGTTATGCATGAATCGCGAAAGCGAATTACGAATCGAGTGCAAAGCAAAATGAAATGGGAAAAAAATGGCGAAAAAAATAAAAAATGGCGACGAGCGAACTGAAGTGATTTGTATAAATTTACAACCGCAAAAAAAAAGGACCCATACATATAGAGTCATATAACTGTATATAAACGAAAGCAAAATCAATACGAAAACATAAGAAACGCTTAACTTGAAAGTGTGCTAAAGCAGTTAGAAAGTTTGCAACGTGTTGGCGAAGAAAAGCGACGCATAAGAAAAAGAAAAAAAAAAAATCCGGCAATGGCGTGCAGAACGAGTGTGAGTCACAGTGGGCCAAAGTGCGTTCAAGAGATACTTGAACTTTATGTCAGGCAAAACAAATTTCTCGTACAAGTTGTTGTATGTCTCTGCTTTTTTTTTTTTTTTTTTTTTTGCTTTTATACTTTTTACATGCGAATGTTTTTCTTTTCAACGTTTCATTTGACGCTTTTATGATTTATTTTTTACTTTCTCAGTCGTGATTTTTCTTACACTCGCTTTTTTGGCTCCCTTTTTGCGCACGTATAAACATAAATTTGCATTAATGAAAGTGTTGTGTGATTTTAGGCGCTTCACTTGTAAATAATAATTTTCAATTTGACTTTCACGCGAACGCGTCTCTGTGTATCTGTGCATCTATGTATGTGTTGGTCTTTTGTGGTCCTTGATTATGTGTATGTGTGAATGAATTGACGCTGATTCTTTTGCAGCGCAGCGCTTGGCAACAAAACTTTGAGAACCGCAAAGAGAAATGCAAATTTGTCCCATTTTACTTTAATTTTATTTTATTTTGTGACTTGTTAAACGAATTTGCACAAGTCTGTTCAACATTCTTACAAACTTTGAAAGAGTAAATTTTTGGTTTATTAAAAAAGTCAGCTACATATACAACGAACTGTTCAGATACACTATTAACAATACTTACATAAGATGTACAAATCAAGTAGAAAAGCTTTCTTACGTAGACTTAAGCTTAATTTAAGTAGTTGTTGGATGGAGAGGTCCACTATAGGTAGTCAGTTCTATGTATCCCATAATTTTTCTAGGCATGGTTGGTTCCTTGCAATGATATACATAAAATAATAATAAAAAAAATATGTAAGTCTTTCGCCTACATCAGTGATCATAATACAAACAAATAAAAAGCGAATGCGTACACATATATGTGTGCACTCTTGGCCACTTGCCATGTTAGGTTTTGTTAATGCTGGTCTATTAATGAGCTACTTTGCATTAGTTACTACTGCGAATAATGGGCAAATTGTCATTCATGCTCATTTTCAATTTGTCATGCTAAAATGATCTAACGAAAACATTCCCGATTATGTTTGCGATGTATTTGTAAGATAAAAAAATCGTCCAGAAATATAAAAGCGTATAGCAAAGAAGGTAATAAATAAATGCGCATTCGCTATCGCCCAATGATTTTAAAATAATTTTCATTTTCATTTCATTGTTTGATAAAATTGTCTTCGACTTCTTTTCTTTTAATTTTTGTGGCTTTTTTGTACTTTTGCGATATTTATTTTTCGTTTCTAAGAAAATATTTTAATATTTCTTTCTTTGAATGACATTAATCGAAGTCTACTACATTTTAAACATTTTCAGCCAATTTACATTTAAAACGAAATGAAATTTAATTTCCAAAAAGCATTACTCAACAACACTCAACGACAGACATGCAGAAAAATATGCGCCTGCAGGACAGACGGATAGCAAAAAGTCCCGAGCAGGAAGCGAAAAAGTAGAAATTGGAGATGCCGTCATTGTCGTCGTTGACGGCGAACGAATTTTTCTGTCGCTTACGCATTATGCATTCCGACTATGAAAAATACACATTTAAGCTCTTTCACTCACTTTAGATCTATCTCCTTCACTCGACTTCTCGCGTACGCATTTTTAACGCAGTTTTTATACGCTTCCGTTGACCCCAGGCATGAAAAGTAGCTGCCTTTGGTGTGCATTCGTTTTCGTATGAGTACAAAACGTGAATTAAGCATGAAGCAAAAAGTACACAACACGCAGATACATCTACAGAAAGCCAGCGACGGAAAACAAAAAGAAAACGCTTCAAGAAAAACATGAAGTGAAAAACAAGCAGACGCGAGTAAACGCAAGCAAAATATGATGTATGTACACTTGTCCTTGCTGTTATGCTGCTTTGGCTGCTGCAACAGCTGAAGTTAAAGTAACAAGAAAAACTGAAGACGCTCGGCAATGATGAAACAGCCGCACGCAATTGTAATCCGCCGGAATGCGCGCAGCATAATTTATTCACACGCACACATTCCGATAAACAAAGGAAATGTGAATACGCTTACTATGACAGCGGATACGGAAGCGGCAGTGGCAGTTTGCCGCCGAAAAACAACGAACGGAAATAAGTTTTTCAATTAAACAGATGCCTGTTTAATTTTTGAATTATTTAAAAACCACAAAATGGAAAAGGCGCAATTGTGACGGGCGACCGCTTTGGCGAGCACTCATCCCGAGACGCTGGCTGCCACGAAATGATATGAAATTAATGATATTAAAAAGAAGTTAAAATGGAATGTAAATATCTGCGTAGTGTCTGTAAGAGAGGATGGAATGAAGCAAGAGTGAGAAACGTAATTAGGCCATACGAAAGTGAGTATTGGATAGTAATCCCGTGATTATTTTTACACTAATTACTAATTATTTTGTCATATTACATAATTGTGGTAGACATTGCAATCAATTATTATTCTAAGAAGCTCAAAAAAATATCTCTTCCTTCAAGCCAATCAAATCGAAATAACAGTAAGGACCAAAAATATATTTTTACTAATTAATTCATGCTCAGAATGCTTAGCTTGTGCAAAAGTATTTAACAGGCAGACAGAAAAAAAGCAGGTAAGACCGCATTTAGTTAAAATATTCTTGATTAGCACAAAAAGGTGAGTCGATATAGCTGTATCCGTCTATCCGACCGTACGTCGTTCAAATATGTGAAAAACGTGATATCGGTGAACTTACTTTGAAGCTTTTACTATTTTATAATACTGTCATGAATCTTCAAATGTTTGATTTCAAACCATTTTTTTTTTTTCAAGCAAAATCTATCTGTTTAAAATTTGTTGTTACAGCAAGTAATTCAAAGAGGAGAAATAGGTGCGAGCGAACATTTTTTTAATCGAAATACGAACGAGAATGTGGGCTAGAAAAACATATATTAACCAACTCATAAATATGAGAAGATAAGACTTTGTGTTATAATGTATGATCCTGCGTCAGGTACCAATTGTTCACTCTCAACAAAAAAAAACATTGGACGATTATTCTTTATGGGATTTACTTTTATTATATTAGATTCTATGTTCGACCGTAAATGTAGCGAAATGTGTGCGGATATATAACAATATTAATAATAATTGTAAAACTAATAATAATTATTATTATTATAATGGAATCTTAAGTAATTTAATTGTTTCCAAATCACAAATTATAATACCGTCCAATGTCTTCACTCGACTTAGAGCAACATACACTTGACCTTTGGCAAAGTTTTTCTTTCATAAGTCAATTAAGTGATACCCCGAAGCTTATGCAACGTGACTCATTACTACCATTTCTCTAGGCAGTTTATCCTGTCGACATTACGTATCTAGATAACATCTCTACTTAGGATAAAATAATTTTTTGCAGACACCACATAAAACACAAAATAAATCACTAAAAAGCGAAAAAGAACTGAATTTCAGATTTAATTCAAAATACAAAAATGAACGCACATAACTTTATTAATTTTTTCTAATTTGCTTTAAAATAACTTATTTAATTATTATAATTTCAATATAATTTTGTTGGTAAATAAACCTAATTTACACTAATAATAATATATTAACCAACCCATCTACATTTATGGGTATTCTAGCAATATTCCAATATGGAAATTTTTATCAAATTCAGTTAATTATTAATTAAAATAAATAAAATATTATTACTATATGTTGAACCTACTAATCTGTATGAAGACGGTGCCAAGCCAAATAAATAAATATTACAGCTGAACTTATTTCTAACATGATAGGGTATTCGCATATTTGGGTAGAGCAGTCAAAAAATATTTCGATACAAATTTTTAATAACAAATGAATTGCATGAAATGAAAAAATTTTGTGGTCACCTAGACCTTACTGCATTGAATGGTGTAGACTGGGCATTCAATTCAGTGAAGTAATACATAGACTCGGCTGTGACTTTCAAAATGTAGCAAGAGCAAAGTGCCTTTATAATTCGAGTAGTGATTTTCCGTAATAATTTAAACTTTAAATTAGTTTTCAATTAACACAAGGTTAAACTTCAAATATATGTCTTCAAAGGATTTTTTAAACTCTCGAAGAAGTTCAAAGATTTGGGTTGAAATGAGTTTATAAGACTGTCGCTGTGTGGCAAAACCGGCAGCACTCTAACGATGTAAGTTCGACTGAATTTGTACGCGAAACGGAGTGAATGAATTGGCACACCTATGTTCACTCGAGTGATTCGACACAAGTGCTTTATTATTTCGTTTAATAGGGACCTTGAAGCATTTTATTTCGAAATTTATTTTGAAAAAGTGGTTACTCAAAGTTGAGTCCATCGCTGGCCAAAATTTTTGGATACCAGCTGGGAGGAACGTCTCGTGCTTTGAAGCTATCTACTGATGTGAATCTTTTTCACATACAGGCGCTTTTATTTTTTGAAATCGCTTAGTATTCTGCAGAATTCTTTCTTTTTCGATCCATGAAACTCAAATGAACTTTCATCAGTCTATAATACTTGTTCCTAAAAAGACTGAGCCTTGTTGATATATTCTTTGGCAAATGCCAAACGCCTTTGGAGTATTGGCCGGACTAAATGCGTTTCAAAATTGACCTCTTGTAGGCGATTTTGAACTATTTTGCTGCAAACTGTTATAATATACTCCACAATTATTGAAATTGATACAGCTTTTGGTGTAATCAGGACATCTTTTTAAATTTCTGCAGAATTATGCGGTCCTCATTTTAAGTGGTTTTGCGTGGCCTATCTGATCTAACCATATTATTTATTGAATTCATTTTTTATGTATATTGACGCAGTGTCTTATTCTGCAACCTTTTAACACGTTTTATATTAGTTTTTAAGGCGGTGACCCAAAGTTGTATCCATAACTTAAAAAGCATTAATATTAATTAATAAATAAAATGCAACGCGAAAATTATTTCGTATTAACGTACAATACTACCGAACTAATTTTTATTGCCAATTGCTTATGCTCAAACTTCGACCAAAGAGCTAACTCAAGCTTATATTAATCGCAATAATAAATAGTTGGAAAATCATAACATTAATAAAAAACTTGATAGATATGATGTCTAAAGTTTCCCGCAAAGCATAATGAACTGCACAAAGTTCTAGTGAGGATTAATGAAAACTGAAGATAGCTGAGAAGAACGTTTGCGATGAAATGCCAAACTTTTTTGCTTGCCTGCGCTTAGTATCGCATCGCTACTTTGATCCCATAATTTGACTCTAGAAACCGCAACACGCTCAATATGCAAGCCAGCAAGCAACTTTAAAAGGCGCCACAAAAACAAGCGAAACGAAAGAATTTTCGAAAGAAAAACACCAAACCAAACAAGCATGGGGAAAAACCTATAAAAGTGAAAAGTTTACACAACTAAGCCATTAAGAAAATATTGTGCGAAGCAAAGGCGAGTCGAGCTTTAATGTGGTTTCCTGTATCAAGAAAAATTGAAAGCGAACCAAAAAAAAATTTATTCGCAAAAATATGACCAAGCGAGACCTAATGCAACACATACAGACAGCTGTTTGTGCACGAAAGGAAAATACTCTAAGAACTGCTCACATATATACGCGCATAAGCCCAAACACACTTAAGCCAAGGCATTCACTTGAGGCATGCCGCTTTGGAATTTCCAAAATGTAACCCATAAGCAGTCAAGTCACGTCGAAATTTGCGTAATTTGAAATTTTCACTTGATTGCGAGGCGGCATTCTTACGTTTAACGCTTTACGCTTTAGATACTTACATTCCCGCACTTTTTTATTGAGGTGCTTTGCTAGCTTTTGTACTCTTCACACCGAACATGAATACATAGCACAATTATTTTTATCAGAAGTTTGCAATGACTTTAGATAGGCTCTGATTCAAGAACTTTTATTATAACAAAAGTTTATATTGTACTGCAACGAAATTGATGTGAATTAAGACCATTGAATTGGATACAGTTTTAAGGCGGAAATTAATTCAATAACAGGAAAAGTTGAAAATATTTTGTAATTTTTGATAAAATTCATTTTCGTGATTCATATTTTGAACAAACTTAATTCTTCTTGCCCTTTTAATTTTTACACCGACATCAATTCTTTTCATATCTTTCTGGCCGGATTCCACATCGAAATAGCAACTCTTTTTAAGAGGTAGTTCAAGAAAAGTTCGTAATGATGTACCTCTGATCAATATGAAATTGTGGGCCTTCTTATTTCATGATTGGTTTTTAAAAAACTTATCAACGAAACATGTAGACTCAACACAAATAGATACTGAAAAAGCCTTACCTAAAATTACTAAAGTCTGAAATTGAAAGCTCCAAAGTGCTTACTATTGTACACAGCTTGCCTTGAACAACTACTTTCGAAAATAATAAAACTTTTTTTTACGTTTATTGTAAAAAGTTTGAATTGAATTTGTTGTTGCTGCTTATGGTTCAAAATATACATTATTTAAAGAATACAAAATAAAATAAATAGAAAAAAAGAAAATTCTAAGATTTTCTGAAATTTCCGATAAAATTTGTGGCATAATTTGGGAATCTAAGCTACTAGAATTCCACTTTCAGGTAAATAAAAAGAAGACCAATTCTATCTCAACATAAACACACCACCTCCATAAGACTCGCTGTGTTCAATTGCAGAATCTCATTTCGATACACACGTAAAGAGTATTAAAGTTTCATTATTGCCCAAATTAAAGTTTATCTTTTTATCCTTCTGCTCTTTTAGTGTTTCCATGTTACTTTATTCGTATTTATGGCGTATTCCTTTGCCTTCACTCTGGCATTCTTTATCTGTTTATTTGCTGTTTTTTTATGTGAATTGAATTCGCTTTTGTATTCTGATTTTGCTAGTTGAACTAGTTTTTATGTGTGGGATTGTACATAAATTGTTGCACACGCAAAGAAAATTTAAAAAATTGTACAAATGCACATAAATTTCTTGCTTTATTTTTTTCCAGGCGTTTCAATTTAATTTGATTTACGCAAAAACATTTTTAATTCGTAAGTCATAAATTTTCAATTGGCCAATTACTTGAGTGAGTGTGCGAGAGTATCTTACGCCAATTTGACAGCACGGCGACCATTAAAGCGAATTATATTTATTTCGAGTGTTTTGTTTCGTTTCGCTTTCGTTTTCGTTTTCTGTCCCTTTGCGCCAAATAAAGAAAATCGATAGCATAAATGTAGCGTTATATTAATGCCGTTATCACTGGCACAGCACAATTTAGTATGCACACACACACACACATGCCATACTTATACAGTAATAGATTCCACAGTTTTTCCATGTTCCCCCAACCACCATTTTGTTACGACTGGTGCTGCTGGCTACGCTTCCATTTCCGCTGCTTCTGCTTCTGATCTGCTGTCATGTGGACCATTAAATGCTCAAAAGTACGAATTGGACATATTTGAAACAATAAATTTTAATCATCATCGCTTGTGTGTTGGATTGTCGGACGATTTTTGTTTGCAGCACCGACAAGTACAACAATAATATTTGACAAGCGTGCGTGCGCAATGGACCCCAACTGCCCGCACCGACCATTACAAAAAAACAGTTAGAGTACGAGTCAGTATCAGTCAGGTAACAATTTGTTAGCCAGTTAGGATTCTGAACCCAACAAACCACATACATGTAGTCAACAAGCAGCGGCAGCACGACACTATGCAGCACTTTGGGGCGCTATCATTGACATTGAGTACCGTCACGGACACATCCCCTGACATGCACACACATACTCGTACTCAAAAGGAAAACGCTGCAAAAAGGTTTTTGCATCGTGCAACTTATGTACATTAAAATCGTACTACAACGAATCACCCTCCAACAAAATCAGCTCAACTCACGCATAACTTCCTCACTCGAATTCGCCCCGACTCGTTTGTTTCATACAAATTGTAATGAGTTTTATTAATAGCCATAAATATGTCATACTCTAATTGAAGCAATCTTTGCTATTTGGCGCTCGTTGGATATAATTGATATTAGTACACCGAAAATTCACTCAAGCCTACAAATTATGCTGCAAGATAATTGTAGATAATGCTCCTGGAGTTGGAGCATGGTTAGAGGAGAAAATTATTTTGTTGTGCAGTATTTTTTGCGGGAAAATTGAGTTCTGCTCAACATAATTTATAAATATATGTCCACCAAATAGAGCTGCCTTGAGAGAACAGCAAAAAAGCGGTTTTAGTTATAATTTATTTGAACTATGATAAGGTTTGATAAATAGCTGATTAGATTATTTATAATAGAGTTTCCGGTAATACATTTAAGGCAAATGACAAAATAAAAAGCATTATTTACAAAATGTTCTAAGAGTACTGGGGTACTAAGAAACTTCCTCTTAGTTGCCAAATTTATTACCAAATTTATTCGTTTTCCACGAATTTGTTTTCAAAAAATGGAGGCCTCGCAATCGTCTTAAGACATTTTATATTTCATTTCGGAAAGGAACCCCAAAAGTAGTAACTAGTAGAAAATTGCTAATGAGTGGGGATCGAAATGCGCTAAGAGTCATTCGCAAAACAGAATAGTATACCAATTTGATTTGAAACAGTTGTCAAAGTCATTTGATTATATTTTGTCTGTTTGCTAGGCAAATAAGGAGGTTTGTGATGCGCTATTGTTAAGCTACCTGCTATTAAAAAGGATTCCAAGAATATTGTATGAAGTCTATTAAGGCTTGGAAGGATATGATTTTGACAGTTTTGTTTTCTGCAAATAAGCAAATGTTTGCAATTGAAATCAGAAAGCTCGGCTACGGAGTAGTTGCATCAGAATTGTACATCTCATAGTCTTGTTGCGCTGCTCAAGAATATACATGCTTTATGTGGTCGCTGTTCTGCCTTTTGTTGCAAACCACAAATTTTTCCATGCTCAATAAAACACGCGCGTTTCTGCGTTCCTTGCTTTTGTCATAAAGTCCTCCACTACAATAATAAAATGCATCAAACTCTTTATTTGCTGCTTATTTGTTTTAAAAAAACAATCTCATATTTCTATAGAGCTGTGAAGATATTCATTTGTCACTCATGCAATTAAACGACTGTAATAACAAATAAAGCATAATGAACAGCATAATGTAGCAGAGAACATATCGCATTGCAACAGAGTGCAGCATATAAAACAGCGGAAATTATTAATAAAAATTACAGCGGATAGTAATAAATAAAATGAAATAAAAAGGTTAAATAATTAATATTCATTTGCATTAACATTTGCTACATGTGATGAGCGCGAGGATTATGAACATACAAGACGCATGTCACAACAGGATATTAGTTTTAATACACACAGGAAGGTGAGGAAGGAGCGCAATAGGAATGAGAATGCACGCTGCACAAAAAAGAAAATGTAGCTAAATATAAGCAAACGAGATACACGTGTACGAGTCGCATAATAACAAAACTCACATAGAGCACATTTAAGTCGTGGTAATCATTTGAAACATTTTAGCGCAAGGGAGCTGTGATTTATTTGGTAAACTCTGCATACATTAAAAAAGTGTATATTGTTTAAAATAAAAATAAGAGCCAACGCAGCAACAAGCGCCGCATGATTAATGATGTAATGCTGACAGATGTATTAGTTCATTTGCATACGTTCATATATGTATGATATGAACCATCGTGTATAGTGTACGTGTAAGTAAGTCAGCGGGCACCCACAGCAACCCAATTTACATTTCTGTACCATCTTCTATACCGCCCTATCCTCAGTAGTATTCATTCCAACCACAAATGCGCTCAACATAAGCTTATTTACAACAATGAAAACAGCAAAAACCAACAGATTTCGAAAATAAAATCGAATGTAAAATACATCAAACGAAACAACAAGTGAAAATACGGATTTGCCAATTGCTAAAAAATGAAAACTAAATATGTAGCATATTTCAAATATGCATGTAGCGCAAACAAGACAATACACAAAGCGGATGCCAGCTGTCGAATAACAAAAAATGCCAGATAGAAATTATAAAATGGCGTTAAATAAAAAACTTGTATCGTAAGCGGCTCAGCATGAGGGCGAGAACGATTTGCGCTGCACTAACTTGAATATGAACCCTGACAATCGATTTTCGCCCCAGTTTGTTGCCGCACAGATTAGTGATTAGTTGGATAAGGATGAAATAAAGTTAGAGAGAGAACGAATGAAAATGCTGGCAATTAATGTCTAAGCGCATAATACGCCAATAAAGCGGCTTAAAATATGAAAAGCATTGTGAAAAGTCAAACATATCAATATATCGTATAAAGATGCAATATTTCCGATAGACACTTTACAGTTAAATAATAGTTAACATGTCAGCTAAAACACACAGATACATACATACACTCATGCCGTTGCAATCAAGTCATATTGCTTTACTATCGGTCCACAGCGCACAAATGATAAAACTTTCCGCCATAATGCACTACTTGAGCAAAGAAATTAAAAACTTTTATTAACAAAACAAGCAAACAAACCGACTCTGTATAGCTATAGAAATCTATACAGGCAGACTATGAGGTAAGGTAACTGAATGATGGAACATAGAATGCCAGCAATCGAAAGCTGAATTGAAGTGAGTGAAAACTTTCGGGATTTAACTTATTGCTTGCCTGCCACTAAGCCATAAGCCAACGTCGATGCGAATCGATGCTGTGGTTAGATACAATGAAGTGGCACGGATGTGCGATCCGTTGCGAATGCACAATTTCAACACAAGTGGCAAACTGAGGTTTACAGTCGCTTAAAGATAAAACTTTGGCCGCAATTTAGGTGGTCCACAGGGACTTTTGTTAGTGGCTTACGATGATGAGTTGTTATAGCTGCAGGTATGGACTGCGTGTAATTTGTGTATATATAGATTTTCTAATTTGTATAACATATTATTTTGAATTGTGTAATTAAGTTGTTCGATTTTCTTTAAAAAGTGACAAAAAGTAATTGTACTCAAGTTTTGTATGATCATCTTTTAATACAATTTGGGCTATTTTTCATTTCTTATGCGTAAGATTTTGCACATGGCACAATATACAACGAAGATGCAATGGACACAACAAAAAAAGAGCAATAACCTTCACAAACAAAGTATCAAGTAGTTCAAAATAGCAGATAGCAGAGACATAAAAACCGAACATTTTTAATCTCTCTCTCTCTCCTTCTCTCTCTGAATGTAATTAAAGTATAAGTCTTTTAAACGAGGCAGAACATTTCTTTCCCCATATCTTATACGATACTGTGGTGGTCAGTAGTAAGAATACATCACTAATACCCAGTGAAATATTTCCATTGAAGTTTCAATTAGTGTCTTACGCTATTATATGAATATAGCTAGATTACGGGTAATGCATTTAATTCGCACTAAATAAACCTTTGACAAGAAAAATGTAAAAAAAATCGGATTGTATCCAACACATAAGCCTTCGATAGAATTTCCTTCGTGTTAACTTTCACGCGCACTTTTAATCAGTTAATGGCATTTTAACCTGTACTGCTAAAGCATTACAAGCCATCAGTCTTCCTTACTTTATGACTCTCTATACATACATTTCAAAACCCCTTACATTGCCCAACAAAAAGTGATAGTATGTCGACAAATGCACGCAAGCAAACGGGTTACCATGTACAAAACGCCGTGAACTGGACTCAAACAAAAAACCGTAATATATGCCATATGCATGTTAAAAAGGATGGCTTCACTTTGAGTTTCCTACTTTTTTGAAGTGCACGGGTCAGTTGAATATTTTTTTTAAAGCATTCGGCATCATATTCTTTTGTCATGCTTCGCGTTTCACTTCTACATTAATCCAGCGTTGCTCGACTGCTTTTTATCAAGTTAAAATGTCATATGCTTGAGTGCTTCTGATTTTATTGGTGACAGCGTGGACGAGGTGGTGGAGGCCACGTTGTTATGGATGATGATGACCATCAACATGTTGCATATGTTCAAGTGTTGCATTCATTCTTTGAAAAAAGCAAATAAAAACGATAAAATAAAATGGCTAACAGATAGATATTGTCAGTAAAAGGCCACCGAGAGACTTACGGATGGAAATATTAAAATGCATATACAAGTATGTACTCTGATCTGTTTGTGTCCATATCGAAATATTAATAAAATTCTTGCAATATTTTCATACAATTCTTGACATACAATGTGTGCGAATGGAATAGCGAAACTGTTTGATATTTGAAATGAAATGGTTTTGTAAGCATGAAGCAGATAGGGAGATTATGTGATTTGCTTTGTATGCACCTAGCTACTCTTTTTTATTTCAGTTTGTGACTTAAAAACCACACAATTTTTTTTTTTTAATATGTTACACTATTTTTATTTCTTTTTTCTTCATAGAACAAAAGTGTGATTAGTCTGAATTCCATATCAATCAGATAGATTATGTTTCTACCATAAAGTGAATTGCACTTTATTCTTAATCTACTGTGTGTGTGATTCCATATCTGGATTATTTTTATAAAATGTTACCTCAAAATATTCACAACAGTTAATTTGACCAATAATCTCCTAAATACTCTGAGTCTCTCTTACTTTCAGATTGATATATATTTAAAAAACTTCTTTGATCAAGAGCGGATTAGCAGCCAAAAATTCCCCGGGACATTGGAAAAAGGACCCTGAAATTTTACCACTTGTTGCATAGTTGAGTAGTAATAAGTGATGGATCGATGGCTTATTTTTCAAAGTCACAATGACATAAAAGCAGTTGAGTGCCATTTTCAATTACTTTGGTACCATTAAACATTTAATCACAACACATCTTAAAATACCCTACATAATCATGACAATTTTGAGTTCATCAATTCAATTTTAAACCATTTTGTTTTTCAAGAGAGTGTATATGTTTTAGAGTTCATAGCATGATATCTCACAAACGACTTTATGCATTATACTGTAAGCAAACACTTATGAGGAAAGTTAAGCTTTTTGTACGTTGTTAATTGAAAAAAGTACTGTGAACTAAGATCTCGAAGTCAGGTTGATTTTTTTATAAGAAAAGATGGGCGAAGTTGACTGTTCGAAAAATCGGTGACAAGTTTAGATCCCGTATGCACAGCGAGCTGTATGTACTAATCGATAATGGTGACATAGTTCAGCTGCACTGGGTTAGCACGCCTTGGAATAAGCAGGTACGGAGAGATCTCAGTCGTACTTGACATTCAGCAGCTGCTACGCCTTCTAAAATGTGGCCACGACTAAACGACAGTTGACGGCCACCAAAATATATCCTTTCCAACGGGCTCAGATAGATGTTTTTCCAGAATCCATCGGACATTTTCTTGACTGTCCTATGGCTCAGTTTGCCCCTGTATCTAATGTGGAACCAATTAAAAGTCTATTCTAAAAATTTTAAGTCTTCACGATTATGTTATCGATTACTATTACTAAGACTGCAAGTATCACAATAAGAAATATTTTCATCTATAAATTTCCTTAAGGAAATCTATTTTCATTATGTATGCAAATATTTAAGTGCGATGTGCGTGTGCGTGTGCAGTTTCGGAATATATTTGCATGACTTTTAATATTATTTTGCCAGAATATTTTCATATCCATGCATGAGCAACTGTCGCTTTGTATATCTGAAGCCGTCTATCTGCGCCGCTGTGTCAATGCCAACAACAACAGATGCTTATTGAGAATATACTTCGGATTTGCCACTGCCAAAGTTTTTCAACAAAAGAGTTACAGCTAAAAGATAAATAAACAGAGACAGTGGGGAAACGAATGAGAGCTACTAGTACACACACACACACACACCGACGAACGAATGAACGAAAAAACAAACTGAATTGCATACGAAAAATTGACAATCAAAACTTTTATAAAATAAATATATAAACAGCTGGGGATATATAGTATATATAGAGCAACGGTGGAAATGAAATATTTGATGTCAGCCAAGCTTGTGTTAATACTTGTTGAAGTTCCGGACAGTATGATACACACAGAAGGGGTTACATATTGCATTTGAACTTTTGCTGATGTTGATGAATTTTGTCGTAGCTGATTTAAGTCCATGCATCAAATTAGGAGCAAAGCTTCATGTGATTTGAGTTTTTCTATATTTAATGAAGCATTGTGCATATTCATAAGTTTTGTTTGAAGTGCTTTTAATAGAATGTATTTGTTTGTTTGAGAAATAGAAATTTTATTTCAAAATATGTATTCTTCATTGAAATGAATATACTTTTTCATCCGTTCAAACCAATTTTCGAAGCACTTTATTATAACCATTTTATAGTAATTTTCAAATAAAGTGAAGCTCTAAGTGAAGAACTATTTTTCACCTCTACGTCCTCTATTTCAGCGTCCTCCAATCAAGTCTGGGCCCCCTCATGTAAACCATGCGTGCTGGAGCTCTTTCATCCATTCGAATGATGTGCCCAGCCCAGTGCAATAAAAATAGATGTAATAATGGCAACATATAGAGGAAAATATATCAAACCTGAAGAAAAATAGTTTCACTGAACGCAGTATATATGTAAAGGTTATCGGGAAAATTAAAACCCAACTTCGGGCGGAAGCAACTAGTTTATGAAGAGAAACCTTGGTTATATAGTTTAATTATGAAGGAAAAAAATACATAAGCATGATTTTTTTTTTATATTACAAAGACCAAATATAAAGAACCATTAACACAACGTGAAAGAGTTAAACAAACATAAGAACCACAGAGTTTACCAACAACTACAACAATAATAATTATCGAATATGTGGCTTTGAACATCAACGAACAGACTTGGAGCCAATGGCGGCACATCCCATCTGAACATATGCTGCACTCACAACACAAGTTTTTGTCCTACGTCCCGCAAAAGAAAAACGTCATAATGAAGATTGCTTTGTCGTAAACGAGTATAACAATAGCCCCAGAGCGGACAGGGAACACGCAGGAATAGTGCACAGTGCAACGAAATGAAACAAAATGGTGGACAATGAAAACCGAAACGATTTGCAAAGAAGATTTGAAGTTTAGTTATAATTTTTAATGACCTCATTGCTCCTAAATTATTTCCTTTTAGGTAATGGTAAAATATAAAAAATCTGGTCAGCCCAATTTGGGATATTGGGAAAATACAAAATTAAAAAGGCTCTTCGTTGAATATCATAAAATTTTTAATGTTAGGTAGTCACTTCGTCACTTAGTTTCTACCCTCGTCAAGAATTTCTTCTATTTGATTATTTAATAATGACAAAACATTTATATTGGTGGCAACAATTTTTTAATGTATGGTTTGTCATTTGGTGCCGATCACCATAAACAATTTGGCTTTGATACATTTGTCTCTGAGTAAAAAAATACATAAAAAATACCATATTTTTGTTCTGGAAACTTTAAACCGGAACAGAATGAAATGCAATAACTTTAAAAGGGCAAACTGCCCTAAAAAGGGGAAAATAATATTGCCTGCCAAAAATGTTGTCTTATTTTCACAAAATTTTCACAATTCCTAACTTTGACCACTGTACGAGTAGTGCTCCATTTGTGTAATGACAGAATTTTAAAGCAGTGTCACCCAGTATGCTCGCTTGCTTGGCCATTTACAAATCCACGAGTGGTTTTTGGTGTCACGTTGCTGCTTCATTTCATGCATATACACACATATACTTGTATATAGATGTTCTTAAATGCATTTATTTTTTAAGAGTTCTAGTGAAATTGTCAAGCGACAGTCGATCTTCTTTCTCTCCGCTATGTGCTTCATCGTCATATTGGTTGTACACATAAATAAACAATCAGCACACAATCAATATTGCTCTCGGTTAACTGATGTTTTTATACTCTCGACATAAGAAGGCTGTGTTGTGTGTCAGTTTAAGTCAAGGTTTGTTATACATAAATAGGAGCAATATAGAAAACTAAAGTCTTGGTCAGACAATTATAAATTTCAATTTGTTCTATTTGAACCACACTAAAAGATTTATTTCCGTACTTTTTTTAATAACAATTTTTGAGAAACAGAAGCGAAATTTTTTGAAGAATCCTCGAGTTTTGCAAACTGTATATCTTTGAATATCTCAGGTGGGAAACATTATGACGCCGTATGTCAAAAGTACGGTTGCAAAGATAGGAAAAATTTTGATTATAGCTTATGTGAGGGGTTGGGCAACGCCACCCTTCAATTTTGTCAAAATGGAGCTTATGTTTTTTTCTATCGTCCCATTTATCTCTATATCAAAATTCATACCAATTAGTTAAGCGGTAAAGCCGTAAGAGAGGAACATACATCCATACATCCATCCATCTATACATCCATCCATTCATAAATACAAACTTTCGCATTTAAAATACTAGTAGGACTAGTACGATATCCAAATCAGACACATCAGTAACCTCATCCGACTCATCAGTAGATATTTCGATTGCACATATTTAGTGCTTTAGCTACAGCCACGTTGAAGAACGCTACCGTCACTTCCGTGCACTGCCGTTAACAATTATAAATTTAATCAAAATTAAAAGCCACACTAAAACTATCATCCGTATATGTACCTTGCCGAGGGAGTGGCGCTTACAGCAGGTTTGTTTATAAAGTTTTAATGGCAGCTATTTACTTTTTCATAATTATTACTTTTGCAAAAGTAACTTTTTATTATTTTGTTAATGTTTCAGTTTTATTTTTATATTATTTTAATCCACTTGTCAATACTTTTTGCTGCACTAATGTTCTCAACTTTATATAAATATAAATATCATATATTAAAGGTATTGCACAAACAAAATTGTAGACATATGAGTATGTAACATCTATAACAGCTAAATCGTGCAAATAAATTAAGATGTAGAACTGCAAATGATTGAACTGAGCTACTATCAAACTCGGTTCAACCTGTTCGAAATTGAGTGTGTGTTTTTATTAAAATCGGTAAAATAGTTGACACTAAGAGACTGATACTTCCAGTCCTACTTATGATTAGAAAAGCCAGAAATCCAAGGGCGTTTAGATGATGATGAAAGTTTCAAATTTTTTTCAAACTTGTTGAAAATTAAAAATAAACAAGTAAGAAAATTACAGTCGGGCGTAACCGAATAAGTGCCTTATAAAGTATTTTTTCATATATTAAAAGAAAATAAAAAGAAGAAAAGAAAATTGCTTATAAAATCGTCATTTATTATCCGATTTTGAATGAACTTTTTGGATTTTGGCTTAGAGCAATATTATCTCTTTACTGGCATAATACATTTTTTTTGTGCTAAAGAAATTTTTAGGTTTGGGGGTAATTTTGTGGAGAAGGAGGCAAAATTAAAAAAAAAAATGCATTAGCCCAATAAATAAATGCAAAGCAGCAATAAAAAATTAAAAAAAAAAACACAAACCAAAATTACTGGCTTAACAGACTAAATACATCGAACAGATTCGACATATGAACCTTCCCTGATGAGGCGAGATTTGAACGTAGGTCGGATACTTTTCGGACATACCACGTACGTCTATTGTTCACCAAATTGGATGTGCTTTTGCTAAATTTGTAAATATTGGACCTCGTTTTATATCGAATTAAAATACACTTCACCAACAATCACATAATTTTTAGAACTAAAACAACAATTAAACATTTGTTAAACATTTTAAATCGCAAAGCAGCACGCAGACAAAGCACGCATATAATCCATTAAACATATATAAATAGCATAAAAAAAATTTTCAACAAACTCAATATAAACTTTTACTCAATGGTAATGGGAATAAAATATACTAGCACATCCTGAAGAACTGCAACGAATGAATGTAACCGAATGAATTAACTGCCAACCCTTGATTAGAAAATTAATATGATATTTT
This sequence comes from Leucophenga maculata, assembly GCA_035044805.1. Classification (NCBI taxonomy): domain Eukaryota; kingdom Metazoa; phylum Arthropoda; class Insecta; order Diptera; family Drosophilidae; genus Leucophenga; species Leucophenga maculata. Next base: position 875,332 of record JAWNNP010002992.1, on the reverse strand, counting down.
TAAATTAAAAATTTTAGATTAAACAAAAATTAATAAAAAATAATTACGCAACTAAATCAGTTATTGTCGCAATCGTCAATAGTTGTTTGACATGTCGCTGCTGTAATAACTCTATTCGATATTACTAATAAACATACTCGTACATGGTGTGCAATGGGAATGTTATTATTAACCAAACATTTTTATGTTTATCCGCTTACGTCAATTTTTTCCAATCCCCTTACTGATATTGGCAAACATACAACATGAATGAAACCGTATGCTCATGTATTTTATATTTCAAATGCTGAGCGGTATTAGTTTAAATATTTATGGATTAATTTAAAATTCAATTGTATATTATTTTAATGCGTTTGTTTTTTTTTTTTTTTTTGAATTATGAATAAACAAATATAGGTGGATTTAGTACAAGGCGATACGAGTGTAGGTGTGATTATTTGCCGCAGAGCATGTCCGCATGTATAAATCAGCAGAAAGTTTTTTTGAAAATTTAATTTCCGTTTTAGCGGAAGTGCTCGCTTCTACCGCTGTGCGAATGAATGGAGCGAATGAATGAAAGAAAAAATTGAACAAATGAAAATGCATTCAAAAAGCAATGAGTACGAAAAGAAAGAAAGAAAAAAAAACGTCTGTTTATGCAGTACACACAAACAAACAAACAAACAAATACAACAAAAACAAGCAACACCAGCAAACAAAAACAACAGGTGTTTCCGTGCATACACGCACACCATCATACACACGGAAACAAACGCGCACACACACAAGTAATTTCTCGTAAATCCATTCTTACATATTTGTAAAAGCTCACACAATGACTCTTGGAGTTTGGCTGCCCTACGTACATGTATACGTAATATTTTCCATTTTTCTATGGGCAAATATTACGTATCCGCTCACAAATGAAAAACTCGGTTTTTTCTTTGAAATTTATATGAACTAACATAAATAAAGGCAGTAAAATAAAAACATTAACCATTGAAAAAGGTTATTCAACAAAAAATAAAAAATTATACATAAATACATATAAGTACTGTGTGTACTAGTGCGGGGTTGGTTTATTCATGAACTAAGGAATAAAATTATTCTTATTTGCTGCACTGAACGAACATATCAAGTTCAATCCGCTTTTAATCTCTAACATATATGTTTGTTAAATAAACATTTTCTACTATGATCGTTCTCTTTCCTCTCTTCGGCTTAGCGAAAAACCAAAATGCATATTACAGTCGACTGTGCCCTGTACCATCTTGAACCTGAAATTTGTGTAGATAATATATATTGCTATCTGGATTTAGTTGGCATAATTTATTAGCTAAACTAACAACAATAACAATTGATATTTTATGAAAACTTTCTTTAATTAAGTCAATTTTTAGGCTGAAACCTCCCAGTATAGACATGCTTCGCGCCTATTTATAGGTTCTTACAAGTAAAATTGATTTTGATTAAAATAAAAAAGTTGTACAAAAATTAAAAATAGGCTTTGATATTGTAGCCTTAAAAGTGACAGTGGTATACCAACTTGGACATCCACCCAAGAGAGTCTATATATTATACATATTTAAAACGTTTTTATAAAAATTGTGGAACTTTATCGAGTATCCACACACAGAAAGGCAAACGGACATACTGACTTGTCTTGGTGCGCTATGAAGAATATGGGATCCGCCATGCCTGTCATTTGCCCATTTGATTATACTTTATGTATCTTTCTTATGTAGACTTACGAAGGTGTTTTTCTGCTCCCTGTATCTGCGGAACTATACAGCTTTGGGAACAAGAAGCGTCGTAGGTTGTGGATAGCAAAAAACCATAGAGCTGAGTCATATATCTTTAAACTTCCATTTACAAGTTCTTCCCCCCTAACCCAGAGTGTTCTTAGTACAGTGCTTGTGATATTCAGCTGAGATACTGGCTATATTCACACGAAACCTCTCCCATGCCTGGTCACCACGGATAGTAATTAACCAAAGTAATGCGCACTCAGAGTTGAACGTGCAACGCAGCAAATAGAAAACAGATTTGTCAAGCAAAAAATTCAGCATGACAAATGAATGTATGCAGACGTATCTAAAGTATCTACATTCTGACTAATTCCAATGGCTGCTAAGTAGCAAAAAAAAAAAAGTGAAAATTTGCAAAACGCAAGGCTAATAGTCCAGTTGTGAGTCAAATGTAAATTGCGAAGAGCAGCTTCAAGGTGAACTTCAATGCAGCACCAAGTTGCCTAAAGAAATACCAAACATATGTAGTTAAAGCATATGAACTGGCATGCATAGACAACGCACACACATGCCAACATATGCAGTAAAGTGTATTATAAAGTTCAAAGTTGAAGGTCCATGGATAATAATAGTTTTTGCAACAACAACAATCTGTTGCTACAACTTGTAGTAAAATTGTTCAAACTTTTAGTTTAATTGCAATTCTTGTACGCTGCCACCGCAAACTGCTTTGTAAGAAGACTACATATATATATACTAAATATCCATTGGAGTATAGAATATCTCACATATTGCCTTGATCAAACAAAAACCATAAAAACCGAATATACAAAACCATATTTTGTGACCATGCAATATTTGCATAGTTTAATCCAAATAAGTGCATTCATACTGAATAAAGTCTTTTAAAATCGACTAAAAGCAATTTGACTTGGACAATTAAAAAATGTATAAGAGTTTTATTTTTTAATTACTGCTGTGCATTATGAGGGCCGGCCAAGATTTTATTTACTCATAGCGTTAGAAGGCTTATTAGTTTTGTGAAAGCAGTTGGCCATGATTACTGAATCATCTTAAAATTTAGCAGTATGTGCATCGTGACCGAGAGAAATGCGCTGAACCTAGGACTCTGCCTTGTATGTTTTCTTCAAGTCTCTTGAGGGAGAGACCGTTTCAGTTTATTAAACAGGTAAGAAACCCAAACTTTATCAGAGGCTTGTCATACATCTAGAAAAATAGATGTGCTGCTACACTCTATTGACTTGTTCAGTTATAGTGTAATACTTATGTAGTTCAAACTGGTGTGAAGGAGTCAATCGCTTCCTCTAAATGATTGGCAAATGTTTTGTAAGCAAAACTCTTTCAAATAGACGACTAGTAGTATCGGCCTGTACGAAGATACTAAAAGTTTGCCTGGTTTGAAACGTCTCTTCTCTTTGTGATATCGTGAACACTGCCATATTATTCTCAGCTTACATTGATATCTTTTACAATTTTGAAAATTTTCGTAAACTCCATCACACATTTATGTCTCTTAGTCAATAATAACATTTTACAAATCTATAGAATTATCCGACGACCACTCGTAAATCGTGATATTTCTAAAAGAGTTTTTATCTTAACTAAAATTTTTGTTGCCTGCAAATGGCTTATTAAATGCTCTTCAAGAAATGGTAATTAATTTTATTTTTGATTATAATTGCGGCTTCTCCACGGGCAGTAGGGGCAGAATAGTTTGTATTATAAACTAAATACTTGGGGATACAAATACAGTTTTTGTTTGCGCAATAGGTTTCTGGGTTCAACATTATGTCAATGTCTTTGTCTACCAAAAAAGGTTGTATGCGTTGGGCAAGACCATTCTTATTGACTAATGTTAACAAACAAATGACTTATGTTAACAAATTAAGCGCCGTGCGTTTTCGTCATTAATTTTAGTCATTGTTTATGTCATTATTTTGTGGTGAGGAGGAACTACACGTTGTATTGAATTGACTGGTTGGGCTGCTTATGTCAGAGCCTGCATGGTTTTTAGGTACTTCTGAAAAGGATTTGTCAGGCTTCGTCTTACTTTCAGTTGCCATTTTTGTGGTCTTTGCCATATTATTTGTATGCAAATTAAATGTGGGAGTTGATATGGCATATAATTCGATGAATGGTTACCATCACAGAGCAGACAAAGTACTGCATCTGACTTTACTCTTCGAGCGTATGTAAGGTGTAGATGTAAAGTGAACAAGACAAAACAAAAAGACAGTTTGCACTGAGCATTTAATTTTTTCGGTCATCTGCGTTATTTTCTAGTGACCAGATTCTAAATTTTGTATTGCTTCTTAATATAAAAATTCTATATACAAACATTCAAACACTTAGCCCCATTCAATTGAGACCCCCTTTATTAGTTTTTGCATGCAATAGACTTTATGTTGATTTTTTTGATAGAATTGCCAAATTTGGTAATAAAATGTAATAAAATTTGGGATATTTTATTAACTTTAAGAAAATATCCCAACCGAATCTAGACAGAAATAATACCCCATATATATTTAGGTACAAAGTAGAGTGTCTTAAAGTTGAGCACATATAAGGTTTTTTGGGATAGTCTTATACAAACCAACCGTCTATTTTTGCGTTTTCGTTAGAAACTTGTTTTACGTAAGGGTACCCGTCATTCGAACGCCTAACCAAAGTTTATGATGTAGAAAAATATGGTTTTGGTTTTGGTGTGAATCATATTTGAACTTCAGTCAGTGCCTGCTCTATTGTAGCCCAGACCCCGGCTGACAAAATTAAAATAAATGAATTTGAATATCCTTTAAACAAAGTTCCGAGCGTTTATTACTTTTGCTTAAAGGTCTCATCAGCATTGTTCTACCACAAAGTTAAAACTATGAAATGTTAACAGTGCGGAATGTTTTTGTTGTTGCCCAAATAGGCTACATCTTTGTTCTCATCAGCAAAGTAATCAAAATTTTATATAAAGTTCAAGTGATGGCATTGAAGACTAACGCACATAAATATTGCAGTGGATGGCTGTCCACACAAGTCAAGAAAGTACTTTTATGCACATAAAAGAGTCCAAAGAGCTCAAGATCAAGAAAAATGGTTCAGTGTTCAAAAGATTTTGTGTTTTTTTGTTCCTTTGTGGCACTAAAGAGACCAAACGCTTGGACTGATTTTGATGATATTTTCGTAAATCGATTTGTTTTAATTTTTGCGATCATCACTAAAGTCGACGAACTATGTTAAGTTGGGTATCATTTGATAAGTAATTGAAAACATTTTTCATTTTGAATGATCTTTAATGATCTCAAACAATTTGAAGTTGGTTAGCTATCATTCATATGTTCAAAAGAGCCAACAATTTGGTGTAAATTTTTCGTCTGGGAATACTTCGTGAGGCTTCGCGCTATTAACCATATTTTTCTATGAAAATTATGTGGCCGAAACTTAAAATATATTACGCTCAATTGAATATTACAATCAATCCCAAATCTGGGATGTGGGATAAATTCCTTTTTGAATCGGATGACACGAGAAAGTAGAGGCGCAATTCTTGGACCGTCGTGAGACTAACTTAAGCGAAACTATTTGCCAAAGATTTTTTCATTAATCAAGAACGAAAGTTAAAGGTTCGAAGGCGATCAGATGCTGCCCTAGTTCTAACCATAAACGATGCCAGCTAGCAATTGGGTATAGCTACTCCTATGGATCTCTCAGTCGCTTCCCAGGAAACCAAAGCTTTTGGGCTCCGGGGGAAGTATGGTTGCAAAGCTGCAACTTGAAGGAGTAGACGGAAGGGCACCACCAGGAGTGGAGCCTGTGGCTTAATTTGGAATATTCTGTTGGGATAAGTGTTTGTCCTTTCAAGCTAAACTAAACCACAACAAAATGTTTTTCATACAGGACCCAAAAGAAGCGGGACAGACGATCATGTATATACCGACTGTCTATACTCGACTTGCTGCCGATCAAAAATATGTGCTTTATGGGGTCTTCGTATCCTTGTTCTGCCTTTTACAAATATGTGCACAAACTTGATATACCCTTATACTTTTTAATTTGTAGCAAGGCTTTCGTCACTTGATTTTAACCCGTCATGAGGTATTTTTATTTGTTACACATACACTCGCACAAATACGCAAAGGTCGCTTGTGCAAATGTGCGAATGAATGTTTGTATTTGTTCTTTGCTAATTGTACGTGTAAATTGTTAGTTGTCCGACATGAGTTTGTGTCTGTGTTTACCTTTCTGCAGCCTGTTAAACAATTTTAATCTTATTTAAACAATAGTGCCCTACAAACACACATACATACATACTATTAAATCCTTAGAACAGCTACACAACCCAAAACAGTGTCATGTGCCATGACCTTTCCTCGCAACCAGTTAGCTTTGTGCTTCAGTCACTACACACAGCCACTCTTCACACACACAAATGCTCATAGTTTAAAGGACTTAAACATGCTCATTATGTTGTTTTTTGGCCATAGCAGCGCATATGTGTGTGTGTGTATATATGTGTCTACGTTTGTATCTACCTAATGCTGACAATGTTGATGAAGTTGCCGCAGCAGTCAGTGTTGTCGTTGCTGCAACAGCAGCCAAAATTAGTTGCATCAGTGTCAACAATTGTTGTTCAAGTTTTACTTTTGCCATTGTTACTAATTTTCATTGCAGCGAGTTGCATGCGAACTGCACCGAAGGACGGACCGAAAAAGGACGGACAGGCAGTTGTATGAATGAGTGCGATATTCTAGTTGACAGATAATGAAATGAACACACAAGTGCGGTTTAAGTGAAGTACTCATGACTACTGTACGCTGAGCCCAACTTTTGGATATGTTAGTACATGCAAGACATGTCTGAATGGAAGATCCATTTTGACGTGAAATTTTATTAACAACAGTAGTTTAGGGCGCTTTGTGTTCATAACATTTGACAGGCATTGCGTATGTAAAATCGCCAACTGAAACTGAAAATGGAGTCTAACATTGAGAAAGTAGAACAGTCACGCTGCCCGAATTGATCATGTTCTGATTGACGGAAGGCACGCATCGAGCGTGTGAACTTGCGAACGTTATGTGGTCCCAATATCGATTCGGACCACAATCCTGTTGCAGCAAGGCACGCACTACGCTCAGCGTTTTGCACGGCGCACGTTCCAACATGCAACGAGAGCAAGACGTCGGCGAGCTCCAATCAGAACAGACCGCCGTAACCTTTTCAAATACACTCTCCCGACTGCTACCGGAAATCTCTCCGTCCTCTCAAGATATATGTGAGCAGTGGAAAAATACAACCCGCTCCATGAATAGGGCTGCCAAGGATGTCATAATACAAAACCTGTGAATAATTCTTGGTACGACGAGGAGTGTCGCAATGCTACTGCAGAGAAGAACGCTTCCTGCAGTCGGGAGCAACGCGAGCTGTTAGAGAGCGATATCGAGAGAAACGGAGAGAGGATAAACGTCTGTTCAGACGCAAGAAAAATGAGCAAGAAAGGCGGGAGTTTGAGGATGTTGAGATGTTACGCGACTGAAATGAAGCTTGAAAATTTTATCAAAAGGTCAAACGTCTGACTGAAGGTTTTAAACCTAGAGTAACATTCTGTAAGGATGAAAATGGAAATCTGCATACGGATGAACAGGAATCACTGAGATTATGAAGGAGTCATTTTTCTAACCTACTCGGAGGCGATGAAGCGCACAATTCCACCGATAGAGAAATGACACCGGGACCACCATTAAATGATGGCACTATGACCGGACTATAACCACGTCGATTCAGTTATGAAAAAGCTAAAAAAGAACAAATTGGCAGGCTCTGATGTGCTGTCATCTGAGTTATTTAAGAGCTGCGGCGAAGAGTTGATTAGGAGTAGGCACCAACTTTTATGCAAGATATGGACCGATGAACGCATACCCAAACTTCGTCTATCGTGGATCCGAGATAACCAGCAACAACAACGTCAGCCTGGAGCTCAGGCGAAGAATCAAGCTTGCATATAGATCTTTTTTTGTGCTGAATAAGCAGGAGTTGCCTCAACTAATGTACTGTCAACCTTACTAATTAATTATGCAATATTGCTGTCACTTTAGAAATTCAAAAACTTGAATAATGTGAATATAATAAAATTGATATGTTATAACAAAAAGGAATAAAACTTTTTTTAGTAAACTTTTTTAAAGTTAAGGCAAGTTGTGAAATGTATTTTGACCATTTCATAAGCTAATTGCACGAGTAAAAGCATTTCTCAATTGTACACCCTTGAATGCATAATGAAGTAGAAGTAGTTAACAAAGCGCCGAACTTGCGAAATTCTAATAAGCCGACTTTAAACCGTTGAACACAATTTTCCTGCGGCGCTGTCATTCTAGCGGCTGCATTATTAGCATTATTGGCGTATATTACAGAACCCAAGTTGCCACGTAGCCACAACCGCAACTTGCTCAACCGGCAACGTGCCGCCGTAAGCCCTGCCGCAACGGAACAACACGAACGGGGACATGTATATATATAAGTGTCTGTGTGTGGAGGGAAGCGTCTTTGTGTGGCTTTGCTGCATTAATTAACACCAGCAATGCATCAATTTAGCATTGAAAGTGCTAAAGTGTCGCCCGATGTCAACTGTCAAGTGCCGCTGACACTAATGGCTGCTAATTTTTCACGTTTCCAATACATGCATACTCGTACATAAAGATAAACACAGAAACGAACTTCTCATATATTTGTATATACTATATTTATTTATTGCTAAGAATATGCATAGGTAAAATTAACTGAAATGTATCTGAGTGACGACTGACAGAGAGTAGGACAAGCAGTAATGAAAGCAAACTCAAACGAAGAAAGACGGCAACTTAAAATAGACGTCTAAATTAAAATATCAATAAATCTACTCGTAGTAGTTGTAGTTGTAGTCGTATGAAGGACAGTTTTGGCAATATTCGCTAACAGAGAGCGAGGAGCCATAGTGCATGCGCTTCACTAGGTAATCTTGCCAACTTGGCTTGGCTGCTTTTCTAAGTTGGCAGAACGTGCACGCAATTTTTGGCTTCATCAATCAAACGAGAAGGCGAAAAAAATGCATGGAAAATGGTAAATACCAGAAAAAGCAATAACTTCGCATACACCGAATCTTGCATACACTGCGGAGAAAGAAACTTTACTTTATATGAGAGCGAAGCAAATAATTAGGTAAAGTCAAATTAGTTTTTGTTTTTGAAGTGTAGAAAAAAGGAAGTTCATCCAGGCGTTTCATCTCTTATGTTTGTATCTGTATTATTTTGTATGCTCTACTCAAACTATGGCCCTGCAGAGTATCAACTAGTCGACCAACAGTGACTTAAACAAATTTTTCTTGTCACAATATGTAAAACAAAAGCAAAGAAATGCTGTTGGCTCCAGTTTGTTTGTTGTCTTCACTTCACTTTACTTCACTGTAGAACTGGCTTTATAGTGGATTTTGTTGTTTTTCCTATTGTTGCAATGACAGCAGAAAATGTCATCAATGTTTCGCGCTGTTGTTGCTGTTCTGTTCCTGTCGCTGATGTTGATTTTTTCGTTGACAGCGGAAAATTTCGATGCCACAAAAATAGAACTTCAAATAACAGCACGAGATACTCGTACTCATGCATGAAAATCTCGATGCCTCAACGCTAGCAAAACTCACGACAGTGCAACCGAGCAAGGTCAAACTTCGATAATAACGCAGCCGTCAGATACATGTCAATACTGGCTTATTGGCGGTAAATGTTAGCATTTTTTCTATTTGGCAGCGTTGGAATGTCAGCTTATATAATTGGATTTCATTTAGTATTATAAACAAGCTAAACGATCTGAATAATTTGAAAAATTATTAAAACCGATATGGATATTTGGGTGGAACATATTTCCACAAAGCATGGTTTTCTTTCTACCATTTTGGAAAATATCGATTATGCACCTGGATCGTCTACACCCTCAATAGAGTATATACACGTAAAATGTTGAATTTACTACAATCCAGTAAATGTAATATATAGGTCAAGGCCGGTCTCAAAGAGGATCAATTGACATCTATTTTAGTTGCCATTAGAGTGAGAATGAATTTAAATGCGGTTTTGTGATAAGTAGGAAGCACTATGCAGAGTCGTTAAATTACCTGTCCGTGATAGGCATCAAAGCTAAGTACATTAACATATGCTACACCCTACGGAAGAGAAAAACGATGCGGCCAATATTGAAACATTTAAGTCAAAAGTCTGACCTCAGAAGTATTCTCAGCCAGACTCTTCCGAATACTCTGGATAATGTCTTCGGCTTCTGAAGATATATGCGAGCAGTGAAAATATATAACACGATGCATGGATATGGCTGCCAAAGATATGATTGGTTACATAACATACGAATAGTGTTGCAATACTTATCCAATGTACAAAACTTTTTCGACTGCGATCGGATGCTTTTCGACTAAACGCTTTTAGCAACAACAATAATTCCACTAAAATTATTGGATGATATTGGAAATATTTTGTGGATAAATTGTACTTCTCAGTCTATTAGATTTTGTACGCCAATCAAACTTTGATTTGTCAAAGAGAGCAAAGACCACATTCTTAAAGAGAAAGAAAAACTTTGATCTCGCCAATCAAATCCCACCTGTGGAGCAAGTCCAAAAGATTTTATGGAAAGTGGCAATATGGGCTCGTCAAAATTCAAGCACAGGCCTGAACCATTACAATATGGTATGAACAATGTGGCATGAGTCATGGCTGATGCAGATAATTATATTAAAAGGGTCTCTTTGGTGGTCCATATCTGCCTCAAACGGTTTAGTAAGTGACTATAAACGGCTGATACTTCATTTTTTTCAAGTGTTAAACTATTATAGCACTTGTTAATATCAATCGTAGGACAATGTTTAACAATTCACATACAAACTCAATTTATTTCCCATTCCAAATATTCAATTTTAAAGAACAACTTAACCAAAAAACCAATTAATCGTATTTAGCTGTTCAATGTGTCAATAGCTATATAGATATATATTGTACTGCGTGCCTGTACAATTGCAAAAAGTCTATTTAGACAGACGTTGGCTCGCAACTATGCCCCATATTTTCTTAAAGTTTTTACTTAAGCTCTATGCTTATTTCCACAATTGTCCGAGCTCAACATTTTCATTTTGCATTATATGATCATACCAACAAGTTAGTGAATTGCTTGTGGCATTCTATGTATTCCCCGGTCAACATTTCTTGCAGTCTATTCGTGACAGACAGACATTGCTCCCTTCTTCGAACTCGAATGCAAGTGTTTGCGGCGCTGTCACTTCGTTAGCATATTGACACTTGAGCTTAATATTGTGTTCAGCGATGGCTTCGTGGCTGCAAATATGTCTGACGATACTTATGCGAATGAGTTTGTATTATGTGTTCATAGACTATATAGAATATGTATGTCTATATATAGTATAGAGCTGTGTGTTTTGGTTCCGAGATGCCAGCAATAACAATTGAATTGTGTTGGCATTTTGCTAATGTAGTCAAATGCATTTATGTATATTGCCTTGCAGATGTTCGGCATATACACATAATTTACGAGTTATGTTTCCTAAATACGCCTAAATGTATGCTTTAGATTGATTGGAGATAGACCAATGTATGATTATGCTCAGAATTGTTGTTTCTCTTGTTAGACAAATTTCAGATGAAATAAAAAATTGAACTATACAACTTGTCTAGTAAACACTGTCAAGAAGTTTGTGATTTTGGCCAAAACAATTTGGAATTTAATTGGTTCTGCTCATAGGCTATAAAGTAAAGAAATTTAGTACGCAGAAATCGAAACACGTGTATCCGTTGCTCTTTACAATTAATGTTCCAAGTTGTTGCAATTAGTTTTCTCTATTCAAATGAATTTAGAGTCGGAATTCGATGCCGGTTTGTTAAAAGTGAAATAAAAAGACCACATCTTTTCAACGCTGAATCCAAAATTCTGATCGAGTCTTTGAGTTTTGTAGTTTCCAATGGCGAAAACGATATTTTTAGGTAAGAAGAAATCTAATGGTGATGGTGGAATGTTGATTAAGGAACGGACAAATACTACGTAACCCATTTATTAACATTTTTACCACCACCCTCTACCAACGGTACCCACCGGTAGTATATGCCAAGGCCTCACTGTGACCAAGCGTGGTATTTTGAAAAATCACCACCCAACCCCTGAATGGATTATGTATATGGTATGGGTACGTTACCTAACGGATACAGTAATCTATATATGAATAAAGCGAATCTAAAATTCCAAATTATAAAACTCTTTATTTTATAGTTTGAAAGAACATCCTTCTACTGACTCCTTCTGCATTTTATATATATTAACACAAACTAAGTTTACACTTGGCTTTCGATTGCATAGTATAATAAGACTTCCTACGAACAAAATGTATTGCTTAGAGTACAATTCACTGCCTATCCAACTATATATTGACAACCTGCTTTATTTTATTTTCTAAGTATCAACACAAAGAAACAGTATAATGGCATGAATACAATGACAAGTTTAGGTAAAATACCATAACCTGTATGTTCAAGTATGTAGAAACTTAAAATTCTCTAAATCCATTTTATGTAATTCAATATGGTCGAACCACTTGTGCACTAATGGGTTTTCTTTGTGCTTGGAGTAACTTCATCTAAACGAGTTGGTAAATCATTAAAATTGCACGCAACGCAACGCACACTCGAACACGTAAGATTCGATTTGTAGGTACAAGTACGGTTATATGCGATGTCATGCAACTATTGTCAGGTGCCTTACGAAGTTATTGTAGCATATAAAAATATTTGAGCACATGAGAATGATCAAAACGGTGACGTCGAGTATGATGATGATGAGGATAATAAAATAACAGCAGGTTGCTGCTATGCGATACTCACACAAGACAAGACCATATTCATTTTCTCCTTCAACAAAAGCTGCAACGGCTGCAGACAATGCCACCAGGTAAGTGACTCAACTTGCTAAGGTTATTTAAAGCGTTTGCAACAAACGTTGACTAAGCCATAATAGTCCAATAGAGTGAGCTAGATGGAGTCCAACTATAGTGACTACTGCAACTGAATTTGCAACCAAAGCAGCCTTGCATTTCTCTTTCATAATATACAAGGTTTGATTTAAGAAATGCGTTCAGTTGTAAAAGAAGCCAATTTAAGTTGTTTTGTTCCGTTAAAAGATCTTACAAAAACGTCACACAGACGCAAATTGTTGAATTCTGGTTCTACTAACTACCATGTTCCGACCTGCGGCGAACTCGATTAGCCTCTCTTCATTATTGGAGGTAGTGTCGTAGATGTCACAGGATGCTTTTTTAGAACAACCCTGTCCTATCTATCGGATTTCCTAGATTGCGGTGATGTCAGCCTTGCATCTTTCAAGGATACCAACCAGCTGGATATTTGCACCATCCCAATTAATGGTGCGGACATTCCTATTTCCATCCGTCTGTCCATCCAATATATTTGTTTGCTTGAAAGTAAATCCAAATTGGTTTTGGAGAAAAGTGAAGAAAAACGAACGAACATTTTTTAATCGAATGTTTGGTTTTTCGTAACTTCCACATAATATTTTTTTTTATAAATATCTGACAGATACTTTAATTTTCTTATTTATGTAGAAGATATCCTTTCAATATTAAAACTTGGCTACCAAACAAAGCAAACTTTTATGTTTTGGAACTATTGAATAAAACTTTGTACATATATAAACATTTTTCTCATAATGGTTGTACATCATCTTACTCTTTCGCTCGCACTATTATGTTTCTATTTTAATATCTGCAACTATCGCGCTCACTCTCTATTCGCCTTCGTTTCGCAGCAGACTTTAATGTTAAACTTTTTCAACAATGCCAAATTCAGGGTCTAAACCTAATTGACTTGGGAACATGCACACGTGTTGCTCATGGCTAGTTCATATTCAATGCTATGTGGGCGTGAATACAAGCATGGGAATGTCTATGGGTATACCAATGTACGTGTATGTACATGTGTTTGAGAGTTAGTTTGTTTTTTTTTTTTTACATTTTGCTTAGCATATTATTAGGAAAACCATATTTTATTATATTCAAGCCACTTGAAGCTTGCTACTTTGTTATTTTTTTAGTTCAGACAATAGAAAAATTTAAACTGCATGAAACGAGAAGCAACAGACGTCTCTGCATGGGTAAAGAAAATTCTAAATACAAAAGTCTACTACACCTCCTTTTACTTGTATATAGTAGGTGCAACAATGAAAAAGGTTAACATACTTCTTGAGTCTGTGGACATTTTTTTTTTTTTTATTCTAGTTGATGCAAGAATTAGCCGCCACACTAGCTCTGAGAAGAGGCATCCTTTCTAAAGAAATTAATACGGATATTACTCATTGTCAGTATATTTCTGCTATAATCTCTTAAGCGGTATTTATGAAATGCTTGCAAATCTGTATTCATATTTTATTCAAAATAAACGAAGGGATTTATTCAATAAATAAAACTAATAAAATGTATTAACATTATATAAGAAAATATTTCTTTTTATGTGGCACATTGGCAAAACATAGTAATACATCGTGTTACTCATTCTTAACAACTTAGAACACAATATTTATTTTATTTTGTATACACTCAAAGTGTTGTCGCTTTAATTTAAATGTAGTATGAGATTTATTATGGTGCTTTAGAATTTTGATATATACACTGTAACCTCTTGCAGATTACATTTACTTGTTTATATTCCGATTTGGATTAGTGTTTGATATTTCATTATGATTGACGTAGATTACACATATTTGACGTTTCTTGTTAAATAAACAAAAACAACAAAATGTTTTTCATATGAAAATCCAGAAATGGAGGAAAATTTTGCATGGGGACTACCCTTACTAGTGCGCCCATCTTGACTTAAATGAAATATTTTATTAGGATTGACACAACTTACATCAAATTTGGCTTTTTTAGTTGAATTAAAAACAATTGATTTTCTTAAGAAAAAAATCGAAATGAATGTCTGCGGCCCCTTAGATGATGCAAAATGGTAGCATTTATATGGGGACAGCGGACCAAATTACTTCCAGTAGAGGCATCAGTTTGAAATTAGTCACTTAATTATAACAAAAGGCTACATATCAGTGATGCACTTTTGAAAAGTTTACGGAAAATAAAAAAAAATAAAAAGTACCAAAAAAGAAAAGATTTAGTTCTTAATATTTGTGCTCAGGTCTTCAATGAACAATCAAAACAAGCTTTGGAGTTCAATATTTAACCTTAATCTAATAAATCAACAGCAGACTCCATTGATATCTGTTTACATGGTAGTTTTCGTTGCCCACCGAAAAATCTATTTATTAAGGCAGTATATGCAACAATAAGTGATGATTTTTGTGAACGCTGCTCTCCAAACATATTAATGTGCTTATTTCGCGATTTCGCAGCTTCCTCAGTTAGCTCTCTAATTTAATAGAGCTCTTAGTTTATAACATCAAAAGCATGAGTCAAAACTCAACTGAGGACGGAAAATAGTACCAAGAATACATATCCCACGGCAGTGTCGTAGCTTCATCAAAAACCGTAATTGCAACGGCCCATTCCGGGTTGTTAAAAAATGTTTTTGCCATACTCTCATCATTTCTCCAGTTCTCGGTTTTTCCACTATTTACCACATTTTTGCACAAAAGTCTGCTTGGATTTTTCGTTTTTACCCTTTATACTATGTAACACATCAATCCTTATCTCTGAATATGTTATTCCACATAGATTCATAACGAAGCAATATGAAACATAACTTATATACATATCAACAGTTCATATAACCTCCCTTACACAATGCACAAATTATATTAAAATCGAGAACACTACGGCTATAATATTCCTCACTTCGTCTGCTCATTAGAACCAAAAATGATTTAAACTTGAACATTAAACTTTAAAGAATTTAAGATAAAAGTTTCTTCATGCATATGGGCTACCTAAAACCGCAAAACACATTTCGACCAGCGGCCAAATTTCAACCAAGGAAGCGAAGTGGGCGTCGTGCGTGCCTCATCTAAACTAAACGCGTATCTGGTCTGTTGCTGCTGTTAATTAAATTTCGTTGCATAAGACGCATTGTATTGCATCGAGGAGTGCTTGAAGGACGCAGTTGGCGCGGTATGTGTGAATGCTTGTGCGCAACTCTCGAGAAGTTTCGAGTTCTTCGAATTGCTGCTTCACTACTTCACTTGTCCTGAAGTTTGTAAGGTTGTTGATGTTTGTGAAAGCATAATTGCATTTGGCATCGTCGGCAATATGTTAATCGTATGGCTGCAAGTCTAGGCAGCTGTCGTCGCTCATACGCCGCATTAGCCACAAGTATTATAACACGCAGCAGTGCCATTCAAGTGCTGTTCCGCATGTGTATGTGTGGGTGTGTGTGTGTGTGATTGAGTTCTTGGTTGCTTATAAATTACTCAAATGCTTCCACTTCCGCTACCAAGAGTGATGGAAACGCTTTGATGCCTCCTCCCGCCTACAGTGCCATCCTCAAGCGTTTCCATTACAGCCTTTTACATTTTCAGTGCAGTGCTGCTTTCGCTTTCTGTTTGCTGCGTGTTTAGTTTCCATTTCTAATTTAGCTGCTTATCATTAAGTTTGGAAGGCTATATGCCTGGTGTTACGGTGTTGGTTAGTTGGTGCTTGTGTTACCCTCGCTAGGTTACATGGTCGGTCTGTTCTACCTTGTTGATGTATGTTTGCCATAATTATGCATAGCCGCAAAACCCAACCAAACATGCATCGACATATGTGAGCACACACATGAATACTCTCACACATTTCATACTGAATTCTGACTGTGTCAAAGTACACGGATTTACTGTGCTTCAAATTCATATCCTTGATGTGCATCTAATTCAAAGTCTGTTTTGCGATCACTTGAGGATATTTACACATCTACTCTGCGTCATTGACACAAAGTGATTTGCCTAAATAGAGAGTTGCTTAATGCAATTTAGTGCATTACCATTTGGCTTTTGAAATGTAATTCAATTTTGCAGCTTTTTGATTTATTCTGACTTTAGTTTTTTCAAACCAGGTACACATAGGGTACAAGGTTTCATTGAGTTTGTGCAAATATATGTATCAGACGCAAGGAAGCGAGGCAGACTTCATAAAGTATATATATGTATTCTTAATCAGCCTCAAAAATAATAAATACAAATACTTTTGCAAATTATATTTTATTCCAAAAAGCGCCAAATATCAGAAATCCATTCAACAATATTCAACTTTATGTAAGTACATCATGCATTTTTTATGACATTGATTGGTTGAAACAATTTTGGGTCAAGCGCAGAGGCATCGTTGCTGGTTTATGAAATTAGTAATTTAGTCCCGCCAATGATGAACTTCTTAGAACTAATTAAATCAAAATCTACTTAGTGGGAAAGAGAGGCCCAAACTCAAAATAAACTTAAAAAACAAATGGATCTCACAGCCATAAAAATATGTACATACATGTGCCACACGATGAAAACAAAATGGTTTTAATTTACATTTCATTAAATAAAATATTTACCAAATTCCAACAATTTTAACAATATTTTATTTTTTAAAATTTGAATATCATTCGTGCAACTATTTAAACCTTTTACAATTTTAGTAATAAACTAATTGTTCTTCCCAAAATGTGTATTCTCGTCCATGATTTGATTTTGAATATCCAAAATAAGTCTTTTCTCCGTCTTGCACTATTTTGCATCCATGGAAATAAATCATGTTTTATGTATTGGCCAAAGCAACATTTCTCTGATTGCGTCAACTATTCTACCGAGCCGGTTCAATCTGCGAGCACGATGATTAAAATATTTGTTGCGTGCTGGTCGCTCATTTACACGCATCTTCTGATCCATACTTTTCCATACAATTATAAGAAACGACAAGCAGAGCAACGCTACAGCCATTACCAACTTAACTATATATAAAATAATTTTCCAGACTAATTTATCTTTGCGAAATTTTATTTCAGACTCCATCCAGTTTTGAATCCTCGCCATTGGCATCTCCCAAGCTACATGTCTCACAATCTCGGCACAGAGCGTTATGCAACAAATTCCAAAAATCGGCAATGTTAATTTTGTTCGCTGGTTGAAGCGGACACTCAGCCAGTAAAGCTGCAGAATTGTAGCGAACATGAAAACCACCGAAGTGATATCCACATACTCATCGACCAAAAGTAGGTTGCAACTGAACCAACGAATGAACATGGCTACAATTGATTGAAACAACAAATTTGGAATGTGCCCAGAAGGTTTCAGACCCTCCATCGGTATTATGAAAATTTAATTAGTAATTTTGGAAAAAGAGAACTACTTGAAATTACGAAAAGTTTTATACTGAATTGTTTTTTGAACTTCGAAACATTTGACAAGTTCAACTAAAAGCATGAGCAACTTTGGTAAGTAATATTGTAATGTAGAAGCATAGTTCATTCGAAAAGCAATGTTTGCTGAGCGTTATAAATTGCAGATCAGGCGAGCAATAAAACAAAAATAAGATAGTTTTGGTAATAACTTCGTAAACACATGATGCATACTTTTAGGGCTTCTTTAAGAATCAAATCCTCAAAAGTATGAAATTCTACTTGCATCGACCAAGCCGTCGACCTTTTCAAACACACTCTCCCGACTGCTCCGGGAAACCTCTCCGTCTTCTCAAGATATATGTGAGCAGTGGAAACATATCTCCCTCTCCATGGATAGGGCTTCCAAGGATGTCATTGGTTATACAAAACCTGTGAATGTAATTCTTGGTACGACGAGGAGTGTCTCAATGCTATTGCAGAGAAGAACGCTTCCTATTAGCGAACTCTACAGTCGGGAATAACGCGAGCTGTTAGAGAGTGATATCGAGAGAAACGGAGAGAGGAGAAACGCCTTTTCAGACGTAGGAAAAAAGTGTGGTTATGTAACATAAATGAAGCTCGAAAATTTTATCAAAAACTCAAGCATCTAAGTAACTTTCTGTAAGGATGTAAATGGAAATCTGGTTACAGTTGAACCGGATTCGCTGAGTAGAGGTAATCGACTTTTTATCTATTTTTTTAAACTAACAAAAGTTGTTTCACTATAAATGATATATCTCACAAACTAATCGTACGACAGGAGTCAAATTTGTGCACATGTCACAAAAATTTAATTATTAATAATAATGCTAGCACGATATTTGATTCCTACTGCCAAGTTATCAAGAACATTTCCAATCCAAGTTTGAAGCTAATTTCCATAAACATGGCGAAGAATAGCTTGATGCTCGTTATTTCCAGTAATAGTGTTTGATATGATTCTACACTCAATCCAACAGTAGCTCCTTTAAAATTTCCCATTCACTTATTGAAATAAAAGGAAAATCTAAATTATACAAATCAACAAAATCTTTTCAGCATTTAAAATTCCTTAAAGTTGAAGATTCCTGTAACAATAAAGAGCTATGAACTGCTCATTTTTTCTGATACTTCATCAATTTCAAATTCTCAATATTGCTACTTTTATAAAATGAAACATAAAATATCCATCAAGTACAGTTAATAGAATTTTCAATAGAATTTTTTAATAAAAGGTTACTCTGAAAACTTATACATACCTCGGAGAATCGGAAATATATTGTTTAGTATAATACAATAACCTTAAATACATCTATGACTTTTGACTTTCAAGATGCTATTTAATGGAATGGTAAAACCAACTTCAAAATTTGTGCATTTAATTGCACATTTCCAGAAGGTTTGCAGTTCGCCTGACTTCTTTGTACTTCGCTAATTGTGCGCAGTTATTCAATTTAATCGAGTTAGTTGCGTTGAGGTAAATTTCTTGGAATTGAACTCAAATTGCGCGCACTGCGTGTACGTAGCTTTAATTGCATTTGCGGTTCGTGAGGAAATTTTCGTGTTTGCATTTTGTCTGCGTTTGCGGTTATTTTGTGCTATAGATTTTAATTAACAGGACGAGACCGCAAATAGATGAAAACCTACACAGGGACATGTTGGCATGAGTAAAAGTGGAATAAAGCGCTCGGTTGAAAGGAGCATTTTCACTTTTGTCATTTTCACGCTATCAGCTACAAAATTGACAGCTAATAGACAATTTTATCATAAGCGTTTTTCAAGAGATGCAAAGAAAGAAAGAAAGAACGAATGTGATTGCACAAAATTGATTTTATGTCAATTCAGATGAAGAAAAAATATAGAAAATTGCATTTCATACATTTCACACTTTGCTCACTATCACTCAAATCATATCTTCATACAAATCAAAAATCCCTCATATTTACGCATCTGTACGTAACCATTCAAACAATCAATGCTCAAACGAGCTGAGAGAAAAATGGTTGAGTATATCTCAAAAGTAACAACATTATTCACACGTACGACTACGGCTTCATACAAATGACAATAGCATAAAGCCAGTACATCCAACTCACGCTGCCGACGTGCAACATTCTTACGCCACAACTATCTGAGTACATATTTATTCTATTCTACGTTCTGAATATGTTACGGAAATCACAGGTAAGTCATCATCACCAAATATCATCAACTCAGCTCATATCATTGCCAACATCATCAACCACGCTTTTACCATTCCTAGTCCTACCAAAAAATACTGCATATATGTTTGTCTGATAAAAAATACTATGAAAGGAAACGAACTGAGAAAAACGATTGGAGTAACGAACACTAACAGCAACAATATATATAGTACATACCTATATGGAACTATAGATCGCAAACGATTTTTTTGTTCTTTTAACATACTTGGGAATGGCTTCACATGTGTCGGCATGAATGAATGAATCTGAATGTACTATGAACCCACAGCTATAAGCCAGGAGCAAATGAGCGATGAAGCAAATGAACAAAGGAGCAAAGAACAAGTTGTAGGTATGAATGAATCAGATACTCGGTTCAAAAGCTAAGGCAAGAATGTATAAAGAAATTATGAAGCATTGTTAGCAACGAATCATTCATACCCTGTAAATGCACTTAAATAAGAGGTAAGCACTTTAATGTATATCGATTATACTCGAATGTTATGTTATACAATTGGTTCATTTATGCCATAGGAACTTCGAATTGAAATAATTTTATTTCTCTATAAATATATATTTGAGTTATATGTTTGGAACATATTCCCATGCTTTCTTCTCTCGATTTTCCGGATATAAATGTATGAAGTTAGATCAAGAACTCCTCTTTTTTGCAGCAAATGAGGGTTACAAACCGCATCTATTTTTGTTTATCTGCTAACTTTGTCTAAATTTGAAGTTCTAAATCCATTCTTCAAGAATAAATTCAAACAATATAAGGAAAAACCGTAAAGCCTTTTTTTTATTATTTGGTAAAGAATTATTATATTATAATTCAAAGAATACAATTTTTTTTGATAATTTTTAACGCAACCCATAACGTTCTCTCTTAAAGCACTTCCTCCCCTTAAAACTTTATTTATCTCCTCGTACAGATAACATCCCATCTTACATTTAGAAAGGCGCGCCAGCTTCCATAATCTTGTGAGCGCTGGCGCCAGTTGTACGGAGGACGGGGAGATCTCTCTTTGCTTTAAAATACATTTTTATTTTGTATATAAAATTGAACTCTTTTTGTGTATATGAATAACATAAATCGTTCCAACCTATACTACATTCCATTACATGCAACTTTTTCATATTGCGTTACCAAATAACCTACATGTCCAAAATACTTCTTCCACTATGTATGAAGTGCGCGAAAAACATCGTATGTGAACACAAAAACGAGGTATTGAAATTTATGAATAGAACATGACTTAAGTTCTACGCTTTTTTTTTGTCTGACTGAATGACTGCCGCTGCCTCTTCATACATCTGTCCTTATGTCCTCTAACTGTCTGCCGTTGAATGAGTACTCATGAAATCTACACACAAGCGAAAATATTAGCAGCATCAAGTGGCACAATTGAATCGAGCGTTCTCATTCGTTCACATTTTTATTGTTGCCCCAGAATTGTACCCGTACAATGAGTCGCATAACGTTTTATGGTTGGGTGGCAGAGTGCTTTGCGCTCATAAACAATTCAATTAGTTTGATAATGGGAATTCTTTTAGTTTGGTACCGTTGATAGCGATATTAATCTTTTAGAACTGCGCAAGCGAGTAAGTGGTAAATAAGTTATTGTGCTAATAGCGCAAATGATTGTGAGGATATATGTATATAAAATTTGCTATCCTAAAAACTGAAAAGTCATATCTACGAGTTAGCTCATGAATAAGTTACATAATTATAGCGCACGACGAAACTAAGTCACACTTTCTTTATATAAGCTAGATTATTTTAACTCAGTGACGAAAGCCTACCTACCTACCTACAACTCACAAAATGTCTGTTATCGAACCTGTGACATAATATTTGTATTTTACTTTAGTGTTGTTCGGATTGATTTTAGTATGTACTAGCTTAAAAAAATCATCTTTTTATATGTTGAAGTTAAGAGTTTTGTAGTATATTTTAATACACGACAAAGCGTACCTTAATGTTCGCTGCATGTTGTTCTACTGCTCGACTGCACTTGTTGATATTTGTGATGGTCGTTCTATCATCGTCGCTAACACATTATTTATTGGCGATCGTCAATTTAACGACCTCTGCGATCATATAAGCAGCGGATGGTTTCTGATACAAGCACAAGTACCGTCGATGTGAACGAAAAAAAAGATCTTAGGAACTGTAAGAGCTAGAGACTTTAAACTTGGGTGCTTAGATTGTTCCTACGCAAAACATGTAGAGAAAGTTACGCCGAGATCCCATAAAGTATATATATTCTTGTTGAACATCAAAAGTCGATTTGAAAAAGGCATGTCCGTATGTCAGTCTCTCTGGATATCCGTATGAGCAGCCAGAACTTGGAAACTGTATAAGATAGACCCTGTACCAGTATAGGCTATCTCGAAATTGAGCACACTTTTATTTTTCTTTGGGAGGGTATTTTAAAGCACACGACTGCTGCATTTTTACTGGTTTCATTCTGTAGTTTTGAAAAAATCGAACACAAATGGAAGGTGAAAGCTATATTTGATTCCAATCACGATTTACAATTATCCACTCAACATTCATATTTCACCGCATTTTACACACACACACACACATATATATATTCGACAGAGTGTAGGTGCTAATGGAAAGCATTTTAGTGCACTTTGCAGCCATTTTCGGTACATTTAAACTTTCAATCTCTTAGGAATTGAATACAATCAACAACTGTGACAACTGTGTATAAAAATACAAAACATTAACTCTAATTGCGATTGCAACTTGACACCTATCAGCGGCGAACTTCACGCTAGCAATGAAAGAACGGAAATATGCATTTATTTACGCCACGCAATAATGTCAATTTCCGCTTTGGCGAAGGCAGCTAGGCATGCGAGGCACAGAATACAGGACACAGGACATCAGAGCGCAATGTTGAATGCCACCACAGACGCTGTCGACGCCATATTGTTTACAAATGCCATTTTAAATGGCAGCTACCCAGGAGGAAGCTCAACGACATACACACATTTGTGAGTACGTGTGCATGTACACACGCTGTGACATAATTAATATAGGTACCTACATACTCGTACTATATAAGTTTGTGAGCCCAAGTTGGTTGCCAACTGCATTTAAATGTAATTGTATATCCACATGTACGCGCGTGCACGTTTGGCGAACAATGTGGGCAGTTGTAAGCCAAAGTGGCTTAAATTTCGTAATTGGAACAATAAACACCTTCATTGTGCAACGACAACAACCAAAATGGCAACAACAATTGGATCAAATCGGAGGTGCAAATATGCTGCCAAAATGGCCAAACAAGAGCCAAAGCACCATCGATAATAACTAAAATCAATAATTTGCACATAGTTTCAGTGCTTTTACAAAATTGTGGACAAAAGCGATGCTCGTGTGACAATCCTAAGCAGCAATCTGTCGCAGAGGATAAGCATTACAACCTCGACAGCAGTAACACTTAAACAATGGATACAAATATGGCGACAATAATCAAATGCATTAGGCGTAGTTGCAAACATGATTATAACGGTATTGCTGAGACATGAGTGCAGTACATATACGAGGCGCTAACCAAAGTTAAGTAATTTGGGTGGAAGAAGAGATATTATCATTCCTGCATAATGTAAAAATCGTTTTCGTCTGCCACACCATCTACCGCTTGGCCAACGATGCCTGGAAGTAAAATCTTGTAATGTGTTATATCAATCTGATGAATATTTTCATTCATAAAGTGAAAGTTATTTATCGACTTTGTTTGTTTAGGGATAGGTGAGAAACATAGGAATTATGTAAGCGTGGTCCATGCGTTCATAAGAAAAACATTCCTCGCTAATAAGTTTTTTTTTTTTTTTAGAAATAAATTTTATTTAATTGTTGGGCAGGACAGTTTAATGAAAAAAACATTTTAGAGAACTCTGATTTTTTAAGAAGGCAGCAATCGCCCAGAATCGGCCATCTTTGGCCAATAGAAGAGGAATTGTGTTCCATCAGGACAACGCCATACCACACACTTTGATTGTGACGCGCCAGAAGCTCCGCAAGTTCGGTTGGAAGGTCCTTACGCATCCTAGTCCAGACCTGGCACCATCGGATTACCATCTCTTCCTGTCAATGTTGAACCATTTAGCAGGCGAGAAATTGGCCTCGAAAGAGGCTTGCGAAAACAACTGTCTCACTTTTTTACCAATGAGCGAGGCATAATGAAGTTGGAATCTCGTTGGCAACAAGGGTTTGATCAAAACGGCTCTTATTTAAACTAAATCCGATGATTGTACGAAATTTTATAAATATTTTAAATAAAGGCGAAAAAATTGTACGATGTACAGAGTTGAGTTAAATCTAAGCTTCAATTCCACTCTATTTTTTTTTTAATAAAAATTTAAATAAATTAAACACAGCTTTTGAATGTTTTTCTTTTTGAAGGAATTGATATCGGTTATGTTTTCAATGTTTGGTGCAGTAGGAATTGCTAAATTTAGGCACATTAAAATATTTGGTTTAATAAAACAAAATCTTGCTTTTTCCTTTTCGTCCCATTATATAATGTATGGCAGCCTAACTGTAGTTGTTTTTGCTTCTCTTGTGGAGGAAAATTTGCTTGCTTGTGCGTCTTTTTCTACTGAGTATCACGTAAAGGAAAATGTATAAATAAAAACAGTTATACGTGTTCTATATATGATTCTGCGTATTTATTTATATAAATTCTGGATATATATTGCACAAAAGTTAAAAAAGGGTTATCACTACATCAAAATCATTGAATAAACCATTATCCAAATTTTTTTTCTCATAATTTTTAACACCATTTACATAATTCATTGATGGAAACCTTCATTAAATAACCAAAAAACATCATAGACTAGGTACATAATAAATTTTATTGAATAGTTTTTACAACTATTCTCAAATTCATTTAGCGTGTTTTTTTCTGCTTATTGGGTATAACATATTAAATCTTATATACATGCCCAAGATTTCCTATTAACTAAAATAAAAATATAAATATTGATGCTATTTATTTTTTATTTCGTTTGAATCTATCAATTTGAGCTTAAACCTATAATACACAATCAAATTAACAGCTATTTGTCGTATAGGGTATTTCAAAGTCGTGAACATACGACCGCAGCAATTTTATTTGTTTTAATACTGAAAGCCAACCTTCCCGCATAATTTTATAAGCCAAATTGAGACAGATTTTTCATTATGTAGTTCCATTTGACCGATTTTTCTGAAATTTGGAACTAAATTTTTTTGATTTGTAAAATAATTACCAAATCTAACCCAATGACTGGACTTTACCTACCTCGTACTTGTAGCTATATCAATCTCTTTTTCCAACTCAGTTTAGCGTAATTGTTCAATCTACTACTGCCTCACAGCCTCATTCTCACTATCTTATTTCTCTACTGGACCTGCTATGTATGAACAACGCTGCGTATGCGTGATTTTTACTTGATTTACTTAGTTACGCTGTTTTAATTGAAAAATTAAAAAGCATTTAAATTTATTTACACTTACCACCATTTTATTTTCCGTTGTTGTTATTTCGTCACAGCAAAAAATAAAAATATTTGTAAAAACAACAAAAAAAATAATCATAAAAACCCCAAACTCAGCACGTTTAAAAGTATGCGAACTCAGCGCATTATTAATTGTTATCTTGTTGAAAAAAATATATTTTATCAGTATGACTTTTCGAAGCTCATATTTTTTAAAAGGTATTTTTTCATGCCCCGATTAGCATATTTTTCGTACGCTGAACTTATTTATGAAAATATTTACATAATTAAACATTTTTTGTACCTTCCCGTTTGATTCAGACTTGGTTTCAAATCTTCACACATGATGTGAATAGTATTTAAATTATGACACGAAGTTTGTAACACGCAGCAGACATCGGAGCTCGACAAAACCTCCTGTCATTTTGTCTGTGGGAAGATTTTTCTTGATCCGTAAATTTCTTTGTATGCGTAGTATTATTGGCTTCCTCACACAAAAACTGGATTTCTGTCTGCATGATTTGTGCAAAATGTGTGAAGAGCATTAAAGCTTTAATTTCAATCAAATTAACATTGTCTCTTATTTGATTAGGATGTTAAGAAACTTATTTCAATGTTGTATACCCTGTACCTATAGTATAAAAAGGGTATATTAAGTTTGTGCAAATGTATGTAACAGGCAGGCATTGATAGCAAAGTCGATATCTGTCCATTTGTCTGGCTGTTTTTAATCTCTCCTTCTCCTACTTCAGATAGCTAGTATTCCTCGAATCAACATCTAAAAATTCATACCGTCCTTTCTGAGTTTTTTTTTTTAGCTGAAAACGCAAAATTTAGTGTATCTATCTTCAGTTAAATAAATTTTTCTATACAGATGCAGATCGACCCACTAGAAGGGGTAGCCCAATTCAAATCTGCCATCTGTGGATATTTGTTTGAAAAACGTTTGATCTTACACTAATCCCAATAAAGTACCCCACACGGATTCAGATAGAAATAAATACCCCATACAAATTCAATAGTCCGTCAATGAGAGTATACGGTATAACGAAGTCGAACACACTCGACTGCAGCGTTCTTTCTTGTTTCAAGTAAGTTTTTTGCCGGTCGGCCCGTCAACATTTTTTTACATTAATATATTTTTAAAACGTGAGCGCACACAATGTGAAAATTAATAAAAATACTTATTATTTATGCAATTAAAATCACATTTTGAGTATAATTTAAATATAATATTATTGACTGTTTTTCAATTAGCGGATATATAGAAAAGCTATGCCAATGTTCATTAAGTCGAAATGGGCAACTAAACTATGCTGAAAGTCATAAAAATTAATCCACATAAATATTTTAATAAACAAGAAACAACTCTGAAATCAAGTTTATTTGTCTTTGGGATGATTTGTAGTAAATTTTTCTAGCCTAGGCATCCTTATATTGTCCATCCGGACAATATTATCCTTTTGTAATGATTACAAAAGGATAATATTCGCTAGCATGTTGTAACCTAATGAAGAACGCACTAAATGAGTTCAGAGAAAAGTAGAACTCTAACGTAGTACTAAACACACTTTTCACTGACTTCCCCTCGATCTGATTGCATAAGAAAAAGCATCATACGCAAACCAACGATTGCAAGAAAAACTGTTTTGGCGCTAGGGGACCTTCAATCTCTCGAGATTACTTCCACTTTAAAAGTCTCTTGCTACCAGTACGCAGTAATGTAACGCAGCACAAACATTCAATGAGAAATACAGAGTCTCAAACTTTATCAGGTCACAATGGGTCAACCTTGCTCACTATATGGAAAATGTTATTAAAATATTCACCGATGGGTCAAAACTCATTTGTACATTATCCAGCTCATTTGGGTGCCTGTGCATAAGGACATTCAGAACAATTATGAAGTTTATAAGCTGGTTTGAGATAATAAAACTGCCAACAATCTTTCCGGGAGGGATATGTAAGGTAAGTATCATATTTAATACGATCCGCTTGATGAATAACCTTTAGGATAATTTAATTACTTCCAAAACCTTTAAACTAACTTGACCAAGTCTTAACTTTCGGCGAATAACCATCTTATTGCAGCAGAAAAGAGAAAACAATTTTATTTTGGTATGATCCCTCGTCTTATAGGAAGACACGCCGTAAGCTAAGGGTTAGTGCCCATCATCTTCGTAGAAATTGTGAGACTGCTGTTGAGCTTCTAATATACCACAATTTGGCTTAAAGTAGAAAGAAAGTCACACTATGAAGCCTATTCCAACAATTAACACAGTGGAGATTAGTTCCTCACCGACTTTCGTAATACAGACCAATTGGTAGAGATTTGATTGTATCACACTGGACAGCTTATGCTCCATGCTTTGTTGTTTATATTGTCGGATCATTGGACAAGGTCCAATACACTTTTTCTTTGAGAATATTTAATAATAAAGAATCGAAAAACGTTAAAAGAAATTATCTATTTACAATCTCTCTCGTGAAAAGCATTTCTCTCTTAGAATCTCTCTTGAGCATTTCCCTTTCTCTACCAATTTGTACCCAACATTTCTCCTCTCGCGCAATATCCTTTTTTTACCACAAAACCTACAAATGTATCCTTAAAATAGCCGTTCTCCGCTGTTATATATTTATTTCCTGATCGCATTCATATCTTTTTTCCATGTTTTATTCTAATTCTCATTTCATTCCCATTTCTTCTTATTACGCTGTCCCGGCAGTACAAGAATATATATAACCTTACATAATACAGCTTATAGACAAACGATAGAACCTATCCTGGCGAGAGTAGACCTGAGCACGGTGCCTGCACACTTGCTCCAAATTAATTGATTAAATTGTCTTCTTAGTTGAGCCGTCCAGCTAAACAGGAAATAAAGGCTTTAAATTATCACACTTGCTTTTAAAGACTTAACAGTAATATTTCAATTGTGGTGAAAAATAATTAGTTCTACTGATTTTTTTATGTTCGTCTAATCATATCCAATTTAAAAATTTTACCCTGGTTGGCTATATCGGCCAGGCTTTCCAAACAGACTGAACTCAATTATATAAACTAGTATATCCAATTACGAGTAATAAATAGCTCGCAATAACAAGAGCAGTAATCCATTTCAGCAAAATTAAATGCTTTACAAAATGAGTCGCATAGACACGTTCGTATTAACAAATTGTGTATAATTTAAAGAGATAAATCAAATTTGACATATCATATGACAACCACACAAAGTGTCTCAGTTATTATACATAATAACAAGCAGCTTTTCCGCATACGATGCAATGACATGCTTCATGGGATACATTTTAATTCAATGCAAAATTTGACCGTCTGGAATTAGGTAAGCCGGAGATTCTTTTATTAAAATTACCAAACTCAAATGCAAATTTAAATCACATTTCGGCGTTGACAGTCATAATTTGACATGCCAGTGACAGTCGCCACATCCTATGTCAATCATATGCTTAAAAATGATGATGATGACAGGAACAAACAGAAATTCAAGTCTAATGCGTGAGCCAGATTCGGTAGATGAATTAAGAATGATAAGCGAAATAACAAAAAAATTTAACTTCTTTCAACAGTAATCAAGAAATTAAGCAGAGCATTGCACAAAAAAAAAAACAAATAAATTAATGAATTTGAATAACAATGAACGAATTAACGCAATTAAATCTCGCATTATTGACAATAATTACGCATGCAAAACAAATCAAACGAGGCGAATCGAATTCCATAATTTGTCTCAGGTTTCGGACATATTTATGAACCCAACAACCTCTCATGTTTCATTTTTGCATCATATGTGGGCGAACAGAGCAACTGTCAGAAAGAAATGAAATTTAATTTTAAATCTTTCATTGAATGTTTATATTTGATTATTTATTTTGTTTTAATAAGTAATTGAATTCACGTTTTTTAAATTATTTCGGTAATGACTTTTTGTGCACGCTTCTCTGCGATTGTTTTATTTTTATATGCACATATTGTTTTAAGAGGGTAGTTTATTAAGTTTAATAAGTCAAATTGAGAGAAACCTTTGATTAAATTGAAATTTGGACACAAACCCCATTTTCTGAAAAGGCGGCGAATTGATTGATTGATTTGGGTCCTCTTCAATGCTTTGCTGTACAGCAGCTACAGCTTGTTCGGTGCGCACTGTTCGACGTCTTACGGGGTGCATATTAGAATTAAAAGTAAACGTGGTGTAAAAACGTTCCATAGTCATTCGTATTACCCGCTTTGATGGACCATTATGATTTCCATAAAATCGACGAAGTGGACGATAAGTTTGACGAACAGAATTCTTATTTTGATGGCTATCAGCTGTTAAATCGGTTGTCAAATAAAGCAGTGTTGCCAATTCAAAGTTGTGAACCTCTAAAAAACACTCTGTATAAAACGCTGTTAGTCCTGCTGTATGTTGCAGAAGCGTAAGCACTGATAGAATCGTATAATGCGGCTTCAGAAGTATTCGGGATTCTTCTTATGAATTGTAGACCTATGTGAGTTGGCGCTCAGTTGTGGTCCCATACAACAGCTTATACCGCGCTTCTGGCGGGATTGATCGCAGAGTTCCAGCACACATGGTATATATGGATAAACAAACTTAATTGATGGTCGACAAAATTGAGAGTGCTCGGCCAAGTTCGTATGATTAATCTTGGCCTTGACTAAAAAACCGTTGTAGAGCCATCTAAGTAAATAAGTAACTTAGTAGAAAATGTAAATTGACAATCGTAATGAGCTAACTTAAAAACTCCAAAATACGGAATTTCAAATAGATTGAATGTATTTTAAAAAACAATTTCCGCAATTTTCAAAATGTGAATTTAAATTCAAATTATGCGGCATCACAATCTTCTAAATACCAATGTTCTAAAAGTCTTTATGATTTTTCTAATTTGAAAAGCTGAATTCAGTATCCTAATCAACGACCTCGAAAACGTCTGTTAAAAATTAAGAAATTCCAATAAAACCTTAATTTTTTTAACAATTTGTTGGATTTCCCGAGTAATATACGGCGTAGCGAATATACCGTCAAAACAGTGTGAGCCGTACTATCATTTCCCTCTTAATGAGCACATAAATCCATTAAATATCATCAAAATTTTTATAGCCTGTAGTATTATATGGATAAGCTTTAAGAAGCCTTAACTAAATAACTTTTGACATAATATTAGTTTACTTATCACACAAATATTTTAAAATATATAATAATGCTCTAACTTATTAAGCAGCCCTCGTATTTAATTATGAAATTCAATCAAAATGCGCGCACGCTCGGATCTAAATT
This sequence comes from Leucophenga maculata, assembly GCA_035044805.1. Classification (NCBI taxonomy): domain Eukaryota; kingdom Metazoa; phylum Arthropoda; class Insecta; order Diptera; family Drosophilidae; genus Leucophenga; species Leucophenga maculata. Next base: position 844,217 of record JAWNNP010002992.1, on the reverse strand, counting down.
GATGCTCACATCAAGTAAGTCCGTTGCACATTTTCGAGTGGCCATTGACATGGCGCCATCCACCATCGCCGGAACCTTTGCTGATGCTTTGATTCATTGTTTTTCTTCTTCGAGCTCAAACCAGAAACCACTCGACCCACATTGACAATAATAAATAGATTTTTGATTTATTTACTTGTTTTTCACTATTTTTCTCGTTAACTCATATGCAAACATTATTTTTCCTCTCTTTCCCACTTATAAACAAAAAAAAAAAACAAAGAAAATACGCTGCTCTTTTTACGGCGCGAACAATCGAAAATGGTTTTATTATTTTGATGCCTTGTTGGCTTTGTCATTATTTTTTTACGATTTAATTGACTTTTGTGTTTGTGCAGTAACAGTAACAGTAACAACAGAAACAACAACAATGCATACCCGTATGAACTAAGTCGACTGAGCCAAACAAACCAAAAAATATGAGATGGGTCAAAATATAAAAAAACAAAGTCTGTAAATGAAAACAAAACACAAACAAAAACAAAATTATTATAAAATAAATAAGTTTCCGTTGAATTGTTGAAAAAGCGTTCGGGCGCGAAAAGCTCAAAATGGGCAAAAAGAATCATAAAGCTGGACTGAACTGGTAATGACGTAGTAGACACTCTCAAAGACCGACTGCCGACAATCGACCGGCGACGACGCTACGTCAATAAGTTTTAAATAAAAAATTGTTTATATACGATTCAAGTTTATAAATATAAATGGTTCCATAAAAAATCAAAACCACAAAAGTTACGCAACTCCGATTGATTCAATTAAATTTAGGGGAAATCAAATATTTTTAGAATTTCTGTGTCACAAATTTAATTCAATGCCCGAAAAAAAACGTTTTTAAGTTTATTATGTGAAATAGATAATAAACAACAAACTCTTTCTTTGTACCCTGCACGCGTAAGAAAAAAGCGTATATTAAGTTTGCGCCTTTGTATGTAACAGGTAGAAGGAGGCGAAGCATATGCCATAGAGAATAATTAATCTTGATCAGCATTACAAGTCGATACAGATATATCCGTCCTGAACTTGGTGACTTTAAAAGATAGATATAAGGGTTTGGCATTTACCATGGAAACCTACTTCTAATTTTGCTAAAAAATCCAAATTTTGTCTACCTTAAATTAATCCTTATAAAATGTTCCATTTGGCTCCTGATGGAACAGTAAAGTGGGTAGTCCCCATAAAAATCTATCCCACTTTTTTGGGAAAAAAATTGGTTGTTGTTAACTCGGCTACAAACGCCGAATGCGAGGGGCACTATTTATATTTCGGGAAATAGCAACACTACTGTCAATAGGTTAAGTCTGGCAATACTAAAAAAAAGTTCGACATTTTTTAGCATGAAAATATGTACTCACAATGTTTTTATGTACAACCGCTTGTTGTAATTTACAGTGAGTTGAAAAAATTTACTTGGCCAAAAAAATAAAGTTAAAAAAATAAAAAAATAAAATAAAGTCTTCATAGAAATCCGCAAAACCAACCACCAAAAACGAATCACCCTGCACCATGACAATGCAAACTCTCACAAACCACCTCTCACAAGGAAGTTTTTGAGCACTCAAAATATGAAAATGATAAGTCATCCGCCGTACAGCCCTGATTTATCACCCAATGATTTCTTTTTATCCCCAAACTTTAAAAATAAACTGCGTGGTGAAGGTTTCTTACGCCCCAAGAAGTTGTTGATGCGTTCACTATCCATGTATTGGAGGTGCATCAATGGGACTGAAAAAAGTGCTTCGAAAATTGGTTTGAGCGAATGCAAAAGTGCATAAATTTTCATGGAGAATATTTTGAAAAACAATAAATCCATTTTCATTTAAAAATTTTGTTTATCATTTGCTATTCCCGAAATATAAATAGTGCCCTTCATATGATGTATTTTACATCCTAATAAAGTATTTAATAGGACCATTAAAAGAGCGTACCCCCTGCATAAAATCAAGTCGATGTAGACATGTCCGTCTGTCTTGCTATAAATAATAATAACTTGGAGACTATAAAAGAGCCTTCAAGTGTGGATATTTGGTCTTTCCTTTGAATAAATGTTTAAAAACTGAATTTCATATACATTTTTAAAAAAAATTTTCATTGAAGTTTAACGGTGCTACGTTGCTAAGAATTTCTAGGATAGCCATCATTAGTATACTCTTCCAGTGTAAACATTAAACCAAAATTGGTTATTGTTATATGCTACAATACTTCCTTTTATAAAGTCTCTGTCCATCCAAAATCTGAGCGTAGTTAGATTCTACTCTGGACTCTGGATAAAAATTCAATTAAATTTTGGAAATGAGAAAGTTCAGATCATTTCAAAATAAATGTTTGGCAAAGTTTCACAGCAGTAAAGCTAAAGTTTGTGCATCGGCTGAAACATGAGTCTAGCACTTCCCATCTGAGATGGAAAGAGAGGCAAATTAATGGACTGACAGAGAAAAATCAACTCTAAAGAAGGCAAAAAATCTTCAATATCCGGAAATAGCAATGTTATCAATTTTTAGGAATACGCGGTGAAAAATTTTTCATGACTTAGCTTAAGAAGTATTGTACGAGCTTATTGAGCGTCTCAGGGATGAAATTAAGACAGCCGCATTTATTGAGAAGGGAAGTTTTGTTTCAGCATAGCACTAGTTCACATAATTGCTTCCTCACACACTTTATTCGGCAGATTTAGCCCGCACAAAACTATTTCTATTTTCAAACTTGACCAATGTAAAAATATTGGTCTAGAATATAAACGCTGTTTTAAGGAGCACGACGATTCTTTTCTGTAAATAGGGAATCGCATCTTATGAACATCACTGCTAAATATGAAGAGAAATTAAAAATATCTCTTTAATAATTGCTGTTTCCTTGGTTCTGAAACTACTCTGTATGCTATTTCTTTACACAATTTCGTGGGTTTCGCCATTATTAAGCACATTTGTTGCATACTATTCCAAACTTCTTAACTATACATTGCTAAATTCAACAGTGTAGGGTGCATATAATCGCTAATTTATATACGTAAAAAGTAAACTTTCTACTAAACGCTCTAGACATAATGAAACCGGTTTAATAGATAAAACTCCAAACTGCTCCACACTGCTACTTCTGTTTAACATTTTAATATCCATTAGTTTAAATGTTTGTGGGATTTTTAGTTCTAGGTAAAATTTGTTTACTTATTCTTTGGAACAATCGAATGATGATGTCGGATGAAACATGAATCATACCATTCAATGCAAAACTTCCTGTATTGATTTAAAAGTTAAATTTGAAGTTGACTTATTTTTGTAACTCGTTGAGTTATTTAATTAGCTTATTAACATTTAATGCAGTTAATGGCGAGCAAAAAACCAAACCAGTTTGTCGTGAAGTATAAGAATAGTAGGTACAACATTGTATATTTTTTTTTTTTTGTGCAAAGTTATCTACAAAAGTGTCTCACTTCGACATAAATAAATACTTTATACAACTTATAACAAATCTCCACACATACATAATTATTAAAGCTAAGCAAAATCATGCTGGACATAAAGAAGGCAGCTCATGCAACTCTTATTCGAGTTCAACGATTTAACAGACTTTTTTCCCTCACAGCTCAGATACAAACCCGTTCACGTTGTCTAAGCTACGCTCATGCGCTTCATACGCGTAAATCACTCCAGCAACATGTTGCGTCAACATCGAGTATTAAAATTCAAGCCGCGCTTCAAGCGATTTTCGTTTATAAATCTCGCGTAAAATAAAACGCTGAGATCACTTAGCGATCAACCATCAGACAAACAAGCAAAAAAGTGTACAAAAACGAAATCAACTAAAAATTAATTTCGAGCTGTGTGTGATACTGAAATAGAAAATTTCGTGGAATTAAAGTGCAAACAAATAAAATGTTCATTAAGTTGTTGTGCCTGTTGTGGCTCGCCGTGGTCTTGGATCTTGGACTGAATGCCGCTGAAGCAAAGCTCGAGGAGAAGTTCTCATGGAAGCAACTCGTCTTCGATTGGCCCAGTGCCGAGGCGGAGCAGGCTGCCGTGAGCAATGGACGCTATGTGGTAGAGAACAATTTGCCGCTGGGCGTTGAGCGCTGGAATGACAAAATGTTTGTCACCGTGCCAAGGTAAATGAAACTAAACGTACTTGTAGATACATGCATACATCGTTGACCTTTTGCGGACAACACTAATTACCGCAGTTGGAAGAACCGTTTTTTTTTTTTTTTGAAATTGTAAACCGGTTTGCATGTACATATTGTAGTTGGTCTTGCCAAAATTAATTGCTGCTAAGTGTCCAAGTGAATCTCATCAAGTTTATTTGCATATACGAAACTACAGATACGTATAGCTGACAGTAAAATCACATGAAACAAGAAACCATCAATTTGAATTGATGATTATTTCGCATTAAGTAATTATATTCATATAAACTAATAGAAAAGTGCACCTGGCAGCTAGTCGTAAATTTAATTGTGTGACAGCTATTTATAATTTTATTTATATGTAGGTACGAGTATATTAATCAAAGTTCAGGCTTTCACTTGACATTGCGATTAGGTGCTTATAGATTCAATAGAAAAGATCAAGGACCAATGAAAGCGATTAAACAATATAGAACTAATCATAGAAACTAATAATGTGTGTTGATAATTTTTGAATGCTCTTAAATACAATAATAATCAGAGATTATTACAAACGTCTATACAGAAATCAAGTCACAATGATTTAGGTAGCTGTGAGATCGGTAGAAGTTCTGGTTTTCAATGCATATGTCTGTAATATTTTTTGCATAAATTCTAAAAGTTGCTAGTTTTAAAAATCATATTTTTTGTCAAAAGAAGACGTTAGCAGCCACACAAAGTATTCTTGGTCAGCTCAACGAGACGAGTCTAGCCATGATCTAGCCATACATATACCGAGAGGACCACTGCCCGGAGAAGCGGTTACAAGTTATAAAATTTTAAGATAAAGAGTCGCATAGAGTTAATTAAGTTTTTGTATGTTTCCTCTACTCAGGAAACATTTCACTCCTTAGCTATAGCACATACAGATTACAAACATTCAATAAACCCATATTGATATAGGGAGTAATATTCCAAGAATAAAGTTTCTCCAATTATTCTCTTCTCAGAGAACTTGACAAACTGTCTGTGTACACATGGGCAGACAGACATGGCTAGATCGATTCGTATTGTCGTATTGCCTTTCATACCCTTACCTGTCTTTCATACCCTTAACAACCTTATAACAATAGCTAAATGCGTAATTAAGAGCGTATCTTAAGGGGCAGGGGACCATTGCCATCCCAAACACACTTTCGTATTTTCATATATTTTTCTTTGTTTTATTATTATTATTTTTTTTTATAATAATTAGGTTTTGCAGGCTCAATGTCCAATCGAAAATAAAAACACAAAGTTTTTAATTTTAATTCCGATATATTTCGATCGAAAATAAATCGGTAAAAACTAAAATCTATAGTCAAATGTTCATTATTATCCATTGACTTGCTTTATAAATAGGTTCCCTCAATTCGGTAAAAACTCGAAGAGTTGTGCACGGAATTGTCAAGTGCATGAAATATTCAACTGTTTTTTATGTATTTCATTTGTATAAAAATTTCATTTGTAACAAATGAAAAAAATATCATTCTACAAGCCATTTTGGCTTCATTGGGATTAAGGTTCAATGGAGTCGCATTTCACATCATTGCATAGTAGTTGATACCGGATTAAAATCAATACGTTTGACTAATCCCAAAAAAAAAAAACCAGCAAGTTTTTAAATGAAAACAAAGCCACAGCTTACAAAAGAGAAACTTTTTTAGTTATAATCAGTGGTGGAACCGGGGGTTTTGGTATATAATTCACGATTTGTTTGAATAAATTCGAATATATCAGCGCGGAAAAAGAATATGAAGATTCAGAGTATGGATTGAATTAAATGAAGATTAAATGTAAGAATTAAGCAATTTTGAACACATCGTTTTTAGTGGATCAAAAAAAAAATTTCAACCTATAATTTGCTTTATGTCACAACTTTACCTTATTGGAAAAATTACATGCTTTGTTGTTAATAAGTTGAGGACCCATGGAGTATACATATATATTCATGTTCAGCTCTTCAAGACAACTCGTTTAATTATATCTTTCTGCATAAAGATAGTTGTTTGGAAGTTTTATGAAGATCAATAGAAAATATAACTTCTATAAAAAATAATTTATTTTGATTAAAATTTTTTTTTTAAATTCTTAATTTTTATTTTTTATTCTGCCAACTGTTCCATATTGCTATGATTTCTATTCTTTGGCCTCGATTAGATTTTATTAATCTATGGTACTCATGGTTCAATAAACACAATTTTATGAAGGACAACTATGAAAAGTTGCACCGAAGTTTATGTTACCCCATCTTTTTTAAATAAACTATAATTATTGGGCGTTTATAAATTTGCATTCAAATGTTTCACTTTTTTAGTATGATGCAAATTCTGAAAGCGCAACCAACACCCAAATATGAGGCTATCAAAAAATGCCTCAATCGCAATTTCGCAAACGCCTACAATAGTTTAAAGTCTTATAGTCAAGAAACCTATTATATTGAAATAGTATCGGTAACCGTATTTTAATAAAATTAATAAAGCAATTAATAACAATTAAACCATAAAGCGCAGCGCAAACTTTTAATTAAACCATATAGTCAAACTAGCTGCGTGCCATACATAAATTGCGGTTTCGAAGTAAAACCCGAATAGCTAAAGCCGCCAGCAGCAGAGACAACAGAGGCAACAACGCCGCATAGAAAACCAGAACGAACCACAGACGCAGCGCATACGAGTACACCGCAGATACATTCACATCTGCATATTCATATATGTATATATTGTACATATATACATATATGTTATATTTTTTAATACATGTGCATATGTTATTGTACAAACCAATTGCGGCTGGCGTCGGTACGGCTTGTATACGCAACCAAGCCAGACAGATTGTGCCATGAAAAATGGCCAAAAGAAATCAAGACGCTTAAAAAAGCAACAAGATACGCGGCCAGAGTATCAAAAAGTGTACAATTCATTTGACTCATGTGAAGCTTAAACTAAAGTTGTTATCTCTTTTTCAGATGGAAGGCAGGCGTGGCTGCAACGCTTAACTACATTGATCTCAGCTCCACTGAGAAGTCACCGAAGCTGCGTCCTTATCCCAGCTGGGAGGCCAACGAACTGCCCATTGATGTTGAGAAACAGGACCACAAGACACCCTCAGGTGGACGACTCGATGCCGAGAAAGCCAGTGATGCGCATACACAGCTGAAGAATAATGCAACCATCATTTCAACGTTCCGTATACAAGTCGATGCATGCGATCGTCTCTGGGTGCTCGATACCGGTTTGGCAGATATTCTCGGTAGCCCCAAGCAGATAACACCCAATACCATTATCATATTCGATTTAAAGACAGACACGTTGTTGCGCCGCTTCACAATACCGTCGGATCAGACTAAGGAGAGCTCATTCTTCGCAAATATCGTAAGTGTAAAAAGAATATCGCACCGACTGGTAAACATATTTAACATTATTTTTAAACTTTTCTACGCAGATTGTTGACTCAGAGCGTTCTGAATGTGAGGATACATTTGCATACGTGCCTGACTTGGGTGCATACGGTGTCATTGTCTACTCCTTCCGCAAAGACCATTCGTATCGTGTCAAGCATAATTTCTTCCACTTTGATCCGCTGCAGGGCGACTTCAATGTCGGTGGCGTAAACTTCCAGTGGACCGATGGCGTTTTCGGTATGGCTGTAGGTCCCATGAATGCTGATCACACGAAAGACATATTCTTCCATGCTCTAGCCAGCACCAAAGAGTTCAAGGTCAATAATCGCGTACTACAAAATGAGACACATGTCACCGGCGGCGATGCCTACTATGATTTTAAACTTGTCGGTGATCGTGGCATGAACGGACAGTCTACGGCAGAAGTTTACGACAAGGAGACCGGTGTGATATTCTATACACAAGTAAACAAAGACGCCATCGCTTGTTGGAACATCAAGCGCCCATACTCGCAGGATACACAGGGTCTCATCGACTCAGACTCGCATACGCTTGTCTTTCCGAACGATTTGAAAGTGGACGGCGAAGGCAATGTTTGGGTGCTTTCCGATAAGATGCCAACCTATTTGTACAAAGAACTCGATCCGGCTGCTGTCAACTATCGTATATTGACCGGCAAAAATCGTGATCTCGTTAAAGGCACACCATGCGAGATGTAAAATGAATGATGTCTTTTGTAGGCTTAAATAATAGATTAGGTGCTTTTCTTTATGTGCACGTTGTGATTAAGCAATTTATTGTTGTTTCAGCAAATAAAATTATTGATGATGTATGGAATTACACGTCGAATGTTAAATGTTATCGTAATTTAATTTAGATGTCAGACTTAAGTAGATTGCCGCCGAGTTGCACCTTCTCTCCAGGCTTGAATGCCGGCATGCCAAGATAAGGGCAAGTAGAACAGCGGAAAGCATCTCCCAAAAAGCACTGAAAAGAAATAACAATGAAAACAATTTATCATTTAGTAGTACATAGCATAAAAATATATTCATTGCAGTATTTAGAAATGATATTTAAGTCATCATTAGTAGAATGAGCCTAAGTTTGTTGCTTTTTAGCATGAGGTGAGAACATTTGCACAAATTTCTCATTGACTATCAAAAATAAAAAGACATCTTACTGAAATATAAAAATATAAAATATAATAAGGCCAACACCAAACCATATGGGAGGAATCCATTGTTCGGGGAGATTTAAATACTCTTGCAGGGCATGGATGAATTGATTCTCTTCACCTCCCTATCTACGCCACTCATTACCATCTTAACGACTATATTTTAAATTATAGTTATAAAAAAATTGTCATACCAAGAATCAAAAGAGGGGGACAGATTTGTATGGGAAATACCACTTGTATTGGACGGATCTGGGCTAATGTAGAATATATTTTATGAATTAACGTAATATATATCAAACTTGGTGTTTCTAACAACAAAATTAACATCAATAAAAATTGTTCGTATTAACACAAAGAATAAGGAGAAGGTATGCATGATAAGTGTGAAAAACAGCCCTACCAGGTATAATTCGATGTTGACCAAGAATATACATATGTTAAATTTAAAAGATTATTCCACGCTTGCTTTAGGCTGAACACTTCTAGAATCTTTTAGTTCACTGATCAAAAACCTAATAAGGACACCTATTCTTTTGATGGAAACGCATCACTCGTTTCCTTGACCCTTCGTTTTGTCGAATAAGTGACTGATCATGCTGTCCCATAACCGCTCAGTTAGAGCATGAGAGAGCGACCATGACTTGCAAAATATCTAAATCAATTTGATTTTCCATCATGCATCGTATATGTGCCGCACACACAATTAAAGATTTTCTTCATATTGAATTACAAGTATTAATGGGATCGGTGGAAGAAGTTTAACATCATATGTTTAATAAAAATCGGAGGAGAAATGCTCCGGCCACATATAGGCGATACACACAAAATTATTTACAACACAATTTTTTACTAGGCGCAGCAAAGCGTGCCGGGAACAGCTAGTATAAAATAAAATCTTAGCACTATATAGTATGCACTCTATATATAGCAAGTGGTATCACACTTTTAAGCAAAAACTATTATATTAATTACAAAATATTAAATCACTAATTCTAATTTAAACTAGATCTAGCTAGCTCGAGGTCCTAACAATAATAGTTAGCTTTTAAGCAGAAATACAGAATTATACAAATAAATCAATGATGCAAATATGTTATTTAAAATCAAATAAATAAACTTACACTGCCACAGCTAGACTTGGCGTTCTGTGATTCAGCCTTAGTCTGTTTCTCGACTTCCAGTTCCTCGGCTAAGCCACACGAGCAGTTCTTGCATGCCTTACGTTTGCCGGTGGTGCCACAAACTGTAAATATTCGTAGAATCGTTTTTGTTTTTAAATAACATCAATAAAAATAAAACAATTACCTCTCAAACTCTCTGGATCCGGTTTTTTCTTATCCTCTTCGTCCAACAGCTCCTCTTCATCGATCAGCTCTTCATCTTCTTCGTCACCGCTTATTTTCCAAACACTTGCAGCCTTTGTCTCTTTCTTTGCAAAGGATAATTTAACCGAAGAACCTACTTCATAGTTCGGTTTAACAGCTGTAATTACATCGCCTGCTTCTACGGGATTAAGAAAACCGGATAGTTTCAGTTCTTGAAGCAAACTTGATGCGTGGCCTACAAATCCAGCCAAGTGGATTTTGCCATTTGGCTTGAGCATGTAGAGCAGCTTAGCGTATGAATCTGTAAGCTGTGCATTCTCGATGATAATCAAGTCAAAGCTGGAGTTGGCATACGAAGCTATTGTTGTGCAATTAAAATTAATTACAATATCAATTGAAATTACGCTGACTCACTGAAGCACACGAAAACTTACAGAACGAGAGGCGATTTATATTTTCAAGCGCAATTTCACCACCGGTAGCCTTCTTAACTGTCTCAACTCGCTGCTCCAGTTCATCGCTGTCGGTCCAAATATATAATGTCTTCTGTAGGCCCTTGTATTGTTCCATGTTTTACTATGATACACTTTTAAATGTTTGTGCAAGTTTCTGTGATAAATTTTGAAGTAGTTCAGTCAAATTTCGTTTTCGACACGGCACCAGTCTTTGTTTTACATTTTATCTTCACAGCTGTTAAGTCTTGCAAATACTAAAAAACACCGACCTTCATTTAGGCTACCCAACACTGTTGCTAACAAAGATTAATAGCTACATAACTCAACCGTTACTTTTTAAGAATTCAATTATAACACAAATTAATTATTTGTGCAAAAAGGATTTCTGTGTTTGTAGAATAATTTTCAATAAGAAATTAACAACTACGAAGGGCAGTATATTTCTATGTTTGTAATATAAGACGCACCTTGACAACATTTTTGTTGTATGTATAGCCAGCTTTGTTAGCAATTAACTGCCATGGCCTGTTCGTTCCACTTTTCGACAAAGTCATTTAAATCAATAAACGCACATCTTTCAATTTTCCCATGTCATTAAAAATTCAAAAGGTTTGATTAAAACTACAAAATAACAAAAGCAACTAGTGAACTATATATTACGTGTTAGTTTGTGCAAATGAAATCGATATTGTCCTTAGTAGCACATATTTAATGATGCCATATTAAATAAATTGCGTTTTTGTGAAAGTGTTCTTATTAAGGATTATTCTAATTTTCAAAACTATAGAAGAATATTTCATTTATTTTTTGTGATACTGTGAAAAACTGGTACAACGAATTCAATCGTGGCCGCAGTTCGCTCACCGTCGAATCTCGTGAAGGTCGTCCAAACTTGATCGTTGTGCTGTGTGTGAACTGATAAAGCAGGATCGTCATGTGATATACCGTGAGATCGAGGCATCCCTGGGCATTAGAATAACTAGCATACATACAATATTATGTGAACATTTGTCGTCAGAAAGGTTTGTTCACGTTTGATACCGCATAATTTGACAATCGCTCAAAAGAAGGCTCGTGTCGATTGGTGCAAGCAAATGCTGAAGAAATTTATGCGAGATGCGTCAAAAGTCGTCTACTCAATCGTGATAGGTGACGAAACGTGAATATATGCGTATGGACCCGAAAAAAAAGCAGTCGACCGTCTGGGTCTTTCAAGACGAGCAAAATCCAACAAAAGTTATTCGCTCGCGCAGCAAATTGTCGTATGTTTCTTCTCGAAATCCGGACATGTTGCGACTGTGCTGCTTGTGGAAAGAAGGGCGGTTAACTCTGAAGTGTTCGATAAACTAAGGAAAACTAACCGACGAAGACGAATCATACTTCATCACGACAATGCAAGCTCTCAAACTTCGGTCGTAACAAATGTGTTTTTGGTCGCTCAATACATCGAATTGATGGGTCATCCGGTGTACAGCCCTGACTTGGCACCAAATGACTTCTTCCTGTTCACTTTTGTCGGGGACTTTTCACATTTTTTTTTTATTTTTAATGATGTATTTAACGTCTCTGCCAATTTTCAGCTCTATGCGAATTTTTCCTAGGTCAAATGTCTATTTTGACTGGACTATTCACAAGATTTATTGTGGGGAAGTTGATTCTCCTTATTTACTGCACGCTTTACGCATAACTTTGTGCCTTTATGGTTAACATTTATTCTTCTTTAAACTATATAAAAGCATCTGTCCTTAAATCTGTACTTCACTAAATTGTATTTTCATATTTTCATTTTAATTTTTTGATTTATAATTACGACTGCTTGGACCACTCCATGGCTGTGAGTGGAGGCACAGTTGGTCAACTGGGCAGCCAAACGAAAATTCTCCAACGGGTCTGAGTGGTCGTAACTTTCCTCTTTTTTAGCGTATAGGTTTAAGAAATAAGATGTTCAGTAGAGAAATTATTCTATACTATATTAAAGCAACTGTTTAATTTATTTTTAACTAAATAAATAATTTTAATAGTCTTTAAAGTGTTCAGTAATTCATTTCTGGTGCACAAAGGTCGTCAACAGCCTAATTATATGTAAAATGAAATTATTAACTAGTTATGGACTAATTAATTGCTACAAATAACGATATTTACATTAATATAAATATATATGGCAACTCTGTTCAATATAAGTATATATTGGAAGGAGACTAAACAACTTCATTTTTAGGCCCTGTACCGAAGATACAATAGCCTATTGGTTTTGTGCAAATGTATGTAACAGGTAGAAATAATGGTCGGAGACCCCCCAAAGTTACCCATTATGGTCAGGAGTGATAGAGGAGTCGATATATACATGTCCGTCTGTCCGTCCGTATGAACGAAAGGATCTCGGAAACGGTAATAGATAGAGACTTCGTGTTTTTTGCATTCGACTAGGACTGCTCCGGAGGAGCAGTCGATATAGACATGTCCGTCTGTCAGTCCGTATGAACGAAAGGATCTCGGAAAGGGTAATAGATAGAGACTTCGTGTTTTTTGCATTCGACTAGGACTGCTCCGGAGGAGCAGTCGATATAGACATGTCCGTCTGTCCGTCCGTATGAACGAAAGGATCTCGGAAAGGGTAATAGATAGAGACTTCGTGTTTTTTACATTCGACTAGGGCTGCTCCGGAATTTTACAAGTTTATTTTAAAATTTTGCACCTCTCCCCCTTCCACATAAAATCACCCCCAAGGCTAAACATTTGTTCATTTGAGCATGTCAGTATAGAGATATCGTCCCTCTAAGCCAAAATCCAAAAAGTTCATCAAAATCGGATAATAAATGACGATTTTATAAGCAATTGAATTTGAGCGACCCCCCTTTTCGTTTCATACATAAAAAAATGTTTTATAAGGCACTTATTCGTGCAGTAGGAAGTGGTCATGTGTTTGGTCATAAGCTCGGGAAACATTTAATGTCGGTTACGCCCGAATGTAATTTCCTTACTTGTTTTTTTTTAATTTTACAGCATTTACTCTTTACATACAAATATAATGGATTCTACGTCCAAAATCTGCTTTATAGAGCCATTTTCTGGAGAAGCTTAAAATGGATTTAAATTCTATCGGAGAAATACGGCGATATTCACAATCACTAATATAAGCTAGAACCTAAGCCACAAACATTATTTAATATTAAATGTAACAGACGCAAAGGTTTTTAGACTTATTAAATTTGGTCTATAGTTAATTACTTTAAGTTCAAATATTTTATGTTTTCCTTTGAAAATGTATAGTAAGCTATATACTGTAAAGGAGTAATACATCCACAAACGCAATATATTATTTTTTCATAGCATACCATTAATCGTATGCGACACATTTCAGTCTCAGATGTCTGTAATATTGTCGAGAAAATAAAAGAAAAAATTAACTTAAATTCGCGTCTATGACTTTTTCAATTTTAGCTGATAGATAACAATTCTGAGCTACTGTGCATTCAAAACCGTTTTGAAGCGGTACGGAAATTCCCGTTTTGAGTTTGTACAAAGCGGTTTGTTTTGGCTTTATAAAAAGGCAAAATGCAACACAACACAAGAAGAAGATAGACCGGTCGGCAAAGCGTTCAGTCGCTTTTTGAATTTGCAACACAATAAAAGTCATTTAGAGGCCATCTTAAGTGAATAAACGTTCGCAAGTAAAGTAAAAGACATTAATATATCAAGTGCAAAGGATAATTATTACTGTGAGAACTCGGGCGCACAGCCGATGCGAAGCGTGTGAAACTGACAGCTGCTATCGATGAGAAGGACTGAAGAAGAAGCATAGAGTGAATGGAGTGGGTGTGTTTGTGTGTGTGTGTGTCTGTTTTGTTGTGAATCGCATTTAGAAACAATTTTTAAAAATAATTCCACATAAATTAAAGAAAATCAATCACCCAGTCAAGTGCAAAAGAAATTGTGTGCCAAAGTGAACAACTACTTGCCAAATTTTATATATACAAGCAGTTACAATACCGCAATAACAACAAACTGCTTCATAAACGCAGCTTAAACAAAATGTATTTGAATAAACGCGCTAAATGAAGAGCTATAATCATTATAACGTCAACACTCCCCCTCCCGCCGTGTCCGCCGTCAGCTACGAGCACTACAGTTCACCACCTCCTTCACAACAGCACCTGAGCCTAGCCTCTACCAGCAGCAGCAGTCCGACAACAATAAACGGTCAATTGCATCAATTACACAGCCACGCACAACAGCAGCTGCTAGACGCCGGCGATACACTCTCACCGCCGCCGACGTCTTCAATCTCGCAGTTAGCCGGCGAGATGCCTCATTTTGGACTTGGAAGCGGGCCTCCAATGCACCATCAGCAGCAAACATCAACACAGCATGCACAGCAACAACAACAACAGGCTGCGCAACATCAGCTCGCCATGTTGCCGCGCGGATTATCAGTTGTCGGCGGAGCACGCATCGAGGACAAGAAGCTATCGCGGGATGCGATGGAGCGTTATATGCGCGAGCGTAACGACATGGTCATCGTCATACTGCACGCAAAGGTATGTGTCGATTGTTGATATGTAATAATAAACTCAATCGGGCAACAAAGTCAATTCATTTTATTGCTTGACATGCCTGTGGTCTTCTGCTGGCATGCCAAGAGTTCTGTCGAACGAATTTCGAAATAGTTTCTTGCGGTTATCAACTAGTGCTAAGCTTTGGGCTGTACACCTTTTGTGTCTCTTTTGGAATTCCGCGTGCAGTCGTAGTCAAATCACTAACACTGCCGCTCTAACGCCGCCACAATTGTTAACTAATTGTGGCTGCATCCTTCACACTTGGCTGCGTACAAATTTAGCAAAGTGCGGCGGCGTCGACGGCCGGCACCGCAGCAATCAAATAATTGTAATTAATTAATCAAAATTTAAATTGCAATCGTCATCAACATCGGTTGCAATCTCAATTTGGCGTTATGATTGATTTCTGCTTCTAATTTGGCGCTAATTGGTGTACAGGCGTGCGCATATTCGCACAACTGCGGTTAGGCATAATTTGACGGCCGAGCGGTTTACGTGTGAATTTGTTAATGTAGAGCGAGTGAAAGGTGCTAATGACTTCCTTGTATGCTTTCATATATTTTTAGGTCGCTCAAAAATCCTACGGAAACGAGAAACGATTCTTCTGTCCACCGCCCTGCATCTATCTCTTTGGTAGTGGTTGGCGACGACGTTACGAGGAGATGTTGCAGAAAGGCGAAGGCGAACAAGGTGCACAGCTGTGTGCTTTCATCGGCATTGGCAGTTCCGATCAGGACATGCAGCAGTTGGATCTCAACGGTAAACAGTACTGCGCCGCCAAAACGCTTTTCATTTCAGACTCGGATAAGCGAAAACATTTCATGCTCTCGGTAAAGATGTTCTACGGCAATGGTCACGACATAGGCGTTTTTAACTCGAAACGCATTAAAGTCATCTCGAAACCGTCCAAAAAGAAACAATCCCTTAAAAATGCTGACTTGTGCATAGCAAGCGGCACAAATGTGGCGCTTTTCAATCGTCTACGGTCGCAAACAGTGTCTACTCGTTATCTGCATGTGGAAAATGGTCATTTCCATGCTTCATCTACACAATGGGGTGCATTTACGATACACCTGCTCGATGACAATGAATCTGAATCGGAGGAATTTCAAGTGCGTGACGGTTATATACACTACGGTGCTACCGTAAAGCTGGTGTGCTCAGTGACGGGTATGGCGCTGCCACGTCTAATCATACGCAAAGTAGATAAACAAATGGCGTTGCTAGAAGCGGATGATCCAGTCTCGCAACTACACAAGTGCGCTTTCTATATGAAGGACACTGATCGAATGTATCTGTGCCTGTCGCAGGAAAAAATCATACAATTTCAGGCGACGCCGTGCCCAAAGGAACCGAATAAAGAGATGATCAATGACGGAGCATGTTGGACGATTATATCGACAGACAAAGCGGAATATCAGTTCTATGAGGGCATGGGACCAGTAGCGTAAGTTTATTATACTTCATTATAAGGAAAAGTCTATAAAATATAAAAATATTGTTTAATTAGCTCCCCCGTAACGCCCGTGCCCATTGTTAACTCACTGAATCTAAACGGTGGCGGTGATGTGGCAATGTTAGAACTGAGTGGTGACAATTTTACGCCGCACTTGCAAGTTTGGTTTGGTGATGTAGAGGCGGAAACTATGTACCGTTGCACGGAGACGCTGCTCTGTGTAGTGCCAGAAATTTCGCAATTCCGTGGTGAATGGCTTTGGGTAAGTTTAAGGTAAAATATATATAATTCTTTGTACAAACTATTTTTCTAACCAAACAGGTACGCCAGCCGACGCAAGTGCCTATTTCGTTGGTGCGCAACGACGGCATAATATATGCCACCGGTCTGACTTTCACCTACACACCTGAGCCTGGTCCGCGACCACACTGTACACAATCCGATGATGTGATGCGCACGCGGCAGCTGAACAACAACAACATAAACAGCATGAGCAACAATAACGCTGGCAACGCACATTCACCAAGCGATGCTGCAAATGTCATTAATTCTAACCATCAGCAGCTGCATCAGGCACTGCCCTCCATATCCGAAGTGCAATGGAACAGTCATACTGGCGGCCTGTCCTGAGTGCGGCAGTCTGTGTTTGACTTACGCGTAGCTTTGGGTTTTCGCTGTCGCATTTTTTGCTAACACTGGCACCAAAAACACAGGCATAACCTGCAGCGACGCATCCATACATATATTCCAATAACATTTATTTTTGCTTATACACTTAGGTTAGGCACTACTTAGCAGATTTCTTTTAGCAGTTTTAGATTATACGAAGAGATGGCATGCTTTAAATTACGCTTGATTTTCATATATGTATTTGTAGTATATCATGCAATAATTAGTCAAAATTCATTTTCATTATTTCGTTGCAAAAATCTCTTATTTTAAAAAGAAAAATTTATGCTTTTCTCTTAATTTCACTCTCACCTTCAATACACACAAACGTAAATACCCACAAACAATACATTGTAAATGCTTTGCTGTATATAATATATCTACAAGAACTAGCTGTTCTGTCCCTCTAGGCTACTGGAATCTATTGAAACTCATTTTATTTATACAAAAGCAAAAGATTTTATATAGTAGTAAGGTTAAGCTATTTATATACATTTATATATATACGAAGAAAAAAATTAAAAATCAAACGAAAATAATACCAGCTGCTATAAAGCAATAGCACACACATAGGATTAATCTTTTTAGTCCTTAAGATATCCCAAAATTATGCAAAGAAAAAGACAAAATTATGTAAGTAAGCAAAAAGCAAAAATTTAAAAAAAAAAAACGGAAATAAATTATTTTATACACACAAAAGTCTCTATAAAGCATTTTCTTTAAGTTGGTTCCCATACTCTAGGATCTAAGCGCGCTATTCGTGTCATGAACGTGTATATCTTACAGCACAACTCTATATATCTACTATAAGGTCTCTTCTAAAACTTGCTCAACTCATTTCAAGACAATGAATATAATCTAGATTATGCTGGGAAAATTTTCGCACCGTATAAAACGATTTTAATTTTGCTCACTGTTTTCTAGATATTTTTTTCGTTTGTCATTTGTTACAAATGCAACACATTCAAAAAGATCTTCCCACGTTCGCGGCTCTTAGGCATTTTTTTTTTAATAGACGTAGTTTAGAACGTCGTAGTACTTTAATTACAACAAAGGCCGACAATGTTTAGAACGTAGCTGATTCAAATTCAGCTACCAAATGAAAATCCAATAGCGAGAGATGCGATAGAAGTTAACGCAGCAGATCTAACTTCCATTGTTTTTTTTTTTTCATACGTTGCCAAGGAGCAACATTTTCTCACAGCTCGGGGAAATAATGCTGAGTTGTTGTTTTGGTTTGCAAAAAGCGAATAGAGTGGAATAAGATTGTATATATTTTTACGACAGAGAAAATTGTGAGAAACTTTTTGACTATTAATTTTATGCATTATTATATATATTTATTGTAGTTGTTGTTGGTCTTTTGTATTTGGTTTTTGTTGCTCTTTTTACATTTACAAATTAACGACTTTGCTTTGCATTAATTAAATGGTGTTTCCGTTTGAAAAACAAAAAATATGAAATAGAAATTAAATCATAAACAACGAAAAAAACAAGTTTTCTTCAGATGTGAAATTAAAATTGGAAGCAGTTGACCGAAAACATCTTATAAAACACTTATAACTAAGCAATTATGCATAATACAAAATGTTATCAGTTCGGTAAGAATTTTCCCAGCCTAAGCAAGTTGCAACCCCTGTGTCCAATAAGAACACCAAGACGAAAGACTGAAGCGACAAACTCGCTTTCATTGAAAGATGTTTGCGTGCAGCAAGATAGAATAAACCCCAAAGTAATAATTTCACTTTGCGTGCTCAGCAAGAAAATACGACCACTAAAAAACCACCACCACCAAATGGAAGACCAACTTCTTGGCTTTTCTTATAAGGCGCGCTGAATTTGAAATTAGTTGGAATTTTTAATGAACACTCAAGTGCAGCTAGAGACCGCAGTTCCCTCCTCACTCACTACTTCCGAATGACTTTGCAGGCTGCCAGCGTCAACTGCTCTACATAAGTATAAACTTATATATTCTTATAAGAATGCAGCAAAGTAGGGAGCTCGCTGTCGTGCTTCATTGTGGCTCTTTTGGTTAATTAACTTGAAAATAATTCTTTTCTTTTTTTGCTTCGAATTTTCACACGCCGTGTGAAATCTCAACCTGCTGCGTGGGAAAATCGCACAGAAGTCTTGAAAACTGTAATAGTTTTGCGCTGTAGCTTGGGGCGCTCTAGGGTACGACGACACCAAAGCAGTTTGTTGGCTTACCTTTTGAATAAATATTTATTAATATGAAACTTTTCGTATTTACATTTTTTAGACGGAGCTATTCTAAAAGTATTTAATTTTAAATGCAATTTGCTTCATGAAGATATAAGTGCTTCAGTTTTGTTTTGTCCTTTCAAGCCTAAGACGTATTCCTTTCTACCGTTAAGGTACTTATACTCCAGCTTTGTTGTTTTCAGTGGAGGCAAGTACATATTTGAAAAAAAGAATAGCAGGATCAACGGCGTCCAATTCACAAAGTGCTGGCTTTCCGTTTTTTGTTTATCAAACTTTTTCATCATAAAATAATGGTTTAAAGTATTTCCATTCAAACCACTTACTTGTAGAATCACAATGAAAATGGTTTCAAATAATTATAAACCGAGAATAAGCAAAGTTAAGGCAGCTTCACACGGTGCCAGATATCTGGCAACAATTATTATTTAAAGTTATTATGAGTCTGCTGTCACTTTTAGTTGAAATTTTTACATAATTGAATCTATTTTCTAAGCAATGTGATGAGTGCGTTGAATGCATTCAACTGTCTGAATCTACCCCTAGGAATAAATTAAAATGATTTCATCTGGTTTTTGACCAGAGAAACTCTCTATGACTAGAGAAACACATTGAACCACTTTAATTTCAATGCACAGCATCAAATTTCAATGATGCTCGTAAAAACGACCTTTGATTTTGAAAAGCATCGGATACCATCGATATGGAATTTGTCAGCAAAATCCTCAGCGAGATCTGAGATCTTAGGCAACAAAAAAACGCAGTGCCTTTACGTGTGGTTTACATTTTCAACATATACTCTTTGGGTACACATTAACATATTCAGTTCAATGATCTCTTCAGATATTAAGTTCTAGAATCTAGAACATCTTTAATTTGACAAACTACATCATTCGAATCAAACTAAAGAGTGATATTAAAAACATATACTCCAATTTTATTTATATACAATATATACATATATAGATTGATACATGTATGTATAGATTGATATAACAGAACATAAAGAACTTTTATCAATATTTGGTTTTCATTCAACTGGAAAAGTTTGTTTAAGGTCGATAAAATTTCGATAAAAGTCATCCAAAAATAGATAAGTAAAATTAGGGGAAAATGAGGGGAAAATTTATTTAATATGTAGCTGTGCGTTAGTTTTGTGTGCCCTAACCCGAGTCTAATAAGCTTAATGACATCGAGTCGTGATATAATTCCTAGTTTTGTTAACATAAATTCTTTCATGAACCTTTTGTAATGTTGTGAGGTATTGTTCCAGGTTGTATCTATAAAGTTATAGTGTTTACAAATTTGTAAATCTAAAATATTGTGGTTTTGGTCATATCCCTGTAGGAAACCGAACCATCCATGCATGCACGACTTTTCAACCAGCTGCGCTTAGATTGCGAGCATTTTCCATGACAATGAATTCCATATCTGCTTTCAACCATTTTGTAGTCAGTTGTTTTAATTTGTTTATAATTGGGGTTTATATTTCCGCTGATTAATATTGGTCGGTCAGGGATGTGAGAGGCTAAAGTATTGCGTTTTTGGGTTCTCTGGCAGAAAGTATATTGGCATCTATAGATACTACAATGACCTGACAACCATATTAATAAATTTTTTTTTTTTTTTGTTAAGACTAGCATCTGTCTGACTGTCGCAGTGTAGAAATTTCTTGTGTTTGTATTGAAGATAGAGAGTTAGTACAATTAGCAAATATGAATAAACTTTTAAATTCAATAAACTTTTTTTGATATAGCTCTACTGGAGTAGTATAATTTTTCGATGAGTGAAGATGCAGAATTATTGATGAAAGATCAAATAACCAGGGCAAGATTGTTTTTTAAAAGTGATTGGCGTAACATTTCGCCTTAGTTCTTAACATAGCTCTATGGTGTTGTGCAATGATGATGAAATTGTAGACGATTTTTTTGCTGTGTAGATTGTTGTAACATCAGAAAGTCTTAACTAAGTTTTGTGTAGTTTATAAGTCGCATATCTTTTCCGTTCGTCAATTGGAAGAGTATTAGTTTCATGTAGAAGATTGTTAACCGATGGACACTATAATATCATTTACTTCTTACAATCATGTTATGGAGTTGCACTTGAATTTCTGATTAGAAAGGTAAATAATATTTTAATGTGACGATTCCATTTTCTCGACATTCTCTAAAGTGAAGAGGTTTGATTGATGTTGACTTTTGAAGTGCACTTTTTTCCGTCATTTGCATTTACTGATACTCAATGTAGCACCCTCTACATATTTGCAACATTTTCGCATGAACACCAGACTTTAGCAAAAAGATTTTGCTTGATATGAATATAAAAAAAAATTGTATATTTTTCAATTTATCAGAATGTTATGCATGTGCTAGGTCCGGGTCATGATGTGTTTAATGTTTAGACAGTTAAACAAAACAAACTAGTCTCACTTGGACTTTTTATACCTTTCATACCTAACCTTACCTTACAACTGGGACTTTTGCTTGAAAATGTATAATTTTAAAATGTTCGTAAGATATTCCACCGCTCAGGGTTTAAGGGGCTTTTTGGCCAAATATCTTGGAAGATTGGTCTTTTTCAGCAGCGGCAGATACCTACTAAATGCCTTAATAGTTCTTCTGCAACTTAGATTATGAATCAAGCGTAAAATTGTGTGTGAAAGTTGAAATATCTTTGCAGATAAATTACTGATAATCCAGTTCTGGCTAGAATAGATGATAAATAATTCTGTGCTCGTGAATAATTTTTCGTACAACCTAATTTCAATTCAACTGCTGTAAAATGAGCTTGATATGGTCATACATAGTTCATATTATTTATATTTCTGCCATTTGATTTAGCATAAACAAAACCAAATTCTGCTTCGATATTCCATTCTTAATAGAAACCGCTATTTTAGAGTTATTGAAAATTGTTTACATGGCCACGTGATCTACTCGCTTAGGCCTACAAACTGCACTAGGTCTCATCATGAGCAAAAAACCACTATAGCACTATGTAATTAAGTAAACGATACAATTTTGCTCAAAACAAAAACTTTCTTTAATGATAAAAATTACTTTATTTTGCATAGGACTTAAAATGTAATTTTGTCCTAAAACAAAACATTTTTTTTTTTAATACAATTTAAAAAAGTTTTCCCAAGTACATAACAAGTTCATTGCCCCATATAACCGAGAGAGTTTAGAAAATAAATTGCTAAACTTAAGTTTAATTTTATTTCGCTATGTGAATTTGGCCAGCTGCCATTGTCTTTCGTACGCCACTAGACTTGGCCTCATTTTGTGCAATCCGATTGGCGCACAGACATAGAGGCAGACTTGTATCATTTTGATTGGCCAACGCTTGAATGCTGCGGAGCCAATCCGATGTATTTACAACAGGGAGCAATATTTTCAACAGCAACAAGTTTTTATTTACTGCACCAAGTCTCATTGTCAATAGCGCAATTGACAGCCAATGTAATGAGTCTCGGTAGAAAGAAATACAATATCATTGTTGTTTGCTTTGAACAACTGTTTATAGTTTTTGGCCTTCCATATATGTGTTTTACATACAAAAAAATATTTCACTGAAGACTCTGCTTGAAACTTTTGATGCAAATTAACCTTTGTTAAGAAATTCTAAAAGTATTTGCCTTATGACGTTTCAGAAATATGAAAGTCCATAGAATAAAATAAATTATGGTAAATTATTCCCCAAATATGTTCATAGGGAATGACACGTCGGAATTTGACTGCGTTTGCCATATTTTCGTTGATGTTTTGAAGATTTGCGATCAGAATGACCCGAATAACATATATAATGTAATATTCAAAAAATTTAATTCTATCAAAACAGAAACTAATCGAATTTTTCGGACGCAAAACATGTGATTCCCTTGAACTATAAAATTATATGGAAACTAAAGGTGTATTCTGAACTAGATCCGTGTGCAGTGACGTACAGAATCAATCCCCTTTGGGCTAAAAATGTATCTGAGTCTTTCCGTGAGCAACTGATCGATTTTTCTTTAATTCAACAAAGCAATACCACATAGTAAATTTGTCATCTCTAAAACATTTTCATGTATAGGGCTCTGCTTATAGTGTATTCTCCAAGATCTCCTTGTTCATTAAGTTATTAATCGGACATGGCAATATCTAATTAGCTTTCGGAGATATGGGGTGCACTATGCCCTCTTTTGCATATTAACGATTTTCTTGGTTCTATGTTAACTTCAATAGAAATGATGCTGAGATTTCCAAATTATTATATTATTAAAGGGATTTGGGAATGTAAACGGTCTGATTAACTGAGGAACTAGAAACCGTATTTACATACAGACTGATATATAGATATGGCTAAATCGACTCATAGAGTAATATGGACCTTGTGTGTCAACCTGTTGTTCAGAAGGAGCCTCAAATGTTTCGCCATTTTGGCTTGGTGCATTGCTGAATGTTAATGAAGAGAAACGTCTCTTCAGAGTGATGCCGCTTGGAAAAAAAAATGTTCATCACCGCTGCATCTAGACAAGAAGATCTGCTGAGAAAATCAGTTTTCAGTTTGTCAGTTTTTTGCTTTTGACAGAAACCAAAAATAAAAAATACATATTTTAATGTTTTTTGTTGTTTTTTTTTTTAATTGTTGTTAATAAATTGGTATTTGTTGCATTTTTTCATTAGATTGGCGCAAGGGGGAACTGTATTTAGTCAAGATGAAAATTTTATTTCGCTTGTTAAGACATACATTTATCGCATTCTGCTGGCGTAAACCCCGTGGATTGCGGAAATTTGCACCACAGTCTTTTAGCGGTCCATACTGGACAAAGGCGAAATTAATCTTGTCGCATAATTTGGTTTCCCATTATTTAAGCCGCTCATTTTTTGGACTAAGTAATTATTTCACTTTGCAGGGATGTTTATTTTTCCAGGATTTACTGTTGTGTCCAGTTTGGTAAGGTCATCGGCTATCTGGCTTTTATCCGAAATCTAATACCTCTCTATAATGTTGTTAATAAGATCTACAACGCCCATATAGCTATTGTATTCGGCTTTTGGATATACGTTTTCTTTGCTTTATCGAATCGGCGAGCATTATCCTTGGTAAATATTCCGGCGCAATTTAAAGTGAGTGAGATTACTTTATTATCCATCAAAAAAAAATTACTGATATAGCAGCATTATCAAAATCTGCAACGTATTCGATGGATGTATCTCGTGCACTTTTATTGAAAATTTTATCTGATAGCTTACAATCCGGTATTTGTTTTTTCCTCTCTGTGCCCAAAGCTAAAATTCCGCCATCTGTTAAATATTTCAATAATGGAATGGAAGTGAAGTAGTTCTCATTTTACACATGGTAATGTTGATGGCTTGGGATGTCTCTAGCCAATCTTATAACACAATTGAAGTGGGTTTTTGTTGAAAACTACATTACAATTCCAAGAGGTTTTCCAATCGGTTTTTTGGACTCATTTCGGCTTTTGTATTATGGAATATTCTGCGTCACTGAAAAATTCGACGTAAGCTTCCTTGTTTTTTACGTCTGTAATTGCGTCTTCATCAGCTGGACAGTTTTCACTTTCGTCATTTAATGCAAAATCTAAGCTATCTTCGGTATCCAGGCTATTGATGCTTCCATTTATTTGCACGGAAGAAAGCCGCTTGCATGTCATGCTACATAAAAATAAAGCACCTTGTTTTACGTGGAAACATGGCGCACGAATAAAATAATTCAAACACATGATACGTAAGACAAATACATGTAATATAAACACGAGTTTTTTTAAACAATTACACATGTCTCATGCAACAAGCAATACATTTGCATTATTGTGCAGAAATACAAAAAAAAAAAAAAAAACACGCACACACATCATGAAATCTTTTGCTTCTTACTCTGGTAG
Source organism: Leucophenga maculata (assembly GCA_035044805.1). Classification (NCBI taxonomy): domain Eukaryota; kingdom Metazoa; phylum Arthropoda; class Insecta; order Diptera; family Drosophilidae; genus Leucophenga; species Leucophenga maculata. The sequence continues at coordinate 818,889 of JAWNNP010002992.1, read as the reverse complement.
GATCTAATCTTCTGTCTAAAAGAAGTGTTTATTAATACTCAAATAGTTTCATTAATTATATAATTTATTAAAATATGTTTATATTTTCATTAATTTGAATACACTAGTTCTCTACATAATCATCTTGTTTTAGCATATTTCTTTCATCCGTTAAAATTACTATTGCTATATTTAATGTATTTAATACAAAAAATGTCAGTACAAATATATATTCAAATAGAGAAAGCTCTACTGCTTTCTCTTACTTGTTCGCAAAACTTAATGCCCAACTTTAAAAATGCATAAATATTCAAATAGACGTTTAACAATTAAAATATAGAATAGCATGGAATAGAATAAGTGTTTTTCTATTTCGATTAACAATTCAATGCCGAATGGAAAAATTATGCAATTAGCTTGCATTATAACATTATATAGTAAAAATAAATTATAATCAAATGAAGTTAGAGTAAACAACTACAATAATTAAATAAATTTAAGAAAAGTATTAATAATTATAAAAATAAAAAGCGTCGTAGACAAATATTTCAATATTGCATTTAAATTTCGTTTGCAAATTGAGCAACAGCATCAAGCAACAATTAGCAAGAAGGCACGCTATTCTGACGACGCGAAGGCCGATACTCGTAAGGTCTCAATTAGCAAACGTGCATTTCCTTTGCTTTCAAATTATACAGATTATTTCTATAAATATGTTCGAGCAAATTGGTAGAGCACTGCAATCGCGCTCACTTATTACTCGCCGACATGCAATGATCTTCTGACCTAGTTAGCACGTATAGTGCGATTTTTGTTCATGTTCGTCAACATCAGCGAAATATACGAGGTGAGCAAATCATCCATTTTGTAGCCAAGCGAGGTTTCACAGAGTAGCTTAGAACCACGAACCAAATTTCCGATGGTCATATGGAAGTAAGTGTTACCCGAAGACCAGTTCGAAATGCGGGTGAACGGATGTGTAACGAGTATATCCTGCGGTTTAAAAAAGCAATTATAAAAATTAATTTCAACAAGACTATTTATATAAACTTACCTTGGTGACTGGATGTATAAGACTGACGCCATGTTTGTTAATTGCAATTAACAACATTTCCGGGTAATTGGGTTCAGTTGTTTGTTTAACTTCAAAGAAGGCGGAACCGAATGTGGGCCATCTAGAAATAAGCAGATTAAACGTTTTTATTTGTTCTTCATTCTTTCTTTATAGTTAATAGTAATATAAGACTTTCAGACGGACGAAAGAAACTAGTCTCGACAGCTGATCTAGAATTTATATTTGTTTGTAAATCCGATGCTATTTATTATATTACATACATTGTAAAAATTCAAAATTTCAAAATCAGTGACAATTTTAGTGCAGTTATCTATGTACTATATCTATGTAAAGAGTATTTAAAATATCATAGGCATTGTTATATTAAATATAATAAAAGCCTATACAGACCTGTAAACAATCTTTAAGAAAGCAACCTTGGCATCTTCGGAACTCATGCCTCCATCTTGATTATATGACGCAACAATGGAACGCTTCCATTCACTTGTGCTTTGCATTTTCATGATATCGGTGGGTATCAGTTCGCGGAGCATTTGCCTATATTTAGAAAAGATTGTTATTAATAAAATCATCTTTTTAAATTAATACTTCACTTACGGTATCGCTTGCAGTTCTTGTTTATTTTCACCGTAACGTACGCGGAACACTAGCGCAGCCAATTTGGAAGCTTCTTCTCGGGAGCACTTGTGGTAGCCACGCAAAAGCTTCGGCAGCTCCTGATGATAGTGGAATATTAGATCGGCATTACGATCTTTGCCGGGCACAGTATTAGTCCAAAGTTTTTTCATAAAGAACACCTGATAGGTAAATTGTGGATTGGCGCCATCGCGTATTGGACGTGCTTTCTTAATCCAATCTGTCAAATGCCGCACAAAATCAAAGAAAAAGTCGCCCTCTGGCACTGAGATCACCTTATCGGCGATTTTTACGAAAAGCGAGAAGCCTTCGCTGGTGCGTAGTGATAATCGCTGTGAAATGTTGTGGCAGAAGTCCTTCGCGCGTGTCGACGAGTCCACCTCAAACGCTTCATCCGTATCATCGGGGAAGTAGACTTTGTGGAAAATCTGCGTCGTCTTGTGTTGTATCGCCTCAACTTCGACCTGATGTGGCGGGTATTTTCGTTGTCCATTGCGTATGGTCTTCTGTAACCGATGCATAGAATCTTGGGAAATAGGATGACGACGGGTCCGTAAAAACATCATTAGTTCCTTCAGCAGACTCTGCGAGCAAGCAAAAAGACCTGTTGCCAGCCACATTAGTTCCCAGCCACGTTCCTCTGATATACGGTTGCGATTGTCCGTCAGTTGTTTCATTATTTGACAGTAGATTTCATCACGCAAAATTTCATGCTTCAGGGGACCATCAAAGATGTGGTCAGTAATCTCGTTGCCCATGCGCGGCCGTTTCGAAGGCAGATCACCCATATATTTCAGTATGGCAGCAAATGCAAAGCATGCCTCTTCGGCGAGTTCTTCTTTGCTCTGCAGCTTGCGCAATAATGGTGACTTTATGGGATCACGAGAGTAACGCCATATTTCCTCTGAGCGCTTCGAGCTGAGCGTCAACGTTTTGGACATGGTGCGTTTCGGTGGCAAACGGAAGTGATCTAGTGCGTACTCCATAAGCGTGTGCGGGCGATCACGTGGCTCGGCAACTCCGTTTGAGACCATGCTTAGACGACGACCATGATGCGCTTCCTCAACATTGAAAAGTGCCAAAATATCCTGCGGTGGTTTGGAAAGTGTAGGCAGTACATAAACAGTCTCTGCGGGAAAATCACCGCGCTCCTGTGAGCGATCACAGCGACCTATACACCAGCCATTATTAAGCACTGATTCTCCACATGACTCATCTTCTAGTATTATAAGGTCGCCTTTGAAGAAGGACAGAAAACTGGTGCCGTCTGAAGGTGCGCGGTAGTCCTGTATGGCGATGACATATTTGGAGCTGTTGGAGATATCATAAGGTAAATAAAATATTCATAAAACATTTAAGCAATTCATTTATACACTAACCGTTTTTTTAAGCCATCCAAGAAGTAGACCACTAAATCACGAATGTCTTCCGCATTTGGACTTTGGAATGTGAATTCCTCGCCGCGTACCGTCGATAAACTAAATGTTTGAGTGAACACTTTGTTTGTTTTCTGGCTCGAAACGGCGGTAATCTCTGGAAAACTTAGTTCAAGCAGTACTTGCTCTTGATCGTCGACGACGTAGACACCAGTCCAGTTGACTGCAATAATGACATCATTCTTCGGCAGATTTGGTCCCGAATTTCGATAAGCCTCGTAGAAACGAGAGAAGAGCAGAGGCCATTTATACTTGGCATAACTAACGATATCTTCCTTAATCTTGAGCGGTGCCACCTTTTCCTTTACATAGTATGATTTCTTGTATGCCTGTAGGACGAGAGCCGCCCAACGTTCAATGGCCTTGTCGACACCTGTCAAGCAAAAATCTGGAATAAAATTGGGCAGTAGTGTGAAAAGACGTTCCATTGACATATCCGTCGCGTATTCAATGAAGTACTGCTGTGCGGCAATCATTGCTAAATCCTCTTCCTTATCACAGCGATACTCTCCGAACTTGACGCCGCGCACTACCTGCTGGTATATGAGATTCGTAGCCACTTGATCGTGGGTGGGCTCATGCCAGGGCGCGAATATCTCCTTACGGAAGAACAAACGCCACGGCGCATTACGCTCTTGAGCGCCTTGTTCCTTAGCGTATTGTTCGCACTGTGAAATGGCATCCATTACATGATCACCTCCGCTGCCCAGCGATGATACCTTATCGAAGAGCGCAATATACAAGGAAAATCCGAATTGATCCTTAAGTGTTATTTTATCAGACAATTGATTGCACAGCTCCCTGGCTGTAGTAGCAGAATCCGCTAGAAGCGTCTTCGTGTTGCCATCCATAAAAGTAATTGGCAGCATAATAGGTTTCTTCGACTTTGTCGCTTGTAATTCTAGCCATGACGGCGGCTGGTTACGCGTACCATTGTTAAATGTACGCTTTAGGCGCTCCTCGCAATAAGGTGCATAGCCGGGCGGACCTTCACGAATGAAGGCTCGCAAATAATTCACAAACTTCTCCGAGGGGGCAAAACAACCAACGCAAAGCGAAAGCAAAATCCAGCCACGTGCGTGTGAGGACTTAAGGGGATTGGTGGTCAGTTGCTTGCAGATTTGGCAGTAGATCTCATCGCGTAGCTCAGCACGTAATATTCCGTGACCGATGATGAAGTGCAGCTTTTCGAGATTAGATGTGGGGCGCGACTGAAGCCACGACTGGTAACTGTCAGCAGTGTACTCCTCGTCCTGCAGCCGACGTCGAACATCCTCACCTAGTTTGTTCTTTCGTTTGAGAGTTAGGGAAACAAGTTTATGTCTAATGGAACGAGGCTTCTGCTTTAGAAAAGCCTCTGGATCTAGACCCATAAGCTGTGCTTCTTGGAATTCCTGTAATTAAGAAGTATTTATATTAATTTATACATATACAGAATATTTCCATGTAACTCACTTTGCTTCTGATGAAATTTCTTCCCAATGTTGCTGTCACTTTAGACATCACTGAAGTTGTGTCCATTCGATCCATTGTATGGTACTTTGGCTCTGGCATGTCGCCCGTAAAACGCAGTATGGTTATCCATAGTGCTTGGGCGGCTAACTGATCGCCCTGCGTGTGCAACGGAAGTAGTGGATGCTTAAGAGCCTTCTTAGAATACTGATGCGTAACATTGCCTTGGAAGTAAGTGGCAGCGAATTTTTGGAATTTAAACTCTGATAAATCCTCTTCATCCTCCGAAATGTGCATGGGACCAATAATATCTTCCTGGTTGACTGAATTTCCATGAGGCAAATCGTTGAAAACAGATGTTTCTCGACCGGCATGTGGTGTTGGTGCCTCGCTGCTAGAGTCCGGCAGAAAATCAAACATTGCCTCCACAAGCTTACTGTCATCTACGGGTTCATCTTGTTTGCGTGCAGCATCATTTATAATATTTTTCTTAACTTCAACACGACGCCGTTCCTCAATTTCGATCTCCATCTCGCGTCTTTCCAACTCGTGCAAACGATCGCGGTAGTGTTGCTCTGCAATCTCGCGTGCATGCTTGTTTCCTTTGTGCATTAGCTCTTGCTCCTCAAGCTTGCGTAGATGCAACACTTCCGCAAATTGTTTATATTCTTCTCGCAGCTTCTTGTACCTACGCATGGCTATCATGCGCCGCACATGCGATTGTATCTTGATCACCGCCCACATCTTGTGTCCATATTCGCGTCGCACCAGATAACCACGAGCATGGGCCTGCAAACCGACAATATGACCACGCAGATGACGGAATCGATGCGAAAGCACTCGAGAGCGTATCAGAGCCTGCAGACGCATGTAACCCACGCGCATTTGCTGATAACGCTTGCGTTGTGCGTATCCTTTCCAAATTCGCTGAACGCTAATAGCAGCAGCACGCATGCGTAAAAAGCGACGTCTATAGACCCAGCCACGAATGGTGCGCTGCAGTATAAGAATTTTGCGCGTCAGCACTCGATCACGCTCCTGCTCGAGGAATAGATCGTGTGCGTCTTTTAGAAAGACCTTGGTGTGACCCAGCTGGTAATCAGATTTACCTAAAACGATTGCACATATGCGTGACGTCGCCACGTGACAGTCCGTGCGATGCGCAGGTGGAACGCCCGGTATGAGAAAGCGATAGCGCTCCACAAATTCTCTAAATCCATGGCGTATTGGGTAGCCAGCACGCCGAATGCGTATAGTCTCCATCATACCAGAGTAGCGCAACTGGCGACAACACAATCCACGATCGAACATCATGGGCTTCTTTACCTCATTTGGTTTGATGCAGCGTATGAAGAACGGTTGACAGGAGCTAAGCGTTTTCATGAGCGCGTCTAAGCTTTTCCGGAACTGAGTTGAAAGTGTTGGTGTACGTTTGCGCGTCTCCGCGCCCATTTCTATATCCTGACTGAAAATCTGTCGGAGAAACTTATTCCCACTCTGACTGACTAAATGCAGCAAATCGGGACTAAATGTATCACGATTTTTGTCCAGAAAACCACGCGTATCATAGAACACCACGCCCGCAAAGTGGTTCAAACCAAAACTAGTGTTAATATCCGATTTTGGCTTTAGATAGTTCTTGTGTGCGCCATGTGTTTTGTGCAGCTTAGCCAACATTGTCTGATCTGTGCCCTTCGGAAAGCGTGCCTCCTCATCGATGAGCGCCATTATGTTCAGCTGCTTAATGGCTATTAAATCTAGCGCATCCTGATTATCAACGAACTCAATGTGCTGCCAATTGATTGCCTCGTGATTGTACTCCTCTTGCTCTAATTTAAATATGTGTTGCACAAAGAATTGCTGCAGATTCTCATTGGCATAATTAATGCAAAATTGTTCGAAACTATTTTGATCAAAGTTCTCAAAGCCGAAAATATCCAATACACCGATTGCGTTACGTGATGTAGCACGCGGCTTATAAATTGCAGAATTGATTTTGCGCACAATATGAACGAACATACGTCCGTAAATACCCTTTACAAATGCATCACGTACATCGACAGATTGCTCTCGCGATAACGTTGAAACGACAGTCTCGCCATGTGCAAAAAGTGTACGCCGTGTCAGAGCATCGATCAGAGGTTGTATTGGCAAACCCAATAACGCAGCGACTCGCTCCACATTAATGTGCTCCGGTATCTCAGTAGCATCTAAATTATCTACTACGGTTGCTTTATACTTAATATTGCCACAATGAAGTAAAGCAGCAAGCAGCTTAATGATCTCCCAGATTTCCTGATCGGAAAAGAGTAACACCTTCATGGCTGAGCGTATATCCGAGAACTCGGCTGTATCATCGCGTCCCTCACAGGTAATGCAATCGCCGCCAGTTAAGTATCTGCGAATGCATAGAATATATATTAGTATTTTTAATGCATTCGATTTGAAGAGTTTTTTAAAGAGGATGCATTAAAAGTAGGGTTAAATGATCAAGCATTATAAAAACATGAAAAGTTTTAAGTTATTTGACAACACCAATTTTTGGGGTACTTCACACAATCATCATCAAAGAATTCAGTAAAATTTTAACGATTTCATGCTTTTTATACTTCAAGCACCATTTTTATAAATTTTAATTTAATTACTTCTGAATACGCTTAATACCGTCATCCATTTTTATTTTAATTTGATCAATAAAAGCTATTTGATTGAATGTTTTTCCTAATTTTAGAAAAAAAAATTTCATCTGAACAAAAATTTGCATGAATAAGTGCTCAAATCTGTAAAAAGTTGTTGAAATGCATCAACTATTTTACTCATGGTCTTATAACGTCAAAGTTATAAAGGGCAAGTGTGAAGAGTATTTAAGCTTCGGTTCCACTGAAATTAAAGTTTTCTATTTCCAAACCTGTTTATGGGAATCATTTCAAACAAAATCAGCATACGTGTATATTCAATTGTGGGGAGTTATTCTGGCCTTTGGGGTATAAAGGGCCATCAATTATATTCGTGATCACATTTCGGTCTAATCAACAAAACTAACAACAACAACATTTACAGCGATTAGCTTTCATGTACCAATGGGACCCAGCAACTAATTGGATTGGTATCGCACGCATTTATGATTAATGATTGGTAACGTAGCTTCATGCTTAATTTATTTTTGAAGACTACAAACAAAAATATATACATGGCTTATTTGCTCTAAGCCTCTAATAATGTTGTTGTAATTATTGGTAACAGTTGCTGTTGTTAGTTTTAGTTGTAATTAAATCCATAAGTGCATTATGTAAACCAGCAGCACCACCACCACTATCATCAGTGATGTCGGTAAAGCCACAAAGCGCTTGCTCATTCACTTACTTGTAGTCAGCTGAATTTCCCAGATCGAGTCGTCGTTTCTCATCGTTGCTGAGACCTGCTAAGATGCAGTAGAAAATATGATAATTTCGTTCGCTGTGATTCTGCGAAACTATGCGAGATTTTTCCAACAAATACTGCTCGATCTTGGCACCTTCGATGACACCATTCGCGCTGAAGTGTATGTCGATGTATTTGCCAAATCTAATTGATGGGAGAGGATTTATTTAAAAATTTAAAAGTTAAAAATTGTATAACAAACCGTGAGGAATTATCATTGCGTATGGTTTTCGCATTGCCGAATGCTTCCAGTATTGGATTCGCTTCGAGTATTTGTTGTTCGATCCATGAGTGTTTGCCACTTATTGCAGCCAGATACTGCAATATAAGCTTTGTGCTTTCCGTTTTACCTGCACCCGATTCACCTGAAATGACAATGCACTGATCCTGGCGGTAACGTTTCATATGTGCATAGGCATTGTCGCCAATGGCAAATATATGCGGTGGTAGTTCTCCTATCTTGCGCTCCTTGTATAGTTTGATTTGATCGCCGGTATAAATGGGCAGAATTTGATACGGATTAACAGCAACCAGAATCGAACCAGTGTAAGTCTAAAACACAAGATGTAAAGAAATCAATGTTTTAACTTTCAAAACGAACATTGCAAACGTATTCAAAATTATTAGACTTACATAGATTAAATTTTCCTTGTAGCGTATGAGTAAGTTACGCAATATACCCGCTTCATGCAGATCGCCTAACGATATCATATCCTCCACGCCCTGCACCGAACTCGCGTGCATCGCCTTGATGCGACGCTCCGGCGATAGCCAGACTTCGTCGCCATCATCGTCGCGTACTTGTATGCGCCGACCTTCAGCAGAGACAACACGTGCTCCAATGGCTACATCGAATTCCCGACCCGACGCGGGTTCTATCCAGATGTAGTCACCCTGCAGAAAATAAAAGTAAAACATTACAATTAATTAATGACGAACTTGACCTTAACTTTGCTGAATGTTTTACAACTACTTCATTATATGTCTGCGTCATGGCTCGTTACCTAATTTCAAGTACAAGAAACTATCAATAACACCGGATATCGATCGAAGAAGTGCTAAAATGTTTTAAGTATGTACCCAAAGCATGGAATTAGAACTTTTTATGCGCGTTCTGTAACACTTCTATGTTGCCATGGCGCCCGGTTTACAGTGTTGTTTATTTGTACACGCTGATCATGTGCCCTGTTACTTGTACAAGTCTCGATCTATCCCATCCCATGAAGTACTTAGTTGGTGTTGTCGTTTTTATAATTGTACGCATTTTTCATTTTTTTTTTTTTTTTTGCTGTCATGTTTGTTACTTGTTTTTCCCTACGAGTTGTTTGCAAAAGAGTCACTTGAGCGTGACAAAGAGCATCCGTTCGCTCCCATTTTTGTACGTAGCAGTGGCAACGACGTCGAAAAAAAAATTACAGCGTTACTCTGTAATTTTTCAGTTTTCATAGGTTTTCATTGTCGTTGGCGTTTTTCATGGCATGAGTCCATAACTAAATGAGGAAATTGATACTTTGTTGACGTAGATTAGCCATTGGCAAAGTGTTAATATACACCTCGCTGCTTTGCTGTGTAGTTAGTGCACGCCCCATACGCTTTTAAACTGGTTGACTTTGAGGTTATGTACAATTTTTAAGGTTATACATATAAAAACCACAGTTTTGCGTGTTTTCTTTGTCGCCACGAACATTTTTGTTATTTATACTCAGCACAAAAAGTATAAATAGTACTATATTTTAGCCACCTAGTTTGTAACTCATTAAACGAAGCATCAGAGACATCATATATACATAGTTTGGAAAAACGAATCGATCTATCAAAATACATTTAATTTTTTCCAAGATGGAACTTATTCTCTCAGATTCTGACATATAGATTTGGAATTGAGTATGGCGACTTTCCGTAATCCTAGTCTTATCATATTTAATAATAGTACAGTGTCACTCACACTGAATATGAAGTTTTCATGTGCAGATTTCTGTTTATATATGAAAACCTTAAATTTGAAACTTCCACATGGGTTCCCCCGGTACCACTTACTACTGAGAGTATTAGTGCACTGAACACTTTTCGACATTTAATCATAAAAAGAAACATTTTTATTTAAAAATATTAATTTTAGGTGAGAAGAGTATTAAATGTTTGGTTCAACTGAAATAAATATATTTTTATTTTTTAAAAAATTGCTATAAGAAGCTACCTTTACTTGCTTAATAACTTTTCGACTCTGCACTCTTCAATTATGTAATAACCGTGACCCAAATATTACCCAACTGTAACCACATTAATATAAAGCACTGTATCGATGCGTTTCATATAAAAATTGTACTTGATTTTCATGTTTATACTCTTTACACAGAGTGCAAATAGAGACGCCACAGAGTTGTTTCATTTTCTAACCATATAAGTCTATGTATAAATAAAATCCCTATACCGTCCATCTTTAAGATATTGGATAAAAGATTGATATCGCGATAATTTATGAGTAAAAGTAACTTAGTAGTTAGAATGACCGTGATGTGGCTCCGATTGAGCCACCTCCAAAACATGGTTTGTGAACAGTTTTATTTTTGATGTATGGAATAAAAAGATATCATCGGGTGATTAATAAGGGCTGCACGGCAGCTGATCCATCAATTCGATATTTTGAGTGAAAGCTTGCATTTACATAGTGGAGGGTGATTCGTCTTCGGCGGTTCGTTCTTCTCCGAAAACTTCAGGCAAACAAATAGTCGTGTACCTTTCAGAATTGACCGTCCTACGTTGCTCAAGCGTCGCAGTGCTTCGTTCGCGAACAACTTTTGTTGTATTTGCCTAATCTTGGAACACCCACATGGTCGATTGCTGTATTTTTTCCGGCTCATTTTTTACAGCAAGGTGTTCATGCAAAATCGTATAGTCTTAGTGGAACTAATAATTAGGGATGCCTCAATCTCACGGTATGTCACATGACGATCTCGCATTAACAGTTCACGCACAGCATCGATGTTTTGTGGCACGACAACCGATTTTTTGCAACCTTCACGGAAATTGTCGCTGAGCGAACTACGGATTGAATGCACCATACCAGCGATATACAGTGGATGTTAATGGTGCTTCTTCGCCATACAAAGAACTAACTCCAACGACATACTCTTGTTAAGATAATTCTCGACGAAAGTTCGACCTTCACTTGAAAGTTCCACTTGGCCATATTGATTTTTTTTACTCACTGTAAACAACCGAAATAGCGCTTGTACGTAGAAACGATGTGAGTATGTTCATACTAAAAAATTTAAAATTTTAATTTAGTATTGCCAGGTTTTACCTATTGACATTAGTGTTGCCACTTCCCGAAATATAAATCGAGATTTAAAATACGGCTAAGTCATTGTCAGTTAAGGCATTTTCCACCTTGGATAAGAGGTTCAAATTAGTCAACCAATAGTCGCAAATAGAAGTTAAACCAAAAAGTAATTTTGTGGTATATTTTATTGGCTGGTATACTTAATATAAGTATTTAAAAATAAATCTAAAATTGGGCTTATGGTAGCTAAACTTTAATAAGGTCGTTCTATACTGAATTGGGCATCCTGACTGAATGCCGACTCAAGAAAGTCTATTTACCAACTTTTACAAAATTCGGAGGAAAACTTTTGGGACTACATGATGTTTTGACTGACGCCTTCTATTGGGTGTTACAAACTTGAATCAAAATTAATATTACAATACGTAATAAACTAGTTTCTACATTAAATAGAAATATACTAACTAAAAAAACACCGTTCTTAAAAGCAAAAAAAAAAAAAAAAAAAACAAAAACTTTCTCATACGAGTACAATAAAATTTTCCCCTGCTTATTTTTCAATTTACTGCATAAAATCTAAATATCATTATCAGACAAAATTTATTAACGCCATTAAACAGTTGATGAAAAACTTGAAGACGCGCAGCAGTAAGACTTCAAGATGAGTCGACGCATCACAATTTTCCCCATTTTGTATTTAAAGTTTTTGCATTTTAAACGTTTTACTCGTATATACATACAATGCCAAGGTGGTGCAGTGTCTGAAAAAAAAGTTAATGACATGTTGCAAGACAATTTAATTTATAGTATTAATGCAGCGATGCACTCTTCAGATTAGAGTCAAGGCAGTAGAAGAATACTTTTGAACCATTCTGGTGAGTTGTTTAGCTACTTTAGGAAGAATACTTTACTGCGGCAAACAGAAAGATAGACATACAAATGGGAATGACTGGGTTATGACGGCTATTATATGTTTGTATGAATTCATATCGTTGTATGTATATAGATAACATTTCCGTTTAGTAGTACATATTTAGACTTCTCTTCGAGTCTTATTTTCTAAATTGTTCTTTTTTTCTCTTGGTGTTTTTTATTTAAAAATGTGAGCTGAAATGTAAATTCCGAAAAACTATTTTCATCGTCGCGCCAGTTAGCACTTGAGACTGTCAGGTGACTGTGTTGTCTATTAAATAAAACTAAACTGTTAACAAGATGCAAACCAAGTGACGAAAGTCTACTTGCTGTTCACAAAGCTTGTGTATGGGTTTTATTAGGAATGATTGTATTTTAAATTTGCATTGTTGTGACTGATTATAATATGTATATAATTGACCTTCGATTTCATTCTCAGTGTTTTTATCATTTTAAACAAATATAATACTAGAAATGCTCAGGATGACATGTTACATTTAGGCTACGAAAATAGAATATAACATATAACAGTGCAAAACAAAGATACTTATTCTGTGAGTATAGTTTCCCTACGCATTATCTACTCGTACATTCTTCTTTGCAAACTTACAGATAGGTGGACATTGCTAGATCGACTCGCATAGCCGTGCTACTTATGTATATATGTACTTTATGGTATCTCCGATGCTTCTTTCGCTATGTTACATAAATTTCAACGCTTTAACATACCCGAAATACCTTGCAATAAATTTTTTTGTACATTTTTTTGCCTTATTTAAATTGAGTGTTTAGGAATTTTCTACAGTTTTACGATACGGACTATTCCAGAAATTGATAGTATAAAAATAAATTTTACTGAAGGATTTAAACATATACATACCAACAACTAAACACTTAAACACTTCTCCCACAAGAGATGGGTAGATATTTTCAACAACCTTTAATTTAAGACTAAAGGTGATCCAAATTTAGTGGACTTTTCAAGAACTTTTTCGTTGCATAGAATATGTTTCCTTTGGATTTATCAGTAAAAACTTTACTGACCACCATTAAGGTGGGTATTCGTCACTTGCATGGACTACCCTCCACATTGATAATGATGATGGATTTTTTATTTTTAAATATGAATAGCCGGCAGACAAGTCGAAGTCGAGATGCTAATCGTTGTTGGAATATTGAAGTAAAGAGTTTAACATGAGAGTATGGGTTACTTACGCGTGTCACAATCACCATTTTGCCGCTTCATTGACTGAATTTGTTGGCTGTATTTCGATAAAATTGTAGTTTTAATAAAAAGATTGCTGCAATAAAGAGAGAGAGAGAGAGAGAGAGAACATTTTATTAATAATACACAATTTAGCATAATTATTTTACTGTATATACTATATAATAAAATCCATTAAACTAACAAAAACACAACACTTTGTCATAATTAAGTAAAGTTTGAACAAAATAATATGGGAACAATAGGTAGTAAGATAGCAGGAGAACGAAAGGGGAAAAAGAGTAAATAATAAAAAAAAAAACAGTAAAAAAGATGGGTAAAAATATATAAAAAATAAACACACAAAACGTACACATATACATATCTGTACATACATATACACGTACATAGATGAAAAACCGGCTCTGAAAATTAAGGTGAAGTTGAAGTTTACGGTAAATTAACAATTTAAACGCAGCGCAGAGGCAGCTGACTGACGCGTTTTAATAGCCAAAGCTTGCTGGCTGGCTGACTGCACTGATGGACTCGACTGGCTCACACTTAGACACCGACTCAGACGTGAGTCGTTGGTCAAGCTGGTTAAAGCCGGTGCTGAATAGCAACATGCGAAATATGGAATGCGTTTGCTTAACTAATATTGCACGCTATATGAGATAAAAGCCAAAGCCCTGAACTTCAACGTCAAACGCCAAGGTTTATTTTGTTTATTTTATTTTGCGGCAGTGAAATGAAAATTAGTTATTAGCGCATAACCTCAACAGTTTTGAATATGAATGCGAAAAAAAATTACAAATAAAAAATTTTAACATTCGTAATTAGAGTAGGGAATTTTTATTTAGTCTTCATAAAGAGGTTTGCAGTAAGAATATAACAATTTTGAATTTTAATACAAACTAATCGTTAAACTTTTTTAGGATCTCACGAACATATTTTGAAGAATTTCGCATAAAAATATTACCATACACCTTTACAAGATCAAATTTAGTCAATAACTGAAGTCTCTAGTTCATTTGAAGCTCTGAAAATTCTGTGAATGGAATCTGAGTATGTATTAAGAAACTCCTGAATTTCAACAAAAACTTCATTTGTTTATGTCAACAACTAGAGGAGCTCAGTAACACTACCAAACCGGAAATTGCCAACTTTTCGGACAATATGAGTGATGAAAAGATTTCCACCGCTGGTGATCATATGAATAAATTTCAAATCAACATCTCAGTTACTCTGTATTATATAAATACAAAATAGTTACGTCCTTATCTATGGAAACCCTACATTAATTTTAGTATTCAAACTCTATTATACTAATTAACTTAAAGACTTATACTTTATACATATTAAAAGCGAATAGTTAGACTGTATAAACATCGAGATCTGAAATAAAGCTATCAGATGGATATTGAGACTATCGTATATTCTCTTTAAATAGAGTGTATAATATTAAAGAGTTAAAACTTCTGTAAACAATAGCCCCATACAATGTTACCAAAAATTTGGGATATGGGTTTTGGTGTTTTGAATGAACGTTGAATTGAGTGTACTCGATTTGGATATAACCTATACTTTCTTCAACCTTAGAATTTTAAGAACCATATTCAGATATGGAGCCATGTGTGATATTTTAGTAGGAATGATATAACCTAAAAATGTAAACTGGTGTAGTTGGGGTTAATCTTGTTTGATGGAAGCCGCACATTTACAATTTTGTATATTTTATAAATATTAAAAAAAAGTAAAAATGTTTTAATTAAATAAATTAGAAAAGGGGAGTAGAGCACTACCCCATATGGAGAGTTTAACACGTGGCAAACTTAAAGATTATATCAGAGGGGGCTATATCCCAACCACCATATAAGCGATAAATGTAATTCGTCAAATCCATTACATCCATTTGAACTACAGGGATAAAATTTGGTATACACGTTAATAGAACCGGGAAATGTACGTAGTTTCATATATTTTCCAATGTTCTAGTTGTTCTCTAATAGGCGGCCATGTCTCAATCGATTCGATTTTTTCATAAAGATTATATATATGTACTTTATGGTGTCTTCCTCGCCTTCTACCCTACAGGTAAGGGGATATAATATAGGGTTGGAACAAAAGTCTTTTCGTATTTCGCGCTCTTTTTTTCAATTAGGTATATCTCGTTAAGTATTTGTCGTAAGGGGCATACTTTACGACGTTTGAAAGGTGTGAATGTCTAGTACTACGCACTTTTGACAGCATTGCGCCAAAGTAAACACAAAATAAATGGCTGAAGCGGTCAAACTAACACACATAAACCAGATAATTAGAACCAGTTTATTAGGTTTACTTTTTTCCCTAAAGTCTATATCATACTTTAGGTTTATATCATTTATGTAATTTTTTCCAAGTTTACTTTAAATTGTTATGTAATTTTCGAATGCCCTTTTGATATTTGACATACTTTGACGAGGCTCCTCTTTTGGTTTACATTATAAAAACCAAAGTGTGAAAGAAGTGAATAAACGTATAATATAATATAATATAATATAATATAATAAATTGAACTATTATCCAGCGCTTAGAGAATTTTCATACCCATATTCGGAACAATACTTTGAACACAAATGCAGAATGACCTCTGGTCACATGGGTTTACAAACTTTGTAAAATATCTAATATACGGCGGCTTGCATTCCGAACGAAGAGTAAAATTAAATTTATTTTGATATGGCACCCACTTGCACCGTTACGCCAAAACAGTTGGTTTCAATATAGGAAAAACGAAAAAGAAAAATTCGCTGAAATGTTGACCCAATTAATGCCAAAGAAAAGCCTTTCATTTCACACACACACGCTTAGAAAAGCTCACACGCTCGGAGGTGAAATGTAGCTGTAATAAAAATATATTAGAATTTTTTTTTCATAGACGAATGATCGAGCGTCTGTGCCACATACGCAGACGTGAGCGAGCGATTGAGTGTGAGCCAAAGCCATTCGATTCGAGTCGAGCCTGTTGTGCAACTTCTCTTTAATTATGGAGCTAGTCAGCCGGCCAGCCAGCCAGCCAGTCCGCCAAGAGCAAGTTGAGCTGTACTAAGCCTCTTGCCGCACCACTACCAGAACACGTTATTGCTCAACTTGTGATTATACTCGAAGACGATCAGCAGCACCTCATGCTATGGTCGCTTCTTGTATCTTTTTATCTACGAGAGTTGGTATGAGGCAAACTGGTTGAAAATTTAGTAACAAACTGTGTAATAACGGTTCATTCTGACGCTGGTACCACCACAAGTGAGATAACTTGTCTTGAGTTCAAGTGAACAAAACTTTAAATTTGGTTCGATGTCAAATAAGTAGTTTGCAACAAAGTCAAACTTCCGCCAATTAGTTGGTTTATTCAAACATTTAATTAGCACACAAGCTTGCACTCCTACGCATCGCAGTCTTCCCCTAAGTCACCTTTTGCTTTGTAACAAGCAATAATTTCCGCTAAATTTTTCACGAGTCGTCCGCTTAGCTGTCCGACTAGCGTGGCCTGTCAGTTCCGCGCGATTGCAGATGACGTATAGGAAGCCGCCAACAACCCACTGGCTCTGTTACAGAAAATTCCAATTCAATTGAAATTGCAACAGTCGCGAACGAAAATGCCTTTGCAATACGTCTTTGTTGCGCTTGACAGAAAACAATAGAAAATCGATGTAAAAAATAAAAACGTGATTTGTGACTAGGAGACTCACGTGTGCTTTATTGAACCAATTCAGAGGGTGAAGGTGTTTTTTTTTATTGTCTGTATCCAAAGAGAAGCAGAGTATTTTAGATTTGTGTAAATGTATGTAACAGCAAAAAGAAGCGTACCAAACAGTCTTCGATCGGCTACTTCGTATATTTATAACCGTCTGTCTGTTTTTCTGAAAAAATGGGAGAAAACAAGAAAAAATACCATAAGTCGGAAGTGGATATGTATGGCAGAACATGCAAAATTTAAGAGGTAGGCGATATATGTACTTATGAAAAATAATCGTTCATAAGTAGCCACCGTATCAAATTTCAAGTTAATATTGATAAAGAATTATAGAGAATGGTAGATATGTATATGGGCTATCCCAAAAAATGTAAATAACACTATTAAAAAAAAAATTAATAATAATAATATGTAACGGAATGTAAATGTTTTATATTTCAGACACCTTCTTATAACACTCTGACACTACTTTTCGAATTTATTGAGAGAAGTACTTTTTTATTTTTTTTACGTGGTTTTGAAGGTACCCCACATAAGGAGTTTTCAAACATAATATGGGACATTTTTTTTTCATACAATGCTTAGGAAGCGAGCAGCATAGAATTAATTAAACTAGCACCTATAATCTTTCATAAACTTCAATTGCGTATGCTTAAGGGGAATCAAAAACTCAAACTCTGTCTCTATCTCTTATATGTAGTACTGAGATCTTGTTTTGCGTACTTGCCTATCTAAACCAAATTAGGGATCTGAAACGAATGTTGGCTAATAAAGTCTCCATATCGAGTTTTAGAAAGAATCGATACGAATTTGGGCATTGGTTTCCGTATTTAAATAGAAATTCATAATTTTGTCCCAATGCGTTACCACACCATAAAGACCCCAAAATTTAAAACTTAATAGACCTATTAAATTTTATTTTATTCAGTTATGAGATGGATAGATTTTAATGACAGATTTACTCTACCTAGTTTGCGCCAATTTTCCGACAGTCCATATATGTATTTATGTTCAAATTCTTATTTTTTTATCTAATAGATTCAGCGACACGTGTCATGACTTTCAGAGTGTTGCACCACCCAATTATCCAAGTACATATCATGACATATTTGAAATATCATGACGATACATCCATATACCAAATTTCTTTTATTTCTTTCTATTTATTTTATAATAATCTTGACACAACCCATTTTTTTTCCAAAGATTATATTTGTCGAAACCTTTCACATGATTGATCTACAAGAGGTAGGCGTGTTAGGCGCCATGAAGTATCGCAGATTCCAAAAATATGTATGATATTTTTTTTATGAGTAAAAAAAATTTAAATATTATAGAGCAGGGGAGACCAACAATTTGTCCAGTCGATCGTGGCAAGGCAAAAAATAAAAATACTTTTTGGCCTTGCCACGATCGACTGAACTAATAGTCGCGATCGATCGTTTGAACGGCTGGCCACCCCTATTGTAGAGTATGAAAGGTGGCAAGGGATTAGAAGGCCCTGAAACACTAATACTGGCTATGAATGTCTCGTATGACTTCTATGTGTAAAATATTGCAAAGTATTTGAAGACCTGACTGAACGTTTCTTATTTAAGTACAATTTCATCATATTCATATTTTGTCTATTTTTCTTTCATTGCTTCAACTATTCGCTTGATGAATGCGTTGAAATACACTGTAAGTCAACCCAAAGAGACGCCAAGTCGTTTGATTCTTGTTTTCTGATATTTTTTTCTTCGTAATATTTTAATGTATTTCTAAGGTTTCGCCAATCGTGTTATTTCCGTTTCATTTAGTAGCGAAACTTTCAATTTAGAAGGAAAACCGTTATAAGCGCCAAAATATGCAAAAAAAAAATACAAAATATAATAAAGAAAGATGAATTTGAATGAATTTTAATTTTGTTTTCACCATGGACGCAGAATGGCTAGCACCATTGTCTGTCGTCAACTTTTCATTCTCGATTATTAAAATGAGTCAAAGTCGACAAAGCGCGACGACGACGACGTGATTTGAAATCGATTTATTGTGTATGAAATGTTTTGGGTCATTGTTATGCAAAGCGCGATTACTCTACAGTTGGAACTTTGATTTCATTTCAAAAATTCACTTTCATTTCATTTTCGGTTACTGTTTTCGTTTTCGGTGACATTTTCAATATTTTTTTCCGGATTTTTAGTTTTAGAGAACCACTTTATTAAGCTTGCCATTAATGGACAAGTTAAAGAGGAAATCGAAGAACTTTTTTGTGTGCAAACTACATATAAGCGGAATTGGAAACTTTTAATTTCTGCATCATTAAATTATGTTTAAATAGCCGTTTGCAATGCAAATGGAAAGCAATTTCCAGCAAGGAAATGTTGTCGACTGCTACATTAATTAATTTTGATTATCAAATGAAAATTCCAACTGCGTAAAATATGTTTCCGGTGTGGTGAAAAAACTGAATAAAAGAAATGTGGAGAAAAACTAACATTGTAAAGATTTTGAAATACTACGTGTATGTATAATCTGTACCAGAGGCAGACCAACCTTTTAGCCATAATTCACAACGAAGTGAGCTAAGTGGTAGACTGACTGGTCACGCTCTAACGGTCAACACATGCACACACACGCAAACACAAACACATACGACGACTACACTCTTAGTCACTTAGCACGGTCGACGACTGTCTGCTTCTATAGACCTCTTGCAGTGTTGCCAATGGTTGCTCGATGGCATATTTCGTGTTGAAGACACCACCACCGATGCCACAACTTGTTGCATGTTGACTGAGTGACTGACTGCAACCGAATATTTGAATTGAGTGCAAATGATTCATACGACTACTTTCCGGATTCAATTAGATTGCGTACACTCGTAAAGACATTCTTTTAGTTCGCATTTATCAAAGACAAGTCTAAAACAATGTACAATAAATGTCAAACATTAATGATAAAATGAAGAGGTACATATGTTAAAAAATGTTTTAATACAAATGTCGACAGACAGACACTTAGCAAACAGTCTGACCTTATCAAGAAGTAGTCGTCGATTAGAATTGGCCCATATATAAATGTAATTTTATACATATGTAATGATCATTCGTTTGGCAATGGCATGTTTTTTGATTATATTTTATTAAAAATAATCTCTTTAAATAATAAAATCATATCTTAAATATTTATGTGCCATACTGATTAAATTGCGTTAACTCAATACCTTTAATCAGTTGGTCAAGCACAATAATTGAAATATGGTTGGCTGTGCGAAATGAAAACCTAAAATCGTTATCAGTTTTTGTACTTTAAGAATTGATAAGCGAAAAGTTTGAATTTTCCTCTCGTCGTAGAGTGTGTACAAAAAAGAGAGTGAAGATTAATTGTATAAAATAATCAATTATTACAAAATAAAAACAAATAAAAAAGCAAGCACCATAGTCGAGAATTTCAACTATTTTACACACTGTACACTACATTTTTTTATAGACAACTAAATTTACAGTATAGACTCTTGATGTGCCAAAAATTCGTCTGTAAATTTCATAAAAAGTACTCATTCCATATCAATGAAGTTTTTTAAATATATGGTTTGCGCACTGTATACGAGAGGCACTACATATTTCTATTTAGGGAATAGCAAATAAGTACAAACATTTTTAAATGAAAATGGCTTTACTGTTATTCAAAATATTCTCCATGAAAATTTAAAACCAATTTTCGAAGCACTTTTGATGAGGCCACTCCATAATATGGGTTGTGAACGCATCAAAAGCTTCTTCGGGAATAGAAAAACGTTAACCACGCAGTTTAGTTTTGATGTTTGGGAAAAAATTTAAAACATTGGGTGATAAATCTTGTCTGTATTGAAGATGACTCATCAATTCGATATTTTGAGTGCTCAAAATCTCTGTTGTGTGAGCCGATGTTTGAGAGCTTGAATTGTCATGGTGGAGGGTGATTTGTCTTCGGTGATTCGTTTTTCTCCGAAGACTTCCGGAAAACAAATGGTTGTGTACCATTCAGAATTGACTATCCTACGTTTCTGAAGCGAAACAGTGGTAAGTAATAAGGCAACGATTAGCTTCGCAGTGCTTCGTGCGAGAACAATTTTTGTTTGATTTGGTTCGTTTTGGAACACCCACATGGTCGATTGTTCCGGCTCATAAGCATATAAGCATGACTCGTCCTTGCGATCTTTTAAACTTCTTTTGAAGCACCGCAATCGAATTTTTTCAGCATTTCTTTATAACGAAAACCTTCCCTTGAAATATCCAATTTTTTGGCTAAGTTGATTTTTCAACTCACTGAAAGCATTGCCAGATTTTACCTATTGACATAAGTGTTGCCATTTCCCGAAATATTAATAGAGTCCCTCGTACAATTGTTTTACAGCCCGACTTCAGCTTCTTCTGGCTTTCTAAAATAATATAAACCAATTGCAGAGTGGGTTTGTATGTATGGGATCTATACTTTCTGGTGGCCACATTACAATTTGCACGGTGTGTTCAATATTTATATCAATTTTCAAACAGATTTCTATAAAAATTGAGGAACTAACGTGGCCTACTGCAAACATCTGACATACAAATAAAGATAAATGGGTAGAACGGCTCGCTGATACATATAAAACACCGATAGAAAAGTGAAAAATACTGTAGAACGCGGAAGACTGGGTTTCCGGGCTCTGGGTTTCACTTTTGACTTCAGTATGCTACATAAAATTTATGGATTCTTCGATAACACTTCTAAGACATTGCAAAATTAAATATTTTATATTTGCTGAGAGAGCTCTAGGGTTCTCTCTGGGATTTTTTATGAAACCACTAAAAAGGGTAGCCCCCGAAAAAATCCCCCTTTCTGCGTTTTTGTATGAAATTAATTTATTTGTTGTTGTTAGTTTAAGTAAAAACTCCAAAAATTTGGTCAGTGTATTCAAACTACAGCGATGTTGCTTGTGTATGTTGAATCCAAGAGCATATCCAAGGAAGGCCAAGGAAGTTCGTCCAAAAATGTATTTTAATACATATTTTTGTTCTTTCATAAAAACTTTCATTGTGTTATTGTGCTCGTCTGACAAAATACTACCCATTTCAAAATCAAATATTTCAAGAACTACCATACCACTTTACAAATTTGATAATTTTGATTTGCAGTACTACTAAATAAAAATATAATTAAAAAATATGTCTAAATCATCTGAGTTTACTTGAGGTTCTTCATATTTGTAAAAATTTTTCAAGGAGTGTTTGACTTTAGATATTTATATATAATAGGTACATGCAAAACTTCACCACTCTTTTCAATCCCTTTATCATTTGGCCCTCCAAGGCAGGATTTAATATCGGTATAAAAAAATATATCTTAAAGCTATATAGACTCGAACACGTGCGACCATTTTCACTAATAATATGCCGCTGGTTTCTATACAAAGTTCAAGCTATATTTAAAAAAAAAAATGACAAACTAGCAAAATGACGAACCAACTTCACACTTAAAACCCTTTTGTTCACTATTAAAAAGTGAAGAGGCCTAAGAACAAAACTTACATGTTTATCTTTTACGGAAACATTGTTTGAACCATATGTGCCGAGTTCTGATTTATTCTGACTGCTTATTTCATTTAAACCATCCAAATCGGTCTGGCAAAGATGATTTCTTATCGGTCAAATCGTGTCAGATGACTGAATTGAAATTATGTGTGTTAAAATTAAACAATATATT
This sequence comes from Leucophenga maculata, assembly GCA_035044805.1. Classification (NCBI taxonomy): domain Eukaryota; kingdom Metazoa; phylum Arthropoda; class Insecta; order Diptera; family Drosophilidae; genus Leucophenga; species Leucophenga maculata. The sequence goes on along the minus strand of JAWNNP010002992.1, from coordinate 796,053 downwards.
TATACTGAAATTTAAAACCACTTATCAATGGCACCACCTTCTAGTTTCAGCTGATTTTGTTAAATAAACGGTAGCTACAGTTTAAGTCAAAATTATATAACCACACATTACTTAATTTATTTTTTTCTGATTGTGTAATCAAAATATTTATGCTTGATCATGCGCACTGAATACAAAATTACCAAAAACGAACACTGAAAAGAACATACAAACAATAGGCTTGAATGCTTATTATTTTGAGCGCACTTTCAGTAGGTGTGATCCTAATAAATCAGAAAATTTCACTTTCAAACATGTCAAAGTATTCATGCTGTAAGATTCAAAAAAAAAAAAAATAATAATAATTCCATAATAAAATTTGTAAACCAGAATTAACAGATACGAACTGAAGTTTATAAGTAATCGAGAAATACAGAAGAATATGTATTATGCGCCCTTCCTGAATATTCAAATCAAAGACGTATACTTTAAATTTATTTCTGTATTCGAATTCCGTCATAAAATTTTTTTTATCTAATTGCTATCGCAGTAAGTGACTTTCATATCTTAAGTACACAGTTGGGCAGTGAGACAGATAGAAGGTTAATTCTATACCCGAGAGATAAGTAATATTTAGGTATGTAATCAAAAAATAGACATGCTCTTTTTCTACTATTGTTGGCTAGGAAGACTTGTCATTGTTAAGTGAGGTTCATTGTTTCTCCATTTCAAATGCATATCACTCAACGGAGAGTCGCCTCGTCATTGTCACCATCATCTTTGCCGGTTGAATTCGAAATCGCAGTAGGTTTTCTGTCATCTATGCGCCTATTCACAGTTTGTTTATAATTTTATATGAATGCTAGTTGATAGGCAAGTTCGTCGTCATGTCATCAGTGAAAGTTGGCGGCAAAAGTGTTGGTTTCTAATTTTTTTATCGCTTAAATTTTCTTTTTGCACGCTGAAATCGTGAGTGTCAGTTTCAAGTTCATTATGAGTTACAGTAATTGTGACGAAGTGGGATCAACAGCTTGAAAAGTACTTAGATGTGCAATTTTAAAAACAAATTCGACAAAATTAGTGACTAAAGTACTGAAAACAAGCCAGAAATCAAAACCTTAAATGAAATAGACCTATCAGTCCGAATTGGGAAAGAAAAAAAAGTTTACCTAAGAAGAAAACACAAACTTAGGTAGAACCGAAGCTTTTACACACTTCACACAAATTTAATATTTAAACGCTACCAAATATAATCCCCGTATCTCAAACAGATGCAAAGATATATCGATTTATGTTTGTTACTTCTACGGGGGGGTAGGGCACAGCCCCCTCCCACATTGACCAAACTCGTGAAGTGATCTTCTTCCGATCTCATTAAGACGTATGCCAAATATCAACCCGTACTTCACATAGATGCAAAGTTATGTTGATTTATGTTTATTGCTTATATGGGGAATGTATACCAAATTTCATCCATGTATGTACTTCAAATGTTTATCGGTTATATGGGGGGGTGGGGCATAGCCTCTTCCGATTTTAACCAAACTTAACTTGATAATATCATCTGATCTCATTAATAAGTATACTATATTTCATCCCTATACTCCAAATGGATGCAAAGATATTTTTAATTTTTTGTATAGTTTGTATGAGGGGTGGGGTATAGCCCCCTTCGATTTTGATCAAACTTAACTTGATTGCTTCATCCAATCCCATTAACATGTATACCAAATTTCATCCCTGTATCTCAAATGGATTCAAAGGTATGTTGAAGCGTCCTTACATAGAAAGTCACCACTTCGAATATTATACTAATGGTCTTCTATTGCTGTAAATTTGAATATGAGCTATATCTTCAAGTGGGTGACAAAGACTTATTTTCAGCTTCAAAATATTGCAAATCTCCATAAACAACATCAAATCGGTATCTTTAAAAATGTGGTAGTGTTTTTTTTTTATTAAGATAGGGACTCGCGGACTTGGGTAGTTCGTTTCGTTTTGTCAAACTGATCAAGTATTTATATATACTTCATAAGGTATCCGATGCTTCTTTCCAAGAGAAAATTCGAATATTGTTCAATGTATTTTACTAGTAGTTAAAGAATGGGTTACACTGATAATTTTTTGTTATAGTTTTCATACAAAACATAAGTAGGGGATATAGGCCCCATTATATATACACAAATATACATTGATATGCGTACGATTAGCGTACGACGTAGACTATACTGGCTAGAGCGGGAATTAATATGGCCGGGTATTTTAATTTTAAAATAATGAATTTCTTACAATCAATATAAAATTGAAACTCAATTTATTGACATATTAGGGATTGACGCTTTTTCTATTTTTGGAGATAGCCTAATGTAAAATAATAATTTATTTATTGTAAGTTTTTTTTTTTATATTTTGTTGAGCTCAACACTCAAAAACATTGAATAATTTTTTTAAGAGTATTTGAAAATTATGAAAGCTTTAAGTCCAACCAAACATTTTCTCTGATTTCTAATTGTTTGAGTGAAGTCGTATTGGTGGAAGAAGAAATTTGATTTGATAAGATTAAAGTTAAATTTTAAAGGATTTACTAGTACAGATAGGGTGCTTCAAAAAATTCGTGATTAGATAATTTTTTGTTCAATTGAAACGCAACGTCGATCACTCTTGACATTTGACTGATATAAGTGACCAGCGTCATCTGTCTAGCTTGCTAATTCTGAAGTACAAAAAGAAAAACGCAATTGAGTGCAACTAAAACCGGTTCTAGTAATATTTATTGTTATACCTCAAATAATATTATTGGGATTTTTTATTTTTCAGCCACAAACTTTGCATTCGACTTTCTCTGCCGTTTGGTTCGGTTTCGTTCAAAATGAACTTTGCAGCATTTGTAAGATGTAAGCAGATAAAAAAATAAAGAAATAGTAACTATAAAAAAGAACTTCATTCATTCACTTTTCAAAGAGCTCTTTTCTGTCTGGTTATTATTTCCATTTAACGTCAAATAAAATGTTTCATTGTTGTTAAAAAGGTACAAAAAATTTCACCATCAAATAAAGAAGACAAACTAAAAGCAATATTGTGTTGTCATTTTTTTAATAAGAAAAAGCATTACCTTCTGTATAACCGAAGCTTTAATACCCTTCATACGAAAAACCAAACTGCCTTTAGCAACAGAAAAAGTATATGAATATGTAAAATATTAAGTACATAATAGAAGTTGGTTTCTGTGGGGCTGTCCCAAAAAGTGTGCTCGGAAGTCATATGTAAACCAACTTGAAAATTCTTTCGATTTCTGAACGATTACCATGGACACTATTGCAGGAACTCTCGTTTTTTCTTATTTATCTAAAATTTCCTTTTCATTACGCTCTTAGCACTGAGTGTGAATAGTATTATTTTTAACCCATTAAACGAAGCTTCGTTTAGGTTTATATATTCTTATTAAGCTAAAAGAGACGAATCGAATTAGCAAAGTTGGCAGAAAACTTTTCAACATGAATAAAATCCAGTGTTTTATTTTTTAATATATCGTTCCGAAATTGGGTATGGAGAATTTTTATGATACGCACTGGACAATGGGATAATTAGCTGTAAATTTGTAAGGATACTACTCCCAAAGGGGGGACTATGCGAATATGATTGTGATTTAAACGTCCTTACGGCTTTAAAGCTGATATTGACTTAAATAAAAAGTTTTCAATGCAAAAAGACATAAATACGCGGTGAATGCGGTGACTCCTTAATCAAAGGGGAAATACGCCTATTAGTATATGAATGGTGGAAGGTTTTAGGGATACTAGCACTAAAGTAGGAAGACACGACCATATCTTTTTCATAAAAAAAACTTTAATAGTTCTATAAGAAGTCACTTTTTAGTTGATATTGACTTTTAATGAAGAAGTTTTTCATACAAAAACAAAGAAGGTGGTGGTGGGTACTTATTAATATGCTTAAAGAAAAAATAAATTTTAATACTGAAGAAAAAGTCGTGAACAGCTACATACAGACAGACGGAAATAGCTAATCAAAGGAACTTTGTAAATAAATACAAAAAAAAAAAAAAAATTCATTGCGGGTTCTACGAAGTCTTTTTCAATGCATTGCAAACTTTCAAACCGCCCAACTGATCTTATTTTAAACTATATGTGAATGCTGTAAACCTTAAATGTATGGTAAAGGGCTCCCAAAGAAAAAGTCGTAGTCCTAAAATGTATCACTCCTCTACTGATTAATTTTTGTTATTTAAAAAACCTACCTTAACTTAATCTTCTCTAACCATCTACTGCTGATACAAATTGGATCATACACTATATGTGAATATGTACTACGAAAATTAAAAAAAAACTTTTAGTCCACTAAAAACGACAGCTGGCATACATGTCAATCGTTTCAAATGAGTTTTGGACTCGATATAGGAAATCTCGAAGTAGAAAACATAAATATCTTTTACAGCTCTATCCCGATAAGAAACTTACCTGGCTGCTGGCGTTTTATATCCTTTTTATGGTAATTTGTTGTATTAAGAACTCAATTTGCGAATCTCAATCGGAGTTAATATAGCAATCCTTTTTATTTTCTAGTTAAATGGTTTATATGATTTTAACGACTCGTTTCTGTTCGTTAAGTTTTACTTTGTTGCTGACAATCTCATTGCTACAGCAAGAAAAAAAAATTAAGGATAAATAAATAAAACAAAACACGATAACGAAATGCATTTACAACAACAAACTAGAAGTATCCGTAACACCATATCAATGTTTCATTGGTATCCGGTTGTTCTTGTTGTACCAGTAGTAGTAGTTGTTGTTGTTATGGAGATGCAAAAGATGCAGAAGAATGCAGCAAACAAGAACAACAACTATTTAGAATGAATCTCCCGTTGCGCGAGCACGCACCAAACCGGCCAGACGAGCACAACCGCATGCAACGCATGATTAAAAGGGGGGAAGTTGTGAAACGAAGTGAAGAATTGAGAAAGGCAGCACTAAAGTAGGCTGATTTGGCGAAAAAGACTCTTAATGCAACTGGAAGATGCACCTGGTGCAATCAAACTAGAAAATGAGAACTATGGAGAGTGAGCTAAAGAGAACGTGAGAAGAGTACAAACCGATGTAAATTTATGTTACCAATAAGCTAGCAGTACTAGAGGAGAGTAGTTGATAGTAAACCTGACTTTTTCATAATGTAGTTGTTGTTAGCTGTGTAGAACAAAACAATACTTGCATCGTATCATCTTCATAGAAGCTCTCTCTCGTCCACACTTCTGTGTTCTTCAACTTTCTCTCTTTTTCGCTTATTCTCTCACTATGTTGAGTTGTTCGTACTAACTTGGCTTAAATTTGTTGTTGCTCTTGTTAGATTTTTCAAACTTTTTCATTAGGGTGAATGGACTCTCTCGCTCTTGCACACGAGCACTAACAAAAACCCGCAGTCACTTCTAGCTTTAACTCTCTCTCTCTCTTTCTGTAACTCTTTCTCACTCTGAAGCCAGACTTTAGTCGTCGTTGTCATAGAAGAAGAAGAAAAACAATCAAGATTCACTGCAGCACATTAATTAGTATTAATCTTATTTATTGATCACACTCACACGCGCATATAAATAACTTGAAAAATCCAGTAAGCTGTGTTTTAAAAACTATCAGCTATAAAAATTAAATAAAACTTTATTTTTTTACAATTGTCGAAACAGGTTACATAAAATAGGTCACGCACCATTGAGTAGTTATCATCAACGGTGCTGCTGCTGCTTCTTTCTTTCTACTCTATGTGCAACAGGTTATAAAAAAATATTGAGTGCAGGTAAAAATTCTCTTTTTATTTTTTTCACTTTGCACTTTTCATTTAATTAGCACTTGGTTACTTAGTATTTGCCACACAAGCGAATTTATTTTTTTTCTTTTACCGCTTTTCTTCGAACTTGTGTATATGTATCTATATACCTTTTTACTCTCTTTTCTGCCGACAGCAAAACAACACAAACACCGTTCGAGCCGCTTTAACTACCAAAAACTGCGCCAAGTGACGAATAGCGCAAAACAACCGTACGCGACCGCAGCGACTACTCAAATGTTTGTGTTTGCCAATTAGATATGGCTCGACCGGGTCCAGACCATGTAAAACGGATCATTCTACCCGGTTCGCCTTCGTGCGAACCGAGCAGAGCCGAGTGTTGGGCGCGCAATTCAAACATTGATTGACTTACCGTGGCGTGTGTTTTTGACGAAAGTTATTTTGTTATTAATTGGTTAGATTGATTATTAATTTAATTTTTTAAATAGGTTAAATTGTCTTTGTTTTTTATAAGTTTTCAATATCAATATTGACAATATGGGCTCAACTCCAGAGTTATTACGAATGTGATTCTCTGTAGACTTAAGTGGAAAAGAAACATTTCATCGACACTTTAGTTGATCAGACCATCCCTATGGAGGATGGGATTTTTTATATTGGAAAGAGTTGTGGATTCAGGCCCAATTTCTTGCGGTGCTGAAAAACACACTCTCCCGACGGCTCCGGGAAACCTCTCCGTCTTCTCAAGATATATGTGAGCATTGGAAACATATCATCCGCTCCATGGATAGGGCTGCCAAATAGTAATACAAAACCTGTGAATAATTCTTCGTACGACGTTTCTCCAAAGTGCACATGAATCTGTAGACATCGACAAGCACTGTTGCTCGTTGAAATGACCAGGTATGTAGAGATCTGTCCGTACTTGTCATTCAAAACAACTGGCGCAGCGCACGGAAGCTAGCGCGGCTTCCTAAATGTGGCCATGACCGAAAGACGGTTGAAGGCCATTTAAGTAATCCACGTCTAATCTATCCGTCGAAAGTGTTTTTTTTCTGCTCTATGGTTATTCCATATCTCTTCAATGATTATATGCAATGATTTCCTAATCAATAGTAGTAAACTTAATGCAAGAAATCAACCATAGAGCTTATGTTTTTTTTGCTAAATGTTTAAGAAGGATATATCAAAAACTCAAGCTGATAGATAAGAGATAGAGCTCAGTACTGGCGGATTGGTTATTGTTTGAACATACTCTTCAAGAGATGAACTAGAAATCAGACAAATTATGATATTTAGTGAGCAGTTTTATTGTTAGTTTTGAATCGTTGTCCAAAATTTTTATTAACCTTACTTCTAAACTAAATTTATTTTCCATTGAAAGTGGCAACAAAGTTGTCGTAAAATTTAATTTACATTTTCACTACCAGGTGAGATTAACAATTGAAGTAGTTCTGGAAATATTGCGGATTATCATCTGTTGAGTACAAATCAAATTAACGGATTTTACGCTGTCGAAATGATTTGGTATCACTCCACACACATTCTAACAATTTTTGAGGAATGCTTAAGAGTGTCAGATCAAGTTGATTCATGAACTAAAAGAACCAGCCCATTTGAAGCGTCAGACTTTCTCAAATAGGCACTGTAGATGTTTTAAGAGAATGAATACGTTGACCAAGTGATTTGAAGCATTCAGTTTTATTTTTTTGTATAGTCCTTGCAGTCCTTCCATTAAAAATTGTGTGATATTGTTTCGTTTTATTTAAAATTCATATTGGATATATCTTAATGAAATACCGTATTTTTGGTACCAGTTTGCATGTTTCATGAAATCAATTTAGATTTGCTTCAAAAACATGATGTTTACTGGATTATATCTTATTTTTTTTTTAACATTTCTTAGGTAATACTGTTTCAAATCTTTTATTAATTTTGTGCCAAATTAATCAACGTTTTTTTACTACTTTTATTAAAACCATCTCTTGGAGCTCAATACATACTTTATTGAATTAATTTATATATTAGGTTTAGTCGTCTTGGGTGGCCTTGCGAGGCCACCGGGAGCTGTATGATTCAAACTTGTCTTCATTAAAAATGAAGTGACACTTAAATATACAAAGCACAAAATAAACAAGAGTGCTGTATTATATTTGCCCGACTATATAATACCCTGCACATTTATTTCTTGATGGTTTTAAGGTAAAGAGAAAACCGATAGTAAAAAGTGTATCTTAAATGAATATGTTGCAAACATGTCCAAATAAAATAAAAAACAATATTAAATAAAAATAAAAAACTAAAGTCAATGATATCCGACCTTGAGATACCCTGTACTCGTTTGAATTATCAATTTATATGCATGTTATGTTCGCTTCTTGAACTATAGGAATTATTTTATTACAATTGAAAGTTGTATCTTTCTGTCGAATCGAACTAAATTAATAAAACAAAGTTTTTACATAAACTCTAAAGTAAAGGTGGCTTTATATGAGCTACCCTTTATAGTGCGGTTTACACGTTGATTTGATACACTTTATATGAGAACTTTACACTTTATATGAAAGAAGAATCAAATTTGAAAGCTCTATCTCTTTTATCTTCAAATATCCCTGGACAGACATGCCTGCATTTCACTGTCAGAAAGATATCGCGAGTTGATTTCAAACCCAAAACATGATTATCATTCGGAGAGTGAAATATAGCTCATTTTAACAAAATCACTTCAAATATTTCTTTCGGATGTTGGTCACATTTCTGGTAAAACGAGTTGAGTGCAAATTTAAGATACTTTTTTATGCTGACTTAGTAGGACGATCGGACGAACAGGGCTTGTTTGAGTCTTTGACTCCTCCTTTACTATGCTACATATATTTTAAAAGTTTACTCATTCATATGTCTACGTGTGCAGGGTATATACATTGGTGAACAATGTTAAATTTAGCGGGCAAAATGACTTTTATATTTTCTGGCCTTTTACTTAGCAGAACTTCCAGCGGTTGCCGCATTCGTTGCACATGACAAATGTTGTCATAGGTTCATCCGCGGAGCGCGTCTGCAGCTGGTTGTAGGTACAGTTGCGTTTTTTGCATTTTCCACACTTGAGGAGATCAGTTTTGGTGCCCTGCACAGTTGCAAGCTGTGCGTCGTTGATTGCCTCTTTGACGAATTGTTCACGTAGTTTCTTCATCTCGTCACTTGCCATTTCCTCAGGAGTCATTTTTGCTAGTTTCTGTGCTGTCACAGCACCGCACATATAGTTTCCGCGCAGTGTTGGATTTTTCGAATCTTTTAAGTTCGCAACTCGTGAGCGTATGCGATTTTTGTACTTCATATCAGTGTTTCTGAACTCGGCGTAAATTGCGTCTTCTAACTCGGCAGCAAGCTCCTCAGGCTCCGGGCATCCTTCCGGCACATCTCCAATTTTTAGTGCGCTAGTAAGCATTTCCCTGCACTTAAGACGCACAGCGTCTGTCATTCCGCCGGAAGGAAACGACATCTGTGATGACTGTTTACGATCGTCCTTAGAGGATGAACTCTTCTTTTCCTTGTCCTTTGATGATGATGAACTTGATTTGTCTTTGCTGCTCGACGAGGAGCTCGACTTGTTGCTGCTCGATGACTTCGATGCACTGCCTGCATTGCTGCTATCCTTGCCACTGCTGCCAGAACTAGCCGATGAAGCTCCTGGTGTGGCCAAAAAACGTTTCCAGTTCTTAATGAGCGTCTTTGCTAGCGCAATAACCTCTTCATCCTTGCTGCTCTTACGCAGCTCGTTGACAGTCATGCCGATTCGCGTTTTGGTTAAAATTTCCAAATTAATGTTTAATGTCTGAAGCGCCTTAAGCAGATCCAAAGCCTGCTCTTGGCCCTACACGCCGATGAAAAAAAAAAAAAAACAAAATACAATGTTTAATTATGCTGCTTTTTGCCAACGCGGGAAATGTTATATTGCTGTTTTTATCTGCAACGATACACTTCGGCGATGTCGATTATAACTTTACTCACCGTGCCATCATTTGTTGTAATTTTGCTCATCTTTTTTTGTATTTTGAAAACCTCTTCTTCGACGCTCATTTTGCCAGCTATAGATGTTACTGTTTGCGAGTTTTTATTTATACTAACGCACAACCGAAAGACAAACCTCAATTTTTCTGTATTCCGTGACGCTAATCGAAATTCGGCAGAAAAATGGCGGAAAACAGCTGTTTACCTTTTTTTTGGTATTTTTTAATAATTTGTGTAAACTTGGTATTTTTTATTCTAAATATCGTTTATTTTTTTTTTCGAATAATTTTAATTTGAAATAAAAAAACCTTTATATACTCAGGTTGTTTAGCAACAAAGTTTGGGAAAATTTTATTTTCGATAATTTAAACGTTTTTAATTGATTATATACTTAGGCATAAATAATTAAAGTACTTTGACAATGTTGTTCTAATCCGGCCGGCTTTGCATAACCCATGGTGCTTGATAAGTGCGAGAGAGATGAAAAACAATAGTATTTTTGTTACATGTCAAGAATAGTTCATATTATTATTCCTAATGTTGCGTCTGTACAGTCTTATCAGTTCTGCACAGGGTGTTGCAAGATTTATGTTAAAGATCGGCTTTAAATCCTTAATTGACTACAACTATAAAAATATAATATGTAACAATACAAAAAAAAAGGTTTTTGGGAAGATTTGTATTTGTTTCTTTGTACAGTTTTACATTGAATTTGCTTCAACAAGTATCTAATGATTAACAAACATTTCTTTTTTAATTTGTGGATATGTGAAACTGTGAAGTACAGCAACGGCAAAGGCAACGGCGAAAGCAGGTGTTAATGCCGCGCACGATCTTCTGACAGGTTGGGTAGCCCTGAACACGATGGCATAATAAAAACATTAAAAATAAATTAAATCGCTTGACATTTAAACATAAAAATAACATTAAGGCTATAAAACTATTTTAATTTTAGAATGGTCTATGTTAATATAGAAAACATAGCACGCAGTTCATATAAAAGAAAACAAATTCATCATATCTCAGTAACTTTTTAACTGAAGAAAGATACTAACAAAAATCTTTTTTGATATATATAAATACTACGAACTAAGCCTCCGGAAGGAGTATTTTTTAGATACAGCGGCACATTGCTAGGATGACCTTTCTCTTGTTTCAGTTCAAACCCTATACAGATTTAAAATCTTTAGGTCTTGATATGTCAAAACGATAGAATTTTATTTAATTTAATTTTTTCAAGTTTTGTCTAAATGTATTATCAAATTTCCGCGGCCACTCTTCTACGTGCCAATAACTAGCTATTGATTAAATATTTTTATAATAATTCTTATATCAATGAAATGAAAAAAAAAATCATTTGCTCCGTTTTGAATAACTCATTACGCGGCACAGTGTGGCACGCATTCCATTGCATACCGCGAAACAAATGAATATGGAACATCACATGTTTTCAGGGCTACGTAAGTGTTAGTGCTGCAAAGCAGAAGAGTCTAGCACATTATTTTTTTTCGAAACTTGCGCTGAAAATTGTTTTTACTTGGTTTGTTAATTAAACTTAGATATTTAGATATGATTAACTCTATCAAATTGCTGCGCACACCTTTATCCTGTTTTGCACACGCAAGGCAAGTGGCATCAAAGCGTTTCTATGGTAAGTAGGTTGCATCGTTGCCTTACAAAGATTTCATAACTCTTTGCTTACAGCAAGCCTGCCAAAGCGATTCTACAAAAACACATCTGTGCTGTTCAACGACGGAAATTATGAGGTTACGCTGGATAACCGAAAACTAAAAACACCGAAGGGTGCACTGTTTACGGTGAAGAGTGAACCATTAGCAATTGCGGTGGCCACGGAGTTCAGCGCACAGAAGGAATTCATTGAACGCTCAAAGATGCACATATCGGCTCTGTGTTTTACAGCGTTGGATAATCCAAACAATCATACAAAGCTCGATATGATTAACTATCTGTTGAACTATATACCAACCGATACAGTACTCTTTCAATACGATGTACGTTGAAGTAGCTAATGTTGTCAAGTATATCTAAATGAGTTTTATCTACATATTTCTAGAATGAAAAAGATTTGCATGATTTACAACTTAATGAATGGGATCCATTGATTGACTGGTTTAATACACGCTATGAGACAAACCTACAAAAGACTATGAACATAACGCCGCCTGTTATTTGTGATGGAGATAAAGTTAAAATAGCAAAATATTTCCAATCCCATAGTCTTGAGATTTTGCATGGTGAGTAGTAGCATTGCTGTTCATGTTTCTTCGGGTGATCTTAATTAATTAGATGTTACGTAATCTCTATATGAAGGTTTTATCTATGCTGTTGATACACTCAAATCCATTGTACTCGCTTGTGCTGTGATCGAGCAGCAAATTTCTGTGGAGAAGGCTGTGGCCCTGGCACGCCTTGAGGAAGAATATCAGTTAAAGTTCTGGGGTCGCGTTGAATGGTCACATGACCTCAGTCAGTATGAACTACAGGCACGTCTGGCGGCTGCTGTACTCTACGTGCATCTTAATCGCTCCGAACACTTTGTTAAGGAAAAACTAGTCATTTAGTTACAAAGTGAAACTTTTATTAATTTAATAAGTTAAAAAGTAAGTAAACCAAGAGAGAACCAAATATGTAATTAAAAAAGTTTCGTATATGTTCCAAAATTTAAATGACATTTGAGATGTACATATGAACATAAATTATTAATTATATCGACAAATTGAGTCGTTTCAACAATGGCCATCTGTTTGTTCGTTAATCCATCTCAATGCCTCAAACTCATCGCCTTTATTAAAGATAGAAGTGTTAACAAATTTTGTGTTATTTTTTTTTTTTTTTCAACTTAAGGCTCTTTCTGGTAGACGCTATATAATTGCCTTGTTCAGTTTATATACTAGTCTTCTTCTAAGGATAATCTAAAATTTATATATTCACTATCAAGTTTAACCAAAATATGTTTTAATTGCGCCGCTGAAGACTAGCTTTTTACAGAACAATAATAGTACCAGATGTTTTTTTTTAAAGTTTTTATAACCTATATCCTTTGGGTAAATGGTTATAATATGGTTGTACATTTCATGGTTTCAAACCAGTGGCTCTCTCTCCCGTAATTTGTCAAACATATATTTCATATATATCAACTTGGTGATATCAGTGACAGAGTTTCTTCTGAGTAGAGAGGTGTCAGTAAAACTAAACAGAATATTAGATTCCTTCAGGTTATACTGTCAGTCCCTAATTAGAAGGGAATTTCCCATCGTCGTTAACCTTGAGTAACATCAGCTAGCTACGCCATTGTTCGAGTGTGAAGGGTCGCATACCTTAAAACATACATTAGAACGCGCTGTTTAAGGTGCAGGTAGCGTCATAAAAGTACATGATGAAAAGGTACCTATAGACCCAGTAATATTATTTCAACGCATGAGCATTACTAAGACATTGGAAGATGAACTTGAAACGTTCTTCGCATATGAATTAGCTCCTTATCCATTATGCGTAAAACTATGAAGTCAGCATTTTATAATTGCTTTGAATGTTTTAACTTTGAAATTGATAATACAAATGCTATCTACATCATCGATGGAGGGTATCTATTACATCGTGATGTATGGGATCGAGATGAAACATTTCATATTATTATTAGTATGTACAAAGATATTTTGGTCATAACAGTACGATTGTATTTGATGTTTATCTTTATTCCATTAAAAAAATGGCAAAGCGATGGTATTTCAAAGACAGTTCCTTTTCGAAAATTAAGGCTTTATTGCGAAAAAATGGTTATACATTCAATGTTCACAATATTGTCGATCGGCAGTTTGTTGATTGCATCCCAAAAGTACTTCTCCGGCTTGGCGGCCAAGAACGAATCAAACCAATTTTTGAAACCCTGTGCTGGCATTTTGCATTGAACTGAACAAGAAGCAATCAGAAGGGGCCATGTCTGGGCTATAAGGCGGGTGAGGTAGAACTTCCCACCCACTGTTTTCCAAATAGTTTTTAATTGTTACTGCAACATGTGGCTTAGCGTTGTTATGATGGAAAACTATGGATTCGTGTCTGGTCGTTTTTACGCGATCGATCTCTACGAATCAATTGTGTTCGGTAGAGATCCCCTTTGATCATCTAGGCCGATTTCAATGATACATCAAACCCTTGCGATACCACCAAATACAGAGAGTTCACATATGATTTCTTGCGCTTGGAGTTATCGTAATGAATCTATTTTTTATCACCAGTGACAATCCAATGCAAAAATGACTTCTTTTTGTAGCTTTCAAGCAATATTTCCGATATGCAGAATAGGCGTTCGACGTCTCTAGGTTTCAATTCATACGGCACCCAATTTCCAAGATTTTGGATGAATCCCAATGTTTTTAAACGTCTGAAATTGGTTGCTTGATCAACTCCCAAAGCTTTTGTAAGTGTTTTTTGCGTTTGGCATGCATCTTCATCGGGCAATGCCTCCAATTCTTGTTCTTCAAACATTTTTGGCAGTCCGGGATTTTTCTTCGTCTTCTTTTAAGCCAAGCAAACCACTTCTGGCACGTTCGTTCAGCTAGCGCATGGTCAACATAAAATTCCACTAAAATACGACGACTTTCGGTAGCACTTTTTTTTAATTTTTGGCACAAAGTTCGACATTTTCAAATGAATAGAAAAAATTGTTAACGCTTCAACCAAATGATATATGTATTCTTAAAAAATAAGTGCAATGACAGTAGCTTCCAAATGAATATAGTCACGAATGAAGAAGACGCGAGTAATACTAGTAACGCCCTCTCTTAGAAAAACGTACGAATTATTGCATACACCCAATACTATTCAATTGAATTGTAAAGTTTATATAGCAAAGAAAAGATACCAGATTTTTTCGCAATTTGTTTAAAAGAGTTTTATTGCATACAACTTTTGCGTTTTTAATTTTTTTTTTATAATCAGCTGTTTTAGTTATATTTTTAAGTTTTTTTAATGCTCTGTTGTAAATTTGAATTAATACATGTATAATCTTTGCTCATTTGGTCTGCATTTAATTGTTTTTTTTAAATATATTTGCATATCATAAAAAATTAACTATTTTACAAACACTGCGCACAATCGCGTCTGCTTTCTATAATTCAATACAATATATCCGTAATACGTATATGCGAGTTGAAAAACATACAATAAAGTTCATTCAAAAATAAAGGCGAGGTTTCGAAAATATTTCTTCGTTATCAGTGATTTAAAGCAGCAATATCTCGGTCTGGTTTTCTTTTTGTTTTTCAAATATATTGTATGTATGTATATTATTTTTAAATATCTTTTCGATCATAATAAGTAAAGTGTTTCTTATAATTGATTCATAATCTAGATTCGTTTGCGAGATAGACACTAATGTGTTCATTGTTTTTGAAAAAATTTGTTTTTAATATTTTAAGATGTTGGTTCGTCATCTAGTTCTATGTTTGCCATCTGGATGATATCTGGCAGAGTTAAGCAATAAAAGCGTTTTTGAGAAGGAGAAGGCCGGTGGTGTTTCTTTCTGTAACTGGTATGAAAGGAAGTCTGTGCAAATGAATATCTATTGGTACGTATACAATTGCATTGGAAAGAACGTAGCAGTGAAGCCGGCGCTCGTATGGAACAAATTTTTATTACGGAAAAGCCGAACGAACACGTGATATGCTAAATTTATACATTGCATAAAATTGCATAGTAGAACATTCGAATTAGATGTTTCTTGCATAATGCTAAGCTAAACTAAAGCTTCTTAGAAGCTAAAAAATATATCTTACATCTAAGAATTTGATTTTCGATTGTTATTGTTGTTAAGTAAATTATTGCACTTGTTTGCAAAACCAACCGATTAACAATTAAAAAGTATGTACCAGAACTACAATACCTGTGATTATGTGTTTATGATGTAACGCAATTTTATTGTATGATATGACTTTGATACGGTGCAGTTCAATCAAAATATGTATATGTCAGTTTTTATGACTAGTGAAAGACTACAAAATCGATTGTAAAATCAATTTTAATATTAAATTTTTATAACATCAGATTTAAATCATTCGAACACATTCTTTACGCATGAAATACGTCAATGATTCAAACATTTCTTAGCAACAGCAGTGAGTGCAAACTCAATTAAACTATGTAAGAGTATAAACAATTTGATATTTTTTCCTATTTGTGTAAATATTATATAAAGTTTTCGAATTTAGATCAGGGACTCTAAAATAGCGATTATAAATGTCATTTTCAATTATAATATATATTCCAAAGTTGATCTGAAACTGTGTAGTCTTTTAAGCTGTTGAAATTTCTGGGCATTTGCCCACTGCTTTTGAAATCGAAATATTACTTTGACCCCCTATAACTAGGGAACCCGTCTGATTACTGCAATGCTACCACATTTACTTTAAAATTTGAAAGAATAATGTCCCACATGAAAATCAACGTTTCAACGTAGAAGAATGCGATTTGAATTCGGATTAACTGGCGAAATTCAGTTTATCGCATAATCAATGAGCTAAATTTCGAATTGCTAATCCACGCACCTTCATCGCCAGATTTAGCATTCTTAAATTGTTTTTGTTTTCAAACTTAAAAAAATAGCTCTGTGGTAAAAAAATTTAATAGTTTAGTGTGCGGATAATGGCTTTTTGAGAATACTGGGAGAAGTGTGCCGAGGTAAAAGTAATCGACTATGTAGAGTTTGAAAAATATTTTCTTCTAATCTTTTTTTTATGAAAATAGGTGTGGGCTGAAACTCTGTTTCAACAAAAACAACAATTAAGGGCTTAATCGTTTTTAAATCCTATAGCAACCCTGTAAATTTCTTCTTTGATAAACTTCAAAACAATTTTTTAAATCACAGTTAGTCAAAAAATGTTGGGTCAGAACATTCATTATTTTTGATTTGGTATTTTTATTTTCTAAAAAAAAAAATCGGAGTAATTTTGTATTTTTTTACGAACCTAAACTAATTTTTATATTTTCAAAAAAATATTAATACTGAATAATACGGTCAATGCAAAATTCAAACAATATAATCCAACCATATATTGTACGGAAAATTTATGTTCAAATGTTTATCTAAAAAGACTTCGCTGTTTCGGATCAGCAACTATATTCGTCATAAATAATTTAAAATGATTTTTTTACTTATAATCGTTTCGGTCCCTGATTTACATTCGAAAACTGCACCGAAGCTGAATTATAAATAATTATACAATACTATTCGACATTTCTTCGTCTATAACAAACTCCAGCACCATTATTCAATAACTTTGATTCGCATATCATCTTTTCTCGCCGATGTAATAATTGTTCATAATTTGAATATTGTCTAAAATATTACTGACTACTTTTGAAGTAGGTTTTTTCTTCTTTTTTTTACAAATTACTCGGGTTTCATTCGTACTATCCTACGCGTTGCGTTTTAAAAATTATTTTATGTGTCACCTTCAATATGTATGGAAAATAGTACCAAATATTGAAGTTGTATCTAAGCTGTTTGGAGATAGTGGTAAAAAAATCTCAAAAAGACCGGACAGTTTTGGCGACGAAGTTAGACTATTTATTTTCCATGTAAAAATTAAAATTCCATTTACAGAGAAACTCTATTTTGCAATTCAAATATAGACGGATTAATTTAAGAGCTTTTGTTAAATTAGCCAAGCTAAATTGATGAAGAGGGTTATTTCTTACTGACATAATTTTTATTTCTAAGAGTATAGAGCGATTACTGCTCAGCCGAAATTTTTATGGGGATCGAAATAGTTTTTCAAAATTTAATGTAAAGTTTGGCAATATAGCTAAACTTATGCATAAACCAAAAAAAATCAAAAACATTTGAACTTTACGAGTTTAAATCTCCAAAATAGTTACTAAGCACTTGAGCTGTGTTCTGAAAGTTATTTTCAAGATCAACACAATATTAATGACACCATTTTACTTCTTTGTTTAAGCCACCATCTGATCATGCAACTGTGCAGGATATTATACAGTCGGAAAGCACCGACTGTGGAACTCTTTGGTAGTGTTATTTCTTTCTATATATAGATTTGATTATAGTTTCTCACCGTTTTCCCATTATTTTATTTTTTGTTACCTATACCTCCGTGTCCATGACGCTTGCATACGTTTCCTCGACAAATTTTGGAGCAATGTACTTCTCGTAGTAGTTGATGAAGATCTCCTTATACTCGTCGGCGATGTACTCGAGCGCGTTCAACATCTGTATTAGTTCCTTATCGCTGCACTTATAGCTATTGGAGCTTAAAGCCATAATGTCCCAAAAATAGGAGAAATGTTGCACGTATTCGATGCTATGCAGTCCGTACTGTGCGGCTACTGTAGGCAAAGCGCTGCGCATGATCGATGCCAACTTGTTGAATTCCCAGTCGTCGAGCGTTACACTTTGCACTGCAATTGGTCAAAGAAATAGAGCAGAAAGAAATCGTTTAGGAGTAGGAGAAGAGACAGCGAGAGTCGCAGAAATGAGATATGTAGAAATCGAATGCGAAAGATTAGTAAGGAAGGTGAGCCAGATAGATAGTGGTGGCCTTAAATATTGTACGTGAGCATTAGTCAGTTCGGTTATGGCGTTTACAGGTAAGTAACCGGAAAGCTGACCGAGCGACGGCACTGGCGATTGAGTGAACGGAAATGACAGGGGCGCAGCAGATAATTGTATAATTAGTAATTAATCTTGTGATTGTTCTTCTAAATATTATTTTAGATAGCAATTACTTTTACATATCTTACAACTAGTTTTACTTATATGGTTTTAGCAAACTAAAAAAAAAACTAGATACGCTCTAGAAAAATCTGTGAACTAATTTGTGATTCATATACATATTTAATACAAAAGTTGCTCTCTAATTGTCTATGGTGCTCTGATTTGAGATGAATTTTGGTTGCCATGATTCTGTGTGTTTACACTTGTCCAACATACCTCGGTGCACAAGGAGACACTGCTGGATCAGCTGTTGCGCCAGTGCCACCTTTAACTCGTGCGTTTCAATCAACTGGACGTCTGCGCGTTCAATGGCAGCATACAATTTACAGCGTTCCTCGATTGCATCACATTCGGTTAGAGCGGCGTTAAAGGTCCAGTACCACTCAAGCTTTTGAGTCGCATTGCAGTGCACGCACACCAGCAGCTCGGAACCGTTGTTCTCCGGGCGTGTATAGTATTCGGAGCGCCACCAGCGCAGATTGCGTGTGAGCTTTAGATTACGGGGCGTGAATATTTGCATACATTTCGGATTATCACAGCGATAGCGATGGAATTTATGCTGAAAATCGGGTTTATTTGGATATATCGTACATATATATATACTTTGTTTATTGCGATGAGAAAAAAGAAAATTAATGATATCAGGTAATTCGATCAAAATAGAAACTATCCGGTTTAGTTTATGTACATATAAACATATTAAAAGAATATATGTTCTTGACAAAATTTAGATTTGTTTTAACTTTATGTGGGCGTTTCTTCCCCTATTTAAAAGGGTTTTTTCAGCGGTCTTAGTTGGACTTCGACCAAAATTATCATTGTAAACTGCTTTTAATTACTTGTCACGGTGTTCTAGACTTCGCCAAGCTGAGCAACATCCGCTATGAATTAATTTAAAAGCCTTCAGGCTCCCCACGGGTCATCATCGACTGAAATATCATCTAAACAAAATGGGTTTCTCCCTAGAAACTGAGTGTCTCTTTCTAGAAGAGGATGAACCTCGTTTTGAACCTATCATCTCTTGGTCTTGTAACGTAACGGCCTACTTATTTAGTTTTAAAATGAAGTTCCCTGAATACGCCCATTTTTTTACATATATAAAAAATATAATATGTAAAACATTTTAAAAAGATTTTTAGATTCAATAAATTCAAAGGTTAGCATCACTAATCAACTAAATTTCTAACGATCCGTATATTTCCTGATCATGGTCACTCTTAATGTACTGTATAAGGTCTCTGATGCTTGGCGTTACAGCCCCTATAACGAATCTATCGATTTCTTTCTTAGGTATCACGTAAAAGTGTAATCTGTATATTGTTGAAAGGTATTTACATATTAACAGTTTTTTTTTTCAGTTGCAATGATTAAATGAAATGTTATCTAAATTAAGTTTTTTTGTTTAATTTACAAATATATAAAAAGGAGGTCCTTTTTAATCGAATTACCCAACAACAAAAAAAAAATATTAAAAGGAGCACAGAATTGGGCACCATTCAGAATAGAATAAAACTAAGATTGGATTTTAACAATGTTATGAAGATGGATGTTAGATGGTAATTGACTACAGCGAAAATAAGTAAGAACAACATCGATTTAGATTAATTAAATTTAACTCAAGTTAACACATTCATTTAAACCAAACATCAAAACATCGAAGCTCTATGGAAACACACAGGCAACAGACACACGCAAACACCAAAAACAACTACAACTGGAGCGATTGGGTTACTTACGAATTCTTCATCAGGATCCGGGCGATAACATTTTTCACACTTGCAGTCAATACCGCGCGATTGCAAATCCAATTGGCGATTGGCGTATGCGGTCTGGCGATAATCAGCGCCGCAACTTGCAAAGCAATGATAAACGCTGGCGCCGGCTGGCAGGTCCATTGTCGTGTGTGCGGTTAGCGTACGGCCGGAGATCTTGAGGTGTATTGTGCTCGCACAGGAGTGCCGACAAAGACTGAGTCTATTGGGAAAGACGGCGTAGGCAACTGTCGACACGTCACCGGCAATCAGATGCAGGTGACCTTTGTGTGCGTGCTGTGGGCTCGCCCATAATTGAAATTCATCGAGCGGCAAGTGCACGAACGGATCAGCGGGCAGCACAAACGAAGGGCAGTGTATGAGATTTTTGTGCCGCAGTTGACACATATGACGCAGTAGCAATGCAGCTGTGAGCAATTCCCATTCGGCAGACGAAAGCTTCGATTGGGAAGGCATGGCATTTTCGAGCTGTTCGAAGAAACTGGTGCACTTATTTAGATAGATCGCCAGTACATGCGCCACGACAGCCAGCGAGACGAGTGTTTCCAGTGTTTGTAGCTTGTGTTCATCGCTGGCGGCGGCCGTGGCAATGGTGTATGACTCGAGACGCAATAGCGCCGAATAAGCAATGTCCTGACGTTCGGTGAGCACGCCATTGAAGGCGGCCCACATCTTCTGTAGCGTAGGCTTTTTACGACAGTGAATCATTACTTGTGGCAGACCAGTGATCAGCATGCGGAAGGCTAATTGTAGCAGGCGCGGCTTTGTAAATTCCGAGGCAAAGCTTTCGAAGAGCTCAATCTGGTGTGCGAAGCATTCAATGGAGTGTATTGCGGCGTGCTTGGTGCGGCATTGACGTGAGCAGTAGATGGCAGAGCGGTTGGAACAGTAAATGCAGGGAAACGGCACAAATTGAGTTATTGCGCAGTTGTCGCATATGCGGCTGTTGCCACTGGGCACAATGAGCGCAGCCTGCTCCTGAAAGATAAGCGTGTTGCTGGGTATATTTTGTGAGGTACGCATATATGCGCTGCGATTCGTCGTTATAACGTTGCTGTTGTCAAGCCAAGCGCTGTGTGGAATAAAAAAAATGGTATTAATTGTCTTTTAAACATTAAAACTTTTAACTAGAGACTGATCGAGAGAAAACAAGTAAGAAAATACAGTCAGGCGTAACCGACTGTAAGAGGCCCTGTACCAGTTCAGGTCTCCTAACAAACACATTAAACGTTTCCCGAGCATATGACCAAACACATGACCACTTCTCACTGCTCGAATATGAATGAAAAGAAAAGGGGGGTCATTCAACTTCAATTGGTTATAAAATCGTTATTTATTATCCGATTTTGATGAACTTTTTGGATTTTGACTAAGAGGGACGTTAACTTTATACTGGCATACTCAATTTTTTTTGTGCCGAAGAAATATTTCTCCTTGGGGGTGATTTTATGGGGAAGGGGGGAGGGGCAAAATTTCAAAATAAACTTGTGAAATTCCGGAGCAGTCCTAGACGAATGCAAAAAACACGAAGTCTCTATCTATTACCGTTTCCGAGATCCTTTCGTTCATACAGACGGACGGACGGACAGACGGACATGGCTATATCGACTCCTCTATCACTCCTGACCATAATGGGGGTAACTTTGGGGGGTCTCCGACCATTATTTCTACCTGTTACATACATTTGCACAAACCCAATAGGCTCTTGTACCTTCGGTACAGGGCCTAAAAATATATATTGAATGAAAATATAGGCGACATCCTTATGATATTATTTCTACTGTTTCCACTTAATTAAAAATCTGCAGAGTTTTTGTTTAGTTTCTGAAAAATTCTATATTTTACATTTTAATTGATTCTTAGAAAAGATTTTAGATTCGGGTTCTTGAAACCCAATCAATCAATGCCTACAATTAGAATGTTAGCTCTCCATTTATAGCATTTCTTATAGGATAATTAAGGAGAACATTAAATCTAAGCAAATGAAAATAAAAGCATCATAAAAAGAGTCTTTATTGCTATGTCTGTGTTTGTATCGATTTCAGAGACTACCAAAATAGAGCCAACAGACTGTAAGACCTTCCAAAGACCATATATGTATATGTATCTCTGTACTTCGACAAAGTCAGAATGAAAGATAACTATACTAGTAAGGCCCATATCTACGCCATTGGAAATATCTGTTATTAATTGCTTTGCAAATATGTAACCATGAATTAAATAGGTTAAACATGACTCATCGAGGGGAAACCTACAAAAATTATCACAAAATACACTACTTACACAAAAAGGTCAATCTCACGTATTTTAATTAAATTTTCGAAATGTTTAATTGTCTCAAAATTTGATTTTATTTTTGATTTCCAATAACCGAGTGAGTTTATTGATATTGTTGCTTTGTGATTTTTTTCTGAACAGCTTTGACTTATTAAATTTCAAATATGTTCAAGAATGTGGAACAAAAAATTATCCAGCATTTTTGGATAGTTCCCATAGAGAAAAAGGGTATAATAGGTTTACGGAAATGTACGTAAAAGGCGAGATAAACCCCATAGGGACACATATTCTCTTCAAATTTGGTGTATCTTGCATGATACCTGAGGCAATGTTCCAGATTTTTATGAGTATTATCACTTGGCTCGTTCAATAAATAATATTTAAGAGGGAATAGGAGAGACTTTATAGCCAAAAGGCCTTGTCTTTTATAGTCTTAAAATTTTTTTTTTTCATATGAGGCATTTTAATGATCCTAATCTCATTTTTATGAAATATTTTTATAGGATTGACACCATAAAGTATATAGTCTTGGTCAACATCAAGTATAATGACGAGTCCGTATGAATCACGAGATCTTGGAAACTGTAAAACACAACGCCTTTAAATTAGGATTAGGATATACAAACTAAGCCCTCCTTCTGAGTTTTTGTACGATCAAAATTTTATTATTGATGTTTGTTCTTATAAAAATGCAGAAGCAGGATTAGGCGTTTGTGGTTAGTTCCTCGCCTTCATCAGCCTATTGCAAACATTGGCACAAACTAAATATACTATTTCACTCTATGGGTATAGGACATATAAAAATAGTATATGTGACCTGGGTAAAAGCTTTATTTTTGAAGAATTGTGATAGATATTGTAATTTGTTTTTGTCATTAAGAGAACCAATACAGAATGGATCAATGCAATGCAATTTGCAGGAGTTTGAGAATTTTTTCAAAAGAGGTTGGTAGATATGATATGTAGAAAGCTTAAGGAATAATACATTACACGCGCTCTTTAGTGTTACACACATTAAATCTTTGATCCATTTGACACTATATGAGAATAGTATCAAATTATTTATACATGGGGATAAAATATCCAACTAGCTTAAATTCTTACTTACACTTCGTACACCTTGGAGTCGTTGCTAGCCAAATCCTCACCAGTCTGCACGCCCATTTCATAGCGTTCGCCTTTTAGTATCTCGCACTGATGCCACAACTCATGGGTGCGAGCCTCAAACACCTCGGTCAATTCCATATGTAGCAGCTCGTGCAAATGCTCCTCGCATAGTGTGAAGTTTCGCAGCTTTAAGGCACAAGAGGCTTGGCGCAGCTTGATCAGCACATGGTATTCCTCTGGATAGCCCAGATCCAGCGCGCATAGACAGTCGTCGTACGATTGCTGCGCAACATGCAATACATGTGAAAGGAGGAACATACAAGGATAATTATAGTACGAATTCCGCAAACAAAAACAACCTTTTATAAGGTAAACAGAGGGTATCAGCCATACTTACCGAATACAGGCCACAGTCGTAGAGCACTGTGGAGCGATTCGCGTGCGCCATGGCAGCAGCTATGCTATTCTTTGCAGGTGCCAGGAAAATCGCTTCGGTAAAGAAGTCGGCTGCCTTTAGCGAGTGGCGCTCCTTGCGATACGAATCGTTGCCGGCCTCGCGTGTACGCCGGGATTCCTCGTCCGATTTAAAGTGGAAGGTGTGCTCGTGTAGTTGTTGAAACCATTTGATTACCTGGGGTCTGCACGGCATGACAGAAAGGAAGTCAGAAGGAGAAAACGAGTGAGCAAAAAATAGTTAGATTATATCGATTTGTGAAAGCGAAAATTTATGTGCCATGATTTTTGGTTTTCCAGTTGTTTGTTTTGCAAGTTCTGCGGAATTACGTGTGTTATCATATAATCACCAACCACCTCCTGCTTACTGTGCGATTGCATAAATACGTATAGGCTGACAATGTACTTTAATTAATTGTCTCTGTCTGCAAAACTACAAAATAATTTATTATTTATACAGTTCATATGCCAAATTTTGATAGTTATGACCCCATTTAGCGCCAATGTATACATATATCGTGTAACGCTTTGTCGTATGTCGTCGGTACTAGTCTAACTGTTGTTCATACAAATTTCACGCAAATATGATTCTAGGCCATTTTTGCTTCTTCTAATGTGTACTAATTTTACAGATACAAATCCGCCCACACACACTCACCTGAAATGTTCCGTGTTTTTTGTTGACGCTTCTGTAACTACTACGCCGTCGCCGCTGCTGCACGATTGCGGTGCCTCCTGTGTAGTGCCGCCTACTGCACCAATGAGATCATCATCGGTGCTTTCGC
This sequence comes from Leucophenga maculata, assembly GCA_035044805.1. Taxonomy (NCBI): domain Eukaryota; kingdom Metazoa; phylum Arthropoda; class Insecta; order Diptera; family Drosophilidae; genus Leucophenga; species Leucophenga maculata. The sequence goes on along the minus strand of JAWNNP010002992.1, from coordinate 771,133 downwards.
ATTTTGACAGCGGCGCTCGTCCTGTAGAAACTGTCGCCGGAATGTCCCGGCCGCAGGCAGCACCATTGTCGCTAACGGTATTTGTATTACTTTTTGGCGAGATTGCCTCAAGTAGACAAGACTCTGTATCAGAAGAGGTTCCTTGCCGTTGCATTCGATTACGTTGCATTGCCGCCAAAGGCGCCTGTTTATGATCCAGCGCAGCCAGTTGCAGCTGTAATTGCAACTCATCCTTGTAGTTCAGTTCTTTCAGATTCAAACGCTCCAATTGTAATTCAAGCAGATCACCCAAAGTCAAAATACGCGCTGAGGGTGCGGAGTTGGTGGAAGAAGAATTTGCATTCGCTGTCCCCGTTGCCGCCGCCGACGCTGCAACTGCTGCGCCGGAGGAGGTGGTGGCCATTACCAAATGATTTCCGTTTTTGCAATGTGTGCCACTTTCACTTAACTGCTTGTCGGTTCCCTTCTTTGTTGGTTCGTTGGTTAGTAAGTAGGTGAGTTATAATAGTTTGTAGAGTAGTATGTGTGTGTGTACGTGTGTGTGTGTGTATTATGGTATGAAATTTTTTTTTCTTAGCACACTTTTGGGGTGCTCCACTTAGTAAATTTTAATTAAGCTGTTTTGTGTTATGCACGGAGACGACAGCAACCGCGGCGGACATTTGCCTAACTTTAATCGTTGCTGTTCCTGTCGCATTCGTTGTTCTTATTATTGTTGCTGTTGCTCGTTGTCCTAAGGGCTCGGTTCGTCGTCCTTTTCGTTTTTTCGCTGAAAAATGCATCTAGGCTTAACGTTTTTTTTGGCTTGCGTTCGTTCGTTTATTTCTTCGTTCCGTCTTTCGATTAACAATGAAATTGATTTCTATTTACTCATATTGATTTTTAACACAACAACAAAATCGACAGGTTTAATAAATTTACAAGTTGCGTTACGACCAAACCAGCCAACGTACGCGAACGCGATTCCGGGACGGGACGTATGCGAAGATTCTATTCGTTTCCTACTACTGACTTAAATTTCAATTGGATTGCTGTTTGTTGAGGTCTGTTTCCTCTTACGATTGTGCTTTTGCTTTAAATGCTGCTTCCTCTTTTCATGATTGCTGCTGTTGCAACTGCTGCTTCTTCTTCACCTATTTCTTGTTCTTTTTGCGCCTTGTTTCGTTTTGCATGCAACACAAAAAATTCCAGTCACTCATTTTGCATATATTGCAGCGCGTTTCACGTCGCCATACCTGACACTTTGTGGTTGTCAACGTTTTTGTGTGGGGTCCGGTCGGTCGGTCGGTCTGTCGGTGAAAGTGCGGCAAGTGATAAAAAATTTTACTTGAATGCTTTGGTCAAAACAAACAAGTGACACGATAACAATGCACCGTTTGCTCTCGCAATCTCTCTCTCTCTCTCGCGCTCAAAGTACATATAGTATTCAAAAACTTTGGCGCGTAAATTGGCATTTGCGCATTTGCCAATTTCTGCAACGTGCTTGGCGAAAAAAAATGCCAATTTTAAACATGGCGCCTAACGCAATTATACCGTTAGAGGGATGTCGCATCACGGCAACAGATGGCGTCTAATAGCTTTGGTACCACCGAAAGCTGTTCCTGTTTAAAAAATCCTTTAACTCCGCTTGAGCATAGCAAATATGAAACTTCAAATCACATAGAAGCAGTATAAAATTTGTTGTTGTAAATCCGAGTCGCGTTTGATAAGTTTCTTTAACAAAAAGAAAAATCGTAGCTTCGATTGAGCTGAAGCTAAATTATTTATCACATTTGACAAGATAACTTAGCATCAAATATGTAACGAACAAGTCTGAACAACAAAACATGTTGCTAGATGCAATCTTACGTCTCCATCGTAAAGTCTTGAAGTTCTGAAGTTCGTGCAAAACATTGACACATACCATCTAAAGTACATAAATATAAATTTAGTACAGACAATGTGTGCGCAAGTTAATACGAGTCCAGATAAAATTCGTCGCAACGTTCTTACTCGCCGGTGAAAGGCATTCAACTGCGGAAGAAAAATCTGAAAAAAATTTGAGGTGCTGTGTGAAAATTTAAAGCCGTGTGCAGCGATAACAGACTTTCTTGTTATTGTCATTATTATAGGCGCTGTGTCTGTGTAATCACATGTGTGTAAACTTTTATAATACATTTATATAGATTCATATGTAGGAGATTAATCATATAACTTAAAGAAGAAAGGATGCTGCAGTCATGACTCCAAAATACCCTGCCAAATTTATTTAGTTGCATGTGGTTATTTGTACGTTACAATAAGCTAAAATACACATTTTTATTATCTGTTCCCATTGGGAAAAGAGTAAGGATAAGGCTAAGTTTGTGTAAATGTATATAACAGGCAGAAGAAGGCAAGACGGAACCCATAAAATTCATATATATTCTTGATCAGAGTCGGTTTAGACATGTCCGTCTATCTGTCTGTCTGTTCGTCTCTCCGGCTTTCCGTAAGAAAATCGAAATCTTGGAGACTATTTACATTCTCTTATTCATTCTTCAGATAACTTCTATTCTATTAGCAAACTAACCCACTCCCAAAAGAAGTAAGGGTAGTTATAAATTATGCAAAACTCCATATTCTGAATTTTCGCATGAAAAATTGTTATTGATGTTGTTAGTTTTGCTCGAAATAATATTAATCCGTATCAAATATTCCTTTTATGTACAGCTCGGATCACAAAAAAGTACAACATTTCTGAGATTTTTTATGAACATTTTTTATTGCTGTTTATTTAGCTAGAAATATCAAATTTGATTCCCAAAAAGTATTTCATATATGCCAAGATCGGTCCTCGGAAGGTGTGGCCCTTATACAAATCATTAGGAACAGGGTATTTCGTAATCGAACCCGGCGTACATTCTTTTAAAATATTTGTATGGTGTCTAGTTGTCTACTTGTGCTTCTGCGATTATCTCCGAATAAGCTGAACCGATTTTCATGGGTATTTCATAGGCATATAGAAAAGTTTTGAGATAGTTCTAATATTATTTCGTAAACCGGAAAATTGGAAGAGAAAAATAAAATTCGATATTTATTAATAAATTTATTTAATAAAAAAAAAAAAAATATCATAACTTTAAACAAATGATTTGGCTCGGTCGTATACTTTGTTTCTGCATTTTTCTCTTGATTTCGGAATCATATTGATAACACCACGTCTTATAACTAGTCACAGCGAAATATGGTTTGTATTTATAAGAAATAACTAGATACATTTTTCGTCGATCTCAGAAAATTTTACCGGCAAAAGGAAAAGGATATTATATATAATCTGGTACAAAATTTTTTTTCATCGGATTCAAAGTTTACATATAATAAATCATTTTGTTTCATTAGAAAAAATTCTACGCCACGTAATCCTGATTAACTGCTAGAAATATATGAAAATTCGATAACATTTTTTTTTTTGGATTCAATTCCATTTCCATGTAACTAGGGCTTTGTAAGTATTTAGATATTTGTCCTCTAGCATGTTCTTTTGGACTTCGTATAACTGATAAAACCACTATGATACGGAACAATTTTCACCATAAATTTTTTTTATCTAATTGAACGTTTCGATGAAAGTTTTATCCAGTTTAAAACATAACTCAATATTTATTCTTTGAAGATGTATTTCGCACAAACATATAAATAAATTCTTCGTTATTGTGCCTATAAAACAATAATACAATGCAACAATACTGAGATGTGCTTCCGTCCACAGTATTATTTTGGTGAAAAAGGAGTGATAGGTTTTTTTTCCTACTTCAGCGGTTGAATAAGTATGTCGAACCAATAACATTAATCAATTAAATTTCATACAACAATATGTTTTTGATAGCATAATTTTGGCACTGACAGTATTAGTTTTTATTCTAACTTTTACTCTTCTCTAATTGTTCTTCCTTTCGCTCCCTTGCACTTATAACTGTGATTTAACGACAAACATCTTATTATCTTATTTAATCTCTCATCTCATTCGCTTTGCACATTTCACCACATTAAATTAAAATACGCTACAATTAAACAACAACAAAAACACACACAAATATGAGTACATACAACAATGACTGATTATCAGTTGATGAATGAGAAGAAGCTGATAACGGCTAATAATCTCTCCATTTATCATTTCAACTTGACTCATCTCTTCTAGTTTTTAGTTGTAATTCAGCGAGTGAAGAGAAGGAACTAGCAATTGAAAACGGTTTAAAGTGCAGCGTGCAAAAGAAAAAAACCAAAAACAACTAATTTCGCTTTGCTTTATGCAAGTTTAAAAAAATGTGCTCTTAGTTTTCTTTTAAGACTTGTGTCTTTAATTTGTGTTCATGTGCTTAACTTGTTAAAATTAAATAATACCTGAGTGTATTCTAAATTATTCTAAAAAAGTGTGGCTATAATTAGCTTTAATATTTGTTTTGTAAAATATTTACCTATTGAAAACTTAAAAACCTTCTATTTACTATGTCGAAAAACGAGGATACTCCATTTGTTATGTAAGTTGTTTGAGACATACGGTTCATTAAAAAGTGGCTATAATAAAATTGAAAACTTGCAACATTTTTAAAACTAAACGTTGTATTAGTTTTTATACCCTCAAAGGGGTATATATGTTTGTGCGAAAGACTCAACAAGCAAAAGGAGGCGTGGGAGACTCCAAAAAGTATATATATTTTGGTTAAGCACGACAACACGAGAATATAGCTATGATATTTTATTCATCCGGTCGGAAATAGATATCACGAAACATAAGATCTAGAGACAGTTTCAATATTTAGGTTTTTCTTGTCTATACACACATATTCTTAAATGCTGTTATCAGTCTATAAACGGTCGCTACAATCAATTTAAGATCAATTTAAGATCAAGTTGCTTGCTCCTCAATTTTATATATGTCGAGTGTCAGGCCCAGCTATTTTGATGTGGTGATCTTGGTGATGGCATCTGGTACTTTGTGTTGAAGAGGTCCGTGGTTATTATTTTGATAAAGGTCACATGCAAAATTTACCAGTTTCCAGAATATATTGCTATGGCCCAGTCTGATGACGTACTGGAATGTGAAAATATTTTTTTTTCACATTTCCTACCAGAGAATGTTTTTTTAGATGATTCTCAAGTTGGCCTGCCTGGATATATGGAAAAATATATCTCAAAACAAAGTTTTTTCACTCCGATATTTTCGGTGCATCCAATTTCTTCTAGTGCTCTTTACATATGTGCTGAAATCGGTCCAGCCGGGACAAAAAGTCATGCAAAACTTAAAAAAAATGCTTTGTTGGTATAAGGACTGTGAATACATATATGTATATATTAAAAATCTGTCATTTTGATATTACAATTCGACAGTTGAAAAGATTTTGCACAGTCGTGAACTCAAGACTTTTTCAATCTCACTGGGTTTAATGTGACGCAATTTATTTTCAAAATCAAACCTTTAATACAACATCCACTGTTGTAAGTTTGTCAGAAAGTTTGAACTATCCATTCGACAATTATTTCCTAATGAAATATATCATTCATATAAATACACCATGCGAAATTTTAGAGGTAACTTCACACAAATCTACTGTTTAAACATATTTAAACATATTGTTCCTGCTGCTTGTGCGTATGCGTACAAGCAGAGCAGTGGCAACAGCTTATCTCACTTTTATCTGTCATCGCACAGGCCTTTAAATTTACGATCATCCATAAATTTTGTTTTGGCGATGATGACAGGACGACTTATACAGCGCACACATTTCGAATATACAATTAATATATATCCATTTTATATATAAACATTCAAATATGGTTGTGCAATTTAACATAGTATTTAAGTAGATACAAACTATAAATAAAGGGAATTCTAAAAGGTGAAGACTGTCTTGAGTATTACATCTATAGAATATCGTGAAATAAACATCGATATTCGCTCAGTTGTGTATAAAAGAGTTTATACACCTACTTTCATTCGATTACGAATTTTTCTATGGATGGAACTTAATTTTTTTTATTCGGAAATGTTTTGAACCATTATATCTAAAGTCCGTCAGTTCAGCCGTCAAGACTTTTTCTCCAAAACCTCTGCGCGGTCACCTATTCTACAACTAAAGTAATTTTGAGACGTTGTTAAACCAATTAATATATGTATATATAGGAAATCTTGACAAATGCAACAATTCGATATAACACTAGGTTTGATAAGCAAGAACTTAGGAGTCGAAAGATGCACAATTTGTGATTTTTTTTAATGTGAATTTTATTGTGTGCACTAGAGACAGTGTCACTGTCTTCGATGTTCTTAATTAGTTGTAACCATTTAATGAGTACACAAACTGACTATTTTTAGGTGTGTTTAAAGAGTCAATATTAAAAACTTCACTTTGAAAAAATATCTTTTGTTTTTCATAAATGCAAGCTTATTTGCTCGTATAATAGAGTCGAGGTTATTGCCTTGGCAGCACCTTTCACGTATATTCTCAACAAATCATAATTTTCACTCCATTTTCCAGTATCTTATCTTATGATAAAACGTCGCTCTTACTGTTACACCTCAAATTTCATCTTCAGTTTTCTATCTACTCGTACAGATTTTTCAAGATTTCAGGCTCCGTCGTCTTATCTTTATTTATGAACATTTTGTGATTTACCACGCCGCACCACACAAAAGCAGTGTCTTTTCTGTCTATATGGTAAGTCGATTCATTAGATTCTGAAGGGGGCCACGTGGGAGTGCCAACATATTGCTGCTGCAGCTAAGCTCCAGTGCGATGGATTATGTCAATCAGAATTGCTTAAGCAACTTACCAGGATGCATAGAAGGACAATGCAAAGGCGGACGGACGAACGTGAAGCGGATAGACAGAATAAAACGTAGAATCTATTAGAGTGCAGCAAGCGGAATATTTTAGCGCAGCTAATCTGCTTTGTCTACGCCTCCTCGCTGCCTCTTCATATTGGTCTTGGAAAAATGTATTGTACATAGCTGTCTGCACTTCACTGCTCTCCCCTGTAGTTGTATACGCTATGCAGACTTGCATTGGCAAACTCAAACTGAAACTTTAAGTTTTATACTTTTGTTTCGTTTTTCGCATTTTCACGCTTTTCCAAAATGTTGTTGAAAAATTTTACTAAATTAACATAAATAACAGGCGTCGGCAACGTTTCACCGATCAACCGGCATACCCGCCTACCTTCTTTCCGTTCACCAATTTAGATAGCATCCTGTCATTCTTGCTCTTTTTGCAGTTGTCTTGGCTTAAGCTGAAGTTTTATGAATAGACAAAAGTGGTAAGAAAAAGAAGGGTGGTGGGGTGATTTTGGAAGCGGCGACAAAGCTGCTTGAACGTGGGTTACTTGTCAACTGTCTTCTGATGCTCGTCTAACGTTTTCCGCCTTCGCCATTTTCTTTGCATAGGAAATTTTAATTTTTGCAAATTAATAAGGAACTTTTACATTTTCGGAAAAACTTAAGTATTATAAACTTTCAGATTAAATACGGCCAAGAATCCAACAACAAAAAAAACCATAATGATATTTCTTTTTGTAATTTTCGATAGAAGTGTAAATTGTAGTTTAATTATAGTATTGCATGAAGAGTATATATGGTGATACAATTTATCCTTAGATATTTTAATAATGTTTGCATACCCAGTACACAAAGATGCAAGTATATAATTGGATTGTGTAAATGTATATAACAGGCAGATGGGATCTTGGCAGACCATGTAAAGTATACAGTTGCGGTTAAAATTTAAACCGAAAAATAATCTCTAACACATTGCTGATACAGCATCGTTCAGGAGAAACCCAGTGCTGCTAATATTGGAAAAAAATTTCACATAGCACGAGAGAGCAACGTACTTTTATGTTCTGGACTTTACTTCTACTGTACAGTTTCTCCTACATCTCTTTCTAGGTGTAACAAACTTTTCGTCAAAAAATATACTATTCATATTGAAAAAAAAAATAAAATGTTTTCACTTGTACTTGTAAGTATAGGGTCTTCTAAATAATGCGCAGAAAATAATATTATTAAGTGAGCAATTCTTGTATATGTGTATAAATATTTCGGAAACGGCTTTAACGATTTTTATGAAATTTGTTATTAAGAATAATATATTTCTTGTAAAAACGCAATTTTATTTTTTTAATTTCTCATGTTAACAATTTTATAAAGCGCCATCTGTGTTGTTAGTTATAATGTGTTACAGAGATGATGAACGCGCAGGTCTATTGTAAATCAAGCTATCGAGGTCTCGACTTGTTATCGCAGCCGCATATTTGTTTCAAGACCGATATCTGATATAGCTGTCACACGAATATGTTCGGCATACAATAGTAACAGTGTTAACCAATTAACGTCTGAACATATTCGTGTGGCAGCCATATCATATATTGGTCTTGGATCGTTTAAGGCTTATTTGAACCAGCGATTTATGTAGAAATATATGATATAATTTATGTATAGAAAATTTTGTTCATACATGTATCCCAAACATTTTTATTTATCGTAATTCTGCTTATTGAACGATCCTTTAAGTTTATTTTTGCACGTTTCGAACTTTTAACACTTTTCCATGTTGATTGTTAAATTAGCGCATCAAAACAATTTTTGGCATAAATTCCAACGAAAATGCCAAACGATAACAACACAAACAACAGCAACAACAATTGCAAACTTTTGATGAAAAGCATTACGTAACCCGATGCTATGTAAATGGCGGGCGAGGGCAGAAAATAGTGGAAATTCGCGGAGCCTGTTCGCCAAAAGTTTTCCCAGTGCAATCATGTAGGAAAATGAAGTAGTAGTAAGTCTGTAAGATGCAGAAAAATAAAATACTACGTCAAAGTTGAAAGAAAAAGTAATGCAATGAGAATATAAGGAAAAACTGAATTCTAGTGAGAAAACAACAATTTAGTGTTACTTTTATTTTTCTTGCCAAGGAAAAATTATACTCGTAGTACACTACATATGCAAATTTGTATATTAGGTGCACTTGGTGGTATTGTTGGGCCCATTGAAGATGCGAGTTATTATTATAAAAAGTTATTTTTAAGTTTTTATGATGCTAACTTTAGAGAAAAATATTTTCTGTAGTTTAACTCGGTGTATAAGCACACATTATGAGGACTGAGTATGTATAAATAGGTGTTGACAGTATCATTTTATTTGGACAGCTCTATGGCAAAATAAATATCCTACTCACACTTTTTGTGAAAAGTATAATAATAAAGATATAAAGATACACTTTCTAATCGAACTGATCACGAATATATGTGAGAATATGTGAGAATATACTTTTTAGGGTTTCTGGCGATTTCTTATCCATGTAACATATGTACTTTATATATAAAATTATAAACTCTTGATAAACTGACAATACTATTGTTCGAAAATTGTGTGTAGCGTATAACATATGTGATATTTTTTTTGGAATCAAGTAATGATAATGATGATGTATGAGCGCTATTCGCCATTTGGTCAAATTCTTAAAGCACAATTTCGCTTTAAAAGAGTAATCCATTACTTAGCTTAGTTGTGGTTGAGGAATAAACTGGAAGTTTGTGTTATTGTATGTGGACAGCGGAAGGATAAATGCAAGTACATAGTGCATAACCACATCAAAGCACAACTTTAAACAAGATGCTTGAATATATATATATATATTTCTATATGTATGTGCCACATAAGTGACATAGAACATGAAAACATGAAAGGATGCGCATGAATAAAATGAATTTGATTGCATCATTATCAACTTTTACAGCATTTTATGCGCAAATAATATTTTATTTTTCTTACATTTTTCTCCCATCTTCAACTACTTCTTCGAGTTGTTAGTGTAAAAAGGAGATAAGTGCCAGAACTAAGAAAGAACTGGTGAAGGCGATTTTGCACTTGCACGTTAAAAAGCGGAAATGCGCAACAAATTCCGTGGAAATCTCAGCTGAGCACGGCATAAATCAGGTCGGTGAGGCGAAAAAAAAAATTAAGCGAATTCAGAATGCAACATTTTTCGAGTTGTACCCGTTTAGTCCCTGAGCTGAAACTATCTATCTCCGAGTTTCTCTTTTATCTACAATCGTTGCATTGCGTCTTAGTTAGAAGACTGTGGGCAACAACTACGAATATTATGTACATACATATGTACAGGGTGAGCCTTAGCGGCATATTTAGTTAAAATTTAGTTCAATAAGTGATAAAAATTTATTATATAACTTTATTTGAAATTAAAACTGATAAATTAAAGTATTTTGACAAGACAACAACCAAAAATCTAGGAGTGGGTACATTTCAGCTGTTTACTTTAAAAAATTAAAATTATTTTCAAATATTATAGTCTTGCAAAAGCGTTGAAACGAAATAAAAAAATAAGTCCTTATAATTTTATGCAATCGGTGGGCTATCGATTTCACAAAATTTTTTTTCAAAATTTTGTGAATATTTGAAGATTGCTTGCTCGTTCATTTTTGATGGTTCTTATTTTTAGTTTTGGTGCCGCTTGTCGTTTAAATTTGAAACTTAGCCAGGAAATGTTAAAAAAAATTGTACGATCAAAGTTTGTGTATAAAATCTATTAAGTTGACGAATCGTGGATCTATGCATATAAGCTTGTAACAAAACAGCAATCGACTGTATGTGTCCTCCAATATGAGTCAATTACAATAAAAGTAAAGAAACAAATGTTTGCCCGTTTCTTCGGATTTAGTAGTCATGTGGCGACAGCGACCTTAGAGAAAAGTAGAACGGTGAATTCTAAATTGTATTCGATCATTTATATGCCAAAAGTCTTCGGAGAAAATCGGAAAAAGTTTGAAGAAAACGTGAATCAATCTTCATCATGACAATGCGAGCTCTCATATATCGACAAAAACAAAAGAAGATTTAGACCGGTACAAATTAATGAGTCATCCGCTGTACAGCTATAATTCGACACTTCATGACAGGCATTTAATCACTGTTTTACCCGTAGTAGTATTTGTACATATCTAGTTTCCTCATAGAAATTTGACCCAGCTACAATGTTGACACATACAACCCTTGAACCCCATTTCTCTCCTAAGAGTTAAATTATTTAAAAATCGGTAAAAACATGTTCAAATATTTAGGGTATCAAAACCGAGTTTGAAAGCGATGGAATGAAAACAGAATATTGGCCCATACATTCTTTGACTCCCTTTTCTTGCCCTCGGGGATTAGGAGAGAATGAATAGAATTTACAAATAAAATTTGAAAACATTCAGAAAGACAAATTTAGGAAAGCGCGCCATAATCTTGTGCGCGCTGGCGCCAGTCTTTTTGAATGCAAAGTTCGGAGGCATCTCTCCATACCTTGTCATTCCAACGCGTCCGGTCGTCCTCTATTTCGGCGTTCTCCAATCAAGTTTGGGTCCCCCATGTAAACCATGCGTGCTGGAGCTCTTTCATCCATTCGAATGAGGTGCCGAGACTAACGCAGCCGCTGGAATTTTAAGCACTGGACTATGTCAACCTCATCGATCGAATAGCTCGTACAGCTCGCAGTTCATGCGGGACCTAAACTCGTCGCCGACTCTAATATGACCGAAAGTCCTGCGAAGAATCTTCCTCCCGAAGACTTCCAACGCTGTTTCATCTGACTCAATCACGGTCCATGCCTCTGCGCCATACAATAGGACTGGAAGTATCAGGGTCTTATAGATCTTGATTTTTATCTTTCGAGAGAGGTCTGTTTATAAGTGTGACTCTTCGCCTAATCTCCAGGCTGACTTTGTTGTTGCTGGTTATTGCTGCTCCAAGATAGACGCAGTTTTCTACAACACTGAAGTTGAAATTCTCCATCGTCACTGTCCGTCCAAGACGCAATGACGGAGTGCGAGAAGACACCAAGTACTTCGTCTTGTCCTCATTTACCGCTAGACCCATGAGCCGAGAATGTTTTTCAATCTCTGAGAACGCTTTGCTGACTCGCCGTTCCTGCTTCATTTTGGAAAATCGAGCCCGACATACTCTGTATGTACGGGCACTGGCGTATGATGTATTCCATCAGAAGATTGAAAAAATCGCACGACAGAGCATCGCCCTGCCTGAAACCTCTCTTGGTATCAAAGGCGTCGGAGCGGTTTTTCCCACCCTGACAACGCATTGTGTGGGAAAAAGCGTCGTCATACAAAGACGGACGATCTTTGTCGGAATACCTAGTGCAGACAGGGCGGCTAAACTTCGATCGTATCGGCGTATCAAAAGCGGCTTTATAGTCGACAAATAGGTGGTGTGGGTCTTTGTTAAACTCACGGGTCTTTTTCATGATTTGGCGTAATGTGAATATTTGGTCACTGGTCGACCTTTTTGGTCTGAAGCCACAATGATATCGTCCTATCAGTGAATCCGTTTATGGCTTCCGCCTATTACACAATACGCGCGGCAGAATCTTATATCCGATGGAAGTTAGACTTATTTCGCGGTAGTTGGCGCAAACAGCGGGGTCTCCTTTTTCGTCTCACCCTGTATAAAGTTTTTTCTCTTTATTGAAGTTTAGTTTTTATATTCTTATTTTGCATATACTTGTGCTCATACATAAAAATACATAAGTAGGTACTTTCTTGTTGCTGTTGTTGTTGGTCTTGCATTTTTCGTGCTTTGATGCATGTTGCTGCGCTCCAAAAGCAGTTTAAATTCTAGGCATACTTCAAACTGAAGCAAGGCGCAGTTCTTCTGCGATGTCTGAGCCATGGTTAACTCCATCGTCTTCATTCTCACACCCCGTGCGATCTTTGTCAATGGCTTCATTTTTAGTATGCTTGTTGAGCAGCACGCAAAAGCATAAGAAGATGCTGCAGTAAATTGAAAAAGGGGTGGAAGGCGGAAATGTCTGGCGGTGAATATGAAAATATTTCCAATAAAAATAATGTAAGCGATGTGCATGCAGTATAGTACCAACTTATAATGGATTTACAAACATATATTTAAGTAGATGTGTATGTTGTACCCACTTGTAACATAAAATACTTTAAAGCGTTTTAGTGAATTTATTTTTAATATAATTTAATAGTTATTGGACTTTAAGTGTTTATTTTTAATAATTTAAACCGTGTACTTTCTTCTACAGTGATTACAAACAGAAACGTCACAGCAATTACGGCGCTGCTCTACGACCGCCGACCGAGTGTAATAGTCCCGGATCGAGTCGTAGTCATGAGAGTAACAACAATAACAACAATGCTGGCACGCCTTCAGCTACATCGCAAATATTTAGACTCTTTGGGCGTACAAATGTGGAACGTGAGTAAATTTTAATCCATTAAAATATTCCCGTTTTTTTATTTTAAATCTTTCGTATTGCGATAATGACAAAGTTTATCAAGGAGATGCTATGGCATTCAAAACCAGCGATTTCGAAAACCAACATATTAAAATGTTTTGAAATATACATTGATTTTTGGCTTTTTCGACTACATGATTTTTAAGCAAAAAAATATTAAAATATGCGTGATAAATATTTCCCACATTTCTCATTGTTATGTCAAGTACTGTACGCTATCTCTCGTTTAAGAGTTATTAATTAAAAACTGAACTTAATCCTTTCCAACATATATATGTAAATCCGTTCTAGCAATATTCGTGCAGTGCATCAAAAATGTGTTTCCATTGACTAAAGCATTCTTATTAGTTTCATTTCAGAATAGTTTCTAGCACTTAAGTCTATTTACAATTTTTGTTTGTTTGTTTTGACTTTGTTAGTCACTTGAAGTTGTCATGCCGCACATATTTCAAATTAGATTTTTCGTTTTTATGCCCTTCAGTTATTGTGTCATAAGGGTATAAAATCTTTATTGAGAATTTTGTAATCTATCAACATTTATGAAACGAAGTGCGCACAGAGTGGATTAGCGATACCCGCAAGTTTTGCGGTGTCGGATATTTACATACCTTTTTAGAAGATTTTCTAAGAATTAACTAGGACCAACAGAAAGTTACCGACTAGACAGTGTGTTACTGTGCCTTTATATTAAAGGCCTTATACGAGAGCTGCTACATAAATTTTAAGCCTAACCATGAAATAACGGTAATTTCTGAGAAAAAATCGCTTTATTGTTATGCCAAATATTCACCATTAAGATCGATACAGAAGTGCATCCGCCCGAACCATTTTGTAAAGCAGTTTTGTCACACCAAAAGAGATATCTTCAAAACATGCTTTTGAAGGCATCAACAGCTTCTTCGGGAGTTGATGTGAGGGAACAGGAAGAAGTCATTTGGTGCCAAGTCAGGGCTGTACGGTGGATGAACCATCAATCAATGTTTTGAGCGTCCAAAAAACTCGTATTTTGCCACAACAGATTTTATATGATCTTACAATCGGTATAATAGCGCTTCCCAATGGTAAATGATTGGGCATCTTCGCAAAATGTGGAACTTTATTTCTAAGATCGTTTTATCTTAATAATCAACATCAAAATTATAATAAATCATCGTACGAAAATGTTCACGAAATAGTTCCATAAAAATGATACGGTTTAAACTTTTCAATGGTAATACCTGCTGGCCATATAGCCTTCGTATTGTTGGACATAACCCGCTCTTTTTTGGAGATCCTCTCATAAAAACCTACATTTAGGTTTTTGAGTTTCTTAAATTGTTATATGATAATTCCTTAAAGGGCTTATCCTAGTGCATCATCATATATTAGTCTTACAACGGTTTTATTCATCGTAGATTTCAATTTAGTGTGAAGTGTATTGAAGCTTCGCTTTCATCGAGTTTAGAATTTTATCTAGTTTTTGTTCATTTTGCCGGCTTTGGCCACTAAAACTTTGTTGTGCAGTGTACAAGCCGAAATTGGTTGCACGTTTGTTGACTGGTTCTGAAATTTTTCCTTTATTTTTATATATTTTCAAGTGAAGCAAATAGTATATGGTAAATGAAGGCAAAAACTATTATACGAAATGTGCTTTTGATTACTTTATTTTTTGTGGGTTTCGCATCAGTTGCAGTGTCAAAGCACCGAACGCTTTATTTTTAATTAAAAAGCAGCTTAGTTGCAGCTTAAAAACAGTTGTTGGTTAAATTCAAAATAAAAAAATGAAAATGAATTATAAAAGCCGAAAGGGTGCACATATGCAAAATATATTTGGTTTACACGTTATCTGATTCGTTCTTTACGAATTTTAAAATGCTGTTTCGTAATTTTTTAGCTTTGAATTTTTTTTTTTATACTCGGCTCTGTTTTTCGATATTAATCTCGGTTGCAGTCAACAACAATTTTTAATGCAATTTCGTTAGTAAATCATGACAATTGACAAAATCAGCAAAAACAAAATGTGAAAAAAT
Organism: Leucophenga maculata; assembly: GCA_035044805.1. Taxonomy (NCBI): domain Eukaryota; kingdom Metazoa; phylum Arthropoda; class Insecta; order Diptera; family Drosophilidae; genus Leucophenga; species Leucophenga maculata. Next base: position 755,832 of record JAWNNP010002992.1, on the reverse strand, counting down.
AAAAATAAATCTGAATCGTTTATAGTTAACTTTGATTAAACAATCAACAACAAAAATTGATTTCACAGTAAATTATTTGCGCATTATACTGCATTGTTTGTTTGTTTTTTAATTTGCAAAAACAAAAATTGCGACGTCAATTACCAATAATAAAAAATAAATATATAAACTATGAAACGTTGTTGCGGATGTGCCCGTCTGCAAATTGAGTGATTTCCCATGATGAATAAAAAGGTCATAATCCGACAGCAGGCGTTTCACGAGCATGGTGCCCATTATGAGCCGTTTCTGGCTCAGTTGCGGCCCAGCATCAGTTGAACTTGTCTGTGTGTCTGTGTACTCGTATATACCAAAATAAATTATGTGAAATATTGTTGAAAGTCCATTTTGAAATTGACGCAAACGAATGCCATGCGGACGTTAAGAGAATGGTAGTTGGATATACTCGTACATACGATGAAGGACATCAATCAGTGATTACTGCTCTTTGCTGCAATTTTGTGGCATCTATCTCGTCCATTGCAGCACAAGGAGTGGCATCAACATCAACATTTCGAATCGTTCGCGCACCATCGTCGACTGATTTTTTCTTCCACTAATATGAATTTATTTGGTCAACGGGACGTATGAATAATGTTGGCTTTTATATTTGCGAATCGAAATAGTACTCGTAACAAGCAATGTTCGCATAGTTTTGGACTCTAATAGCAGTCTGCTTATATGTTTGTGGGTCTGTCTGCTTGCGCGCTTTAATAAATCGCACAGCAATGCATGATAAATTTCAAATGGCAAACTATTTGACATACTATTCCAAAATGCACAAACTGGCAGCTGAAGTTTTTGCTCATTTTCCGATTTTTATTCACTTTGCTTTAATTTCCTGTTGAAACATTATTAACTCTCATTTCAATCGATTGATTCAATTTTGCAAGTTCTGTATAAATCTTTTGATTTCCTTTCTATTCACTTGAACGAATAACAAAATAAAGTAAAGGATTTATTTAAATAAAGGAAATAAAATATTATTTGTTTTAATTGAAGATATTCATATTAAAAGTATTCATGCCAACTTTTTTGAGGTTTTGTGGCTTTAAAGATTTCAGGATATATGTAGAAATTTTACAAAAAGAATTCGCAAAGAAAATCTATGCATATAAATAAAATTGGATTGCATATTTTTAATAAAAAAATAAAATTTTTTTTAAAGTTGCATATAATACAAGTATATATCCAAAAATTAAATTTTTAAAATTTATTTCTGCCTGTTCGAATGTTTCGGCTAATCTACGAAACGTCTAAAACGATTTTGACGGGACTGCCTGGTAGTTGATGTCATTAGGAGTTATTTGGGCTACATTTATTTACAATCGGTGGGGCGGGGTAACACCACCCCCCCACCCCATAAAATTACTTCTCCCGATTCCAATAACATATATACCACATTTTAGCTCTTCACCTCAAAAGGATTCGAAGATATAACAAATATTGATTATGGCTTATATGGGAGGCAGGGTATGAAAACTTCACCCTTCCCATTAATGTGTTTTCCAAATTTCATCTCTGCACTTCAAAAGGATTTCAAGATATGACGAATTTTGTCTATCGCTTATATGGGGGGTGGGGTATCGTCTAATCTGATTTGTACCAAATTTATCAGGATTACTTCTCTTTATCTCATCAACATATCTATCGAATTTCATCTGTGCCAAGTACGGAGAGATCTCTCCATACCTGGTCATTCCAAGGCGGACGTGTGAGTTGCTTGAACCATTTGCAAATGAAGCATTGTTGCCCATTTCCAGCTGAATGACTGTCAACAACTTTTCTCAAAATGTGAACTTCAGCAAATGAATCTTAATATCCTATGGCTGGCACTGATGAGATATCTATCTAACTGTCCGTTCCCTATTTAAGTAATTCAAAAATAGTTCCTTTAATCCTAGGTTCAACTTATATATCGATGTTAAACATAAAGCCCACATAACCCAGTGTTCTTTAAAATGACTTTTATTTGACTCTTACAAAACAAATTTTTTAAAATCGTAGCAGATGACAGAAGAAAAAAGGAGAAAATGCACACAAAAATTGCTGCATTTTAAATTTTTACAGTTTCATTTTTCTTTTTGTACCAAAAATGATTAGTCTGACTTTGATGCATTGATGTCAGTGCTGGCTTGTTGAGTATGACGACGATGGTGATGATGATTATCTTAACGACTTTTGGCATCCTTTTTGTCTGCTTGTATACTGAGTTCTATCGCAGATGTTAGAAAAGCTACTGTGCTTCTAATATGACCGCCCAGAAAGTGATATGTAAAAACTTTCACAGATATGCTCTTAGCTTCATGTAAAGTGACAAGTATGTATTTAAGAGCTGATAAGCAAATGTTTGTGTCGTTACTCAGTGCTTCAATGTATGTCATTAGGTAAATGAGATGCAGTTTTCCAAATGATTTCATTAAAATTTTACATTTTGTCGTTTCAATTTATTTTTGCTGCGCTTGTCTGAAGCATTTTGAATTACCTATTCAATTGGTTGGAAAATTGAATTTTGAAATTAAGATTTTTCAATCATAGTCGTTGTTTGCAATTTTTTTTAAACCTTACACATGATAGTTGAACTTTAAGCAGTACAATGTAAAACTTGTTCAAAGAGACTACAATTAATGTATCTAAATTGAATCCAAATATACCAACTGCAAGTGATTTAAACATGAAAATGCTAATAGTTTTATTTGTTTTATATTTTGTTTAGAAAGTTGCATATTTAGACCTTTGGATCGGTTGTACTGTAATTAAAAGTATTTATTGAAGTATTATACTTGAAACTTTTTCTATTCCAATTCAATTTGATTCTTGATTGCACAGTTTATTATGTGGGCGTAGGCTATGAATGTTCTCCTTTAAGTAACTGGAAAAAGGTATTCGATTATAGTTTACGATGTATGTCAGACAAAATCTACACGCTGTTCTTGGTAACTTAAAACATTCTGTGCCAAATAAAGCTTTAATAATCGATTACCCTAGCGAATATACAACTATCTTAAAATAGAAAAAAAGAAAGCGTTTTTTTTATACTCTGCTACAAAAAAAATATCTTAAGACAACCTTCTAGTTGTCTGATCGCAATCTATATGAAATATTTTAGAAGGATTAACGCAAAATTATCAACATCAAAAAACCTGTTTCATACATAAACTCAGAACGAGGATTAGTTTGCTTGGTAAGTGCTAGTACCCCTTAGGGAGGCGGTTATCCCAGGTCGAACATAACTCAACTTCGCCACGGTCCGTTAATATAAATTTATAAATCGTAATCCCTGAGGAATGAAACAATTTCGTTTCTTATTATTATCTTTTATCCTTTTCTTTATTCAGTTTTCCTCTTTTAAGCCTATTCTTATTCTTGGTTCGTACTTCTGGTGCCGCACGAGGTTTTAAGTTTTCTGGTCTGCGTGTAGGGAAACTCAGGTCGGTGCGCTATGTTTGGTCTTCGACCTGTTGGTTCCAAAAACGAGTTTGGATTTTTTGGAAGCTTTTGTCGGTTGCCTTCTCTTGGTCTTCTTTGCTGCTGGTTTCAGGCAAAAATCCAGTTCTTCAGGGTCCGCCTGTGAGGTCAATATCCTTCAATTAGAAATCCTTCATATTTTATTCTATTCTTCCTATTCTAAAGGCTTAGCCCCTTATTTTTCTTTTCCTTTAATTTGAAATCCTTATTTCAAATCCTTATTTCCATATCCTTTTCTCGAAATGTTTAACCTTACCCTTTAATTTGAATACTTTTGATTAACATTTTTTAATTTTTTTTTTTTTTTTTTTTTAAGATCCTTATATCTGAATGTTTAACCCTTATCCTTCTTATCATTCAGACCCAACCATCTTGCTCCTGTGCAAACCTAGGAAATCAAAAATCTCTCACCGTCTGTTAGCCTGGTTAGTTGCTAATTTATATTAGTATTTGCTTAGGGTTAAATTAGTATTTCCTGCAATATTTGCAAGCCAAATTAGTTTATCCTTAAATTTAAATTTTCGTTTCTTGCAATTTATACAAGCCAAATTAGTTTATTCTTTTAAATTTAAATTCCTATCCTTGTTAATCCTTACTCATTTTTTCTGTTTTTAATCTTGGTCCGAATTTTATTTTGCATTATTTGAAAATTTTTCTATCGATGTAAATCCTCAATTCAAATGCATTTTCGACGTCATCCATTTCCGATGTCATTGTCCCCGAACTGATTTATTTTGTGTTACACACCAACAACCATATGCATAGGTCATTGCTCCATTCGTTTTAAGTATCGACTTCCCAATTATTGTTCTCTTTCTGTTATTAACATCCCTTGTAATGACGTCAACTCTGCTTTAACCATTATATTTGTTACCGAAACTGTTGTTGGTAAAACCGTATCCTTTACTCCGAAAGGAATGCCTAACGGACCGATTATATCTTCCTTTCTTGATTTTTCAATTTGGGTTAGTAATATAATAATCGTCCGGATCAACCGGACACACTGTGCATACTTTAGAGAATAAATTAGAGTCGATAATTCTATTCAAAGATATTCCTGTACCAGTGACACAATAATCCGGCCGAAGTAGCGAATGTTGCAGCTTTATTGGTTTTTGCTCAAAATTAGTCAATTCTGTCGATTCCACGCCATTTGCTTCAAGGTCTTTACATACTCCATTATAAGATCAAATTAACTTAAGAACTGCAGCTCTTGATTATTTGAAGCGTAAAAATTTGTCCGAAAAATGTTTAGATTTAAGATACCTTCTTAAGATTTAAGAACAAAAGAAAATTTCAGAAAATTTTATATTTTTTTTAATATACTTTTCACACATAGCGACAAATAAGGCATCAGCTATCTATGTGATATAAATATTCTTGATCAGGTCATCAGGACGAGCTCATTTAGACATGTCCGTTTGTCCATCTGTCTGCGCGTGTGTGAATACGCGATCCTATAGTGGCAAAACGTTTCTTCTTAGTTCCAATAGCCATTCTAGTATAATCAGTATTAACATGAGTTACTTGTTGTAACTTGAATTAACCTATGCTTAACATTTGGATAAAAAAGAGTGGCCCCACTCTCTGTTTTAAAACATTTATGTATGTATGTGGAGCAGTATCAAATGAAACTAATGCATTTAATTTTTTTCTTGTTTAGCACAAAATCATGAAATAGAAACTTTTTCACGAAATGTTTTCATTAAAAACTATATTTCATGAATAGTTAATATGGACTTTTTTTTTACTTTTCATGAAATCGTATAAACGTACTCTTTGTTTATTGAAATGTATCAACACAAATTCAATCATTTCAAAAATGATCTAGCACATGTTTCGATTAATTTCATCAAAATTATAACAAAGTACATATTTCTTCAAAAGTTGATTCTTGAGATATCTGCGTTTCGCTGATATGGCCGACAAACAACAACATGAACAGAAACCACAAGAACAGAAACCACATGAAGCGCCCAGGTCGCACACAGTAAAGACAACTAATTTATTCCATTTCTAAATCCACAATCTTTTAAATTGACATTTAAAATTTACAGCAAAATGCAACAAGGCATCGAGTGCAGTTCAACGCCAATCAGCGTCATCCTGAAAATGGCAAAAGAATGTCTTCGAATACAACTTTACGACGAGAATCGCGCAAAGATGATGAAAATTTACCGCCGGAGAACTAAAACGAAATGCTCAAAAGTTGAATAGAATAGACATTAAGACATTATTATAAAATTTTCAGTAACAATTACAGCGTTTACAGCGTTCCTTTTGGGTCGACTTTACTAAAAAATTGTATGAACCCTTCATGAAAAGCAAGTATAGTTTGCTGACTGAAATATACTGGTTCAATATGAACTGATCAAGTTGACTTTCTATTTTCAATAACAAGAAAGTGTATATTAAAAGAATTAATTGTTGATTTGTCGGGGAATAGGTATAGTTCGTCAGAAGCCTTCAAAAGGCAAGTTAAAATAAAGGAAAAGTATTTTATGAGTCATTAGACAAAAAAGTTTGGCATTGAATGACATTGATAATAGCAATACTATTTTCCTTACCGCAATTGTATATAAAGCTTATTTAAATGGTTCATTTAAACCAATACAATACTATACATCTGACGCATCCGAAGCTTCAATGCAAGGGGAAATAATCCACCAGAACGCTTTGTTTCCGTCAACTTTACACACAAACTAATTACTATGTTAATTTTTTTTTTTAGAAAAATCTGACCAGTCTCTTCGAAGAACAGACTGACACTGTTTCTATGTCACCTTCAATGGAAACTGTTATCTGATATTCGTAATGGCGTGAGCCATATTTGTCAAAAAGTGTATTTAATGTATTCTCTGAATAAAAGCAAGTGACTCAAACTCAAAGTTATAGATCTAAAATTGGATATGAAGACTTATTATGTTTCGAAGCATAAGTCTTAAACGTCGTTCCATTCTTATTAAAATATAAAGTTCTCATACAAACGTAAAATGTGATATGGTGCCTTCCTTTAAATGTGAATGTTGTACATATATTAAGGGGCCCGCTCATACAAAACCCACATAAAGTTTTCTTTATTACATTCAACTTGAAATTCAGTATGGAGGGTTCTTGTGAATGGAAGTGCCACATGGCATGCGCCGCCTCATACAGATCTACCGCTTAATTTTTTGGCTTAGCAGGTAAATTTTTTGCTAACCTTAACTGTCCAATTAAAACACGGAATAAAGGCTTCAAATATAAATTTGTAGTGTTCAAAAATCGAATATAGAATTTCTTTATATCTAAACAATACAATGCAATCTATAGAGTTCCAGTAATTTTTGTTTTGTAGTACTGTGTATTGTATTTACTTATTTATATAATATAACTGCCTTGTAAATATAAATACGCCAATAAACTCTGATAAAAAGATGTAATTATTTGATTCTTAATTAAGTTGAGCTTAAATGTTCGAATACCGTTGCAACCGCAAAGTATTTCAATGACATTTCATTACATAAATGTCAAAAACGGTTTCAATTGCTTTGATTGACACTGATTTGCTTTTTGATTCGGACAACTCAGAACGATTGAAGTTTGACAATAAGAATATTAATTGGAATAAGTACTTTGTGTGTGCATTCATTATTTTAAGTAAATTATTTATTTCTACAATATTTTTTGCACTACTTTTCTGACCGTAAATTATTCAATTCGAAACCTGGGTAGGTGTGTATTGCTCATAAATAGCTCACGTGCATCGCAGTATTTATTATCTCCGAGTGCATAGTATAATAGGCTATCATTAAGCAAATAAATATCATAAAACGATTATTGAGACACACGCGCGGAACTTAGTAAATCAGTTGCCCATCATTTATAGATTGTTTGTTTGTTCGCTCGTTCGTTGACATTTCACATTCCAGCATACCAAATCTAATAAGATACAAAACAATGCAATGTCACATTAAAATCACTTACGCCCGCGGCCTGGTGATGATTCGCAGCGCTTAAGAGCCAACTTAACTTATTGTTTAGACGGATCAGTGTATGCCAGACGCTTTGGCTGATGTGACGCTTCGACGGGTCGCAGTCAGTAGCGACCGAATTCGTTTCTCGAGATTTCTGTGTTCCATTTTGCAACGTCGCGCCGTCGCGCGGTTGGAGTTTTTGGACTACTTTTAGCTATGCGCATCGCTGGCGTTAAATTGAAAAATAAAGAAAATCAGAACATATACGCGTTTTTTTTAACGAGCTTCACGCCTCATTCAAGTGTTAAAATCAATTGTGCGCAAAAATTTTTAATTTATTTGTGAAACGCCTATTTGAGAATATAAAAACGGTTGCAAATAGCGTGAAGATTAGAAAAAAAGTCAAATTTAAATGTGGGCGATTTGTTTGCATATTTATTTTAATTAATATTTGTGCATAATCGAAACTTATTTGGATTGTTTGTTGCATCATGAGAGTTTGTATTGATTTTAATGCGAATGGAGGTAATTAATTAGCAGATAATTTACTTTTTAATTTTCGTAATAAGTGGGACAATGCAAAATTAATTGCGTAAAACTTATAATTTGAGAAGGCTTACATAAAATTTGTTGTCGTAAATTGTTGGCAGTTAGATAAGTATTTAACAAAGGTTTCTTTAGTGAACTGTTTTATATGTATGTACATATATATATACGGTGTTTGTTAAAAAAAAGTGACTCAAAATTTTGCAAGCTAAGTTTATTCGATTTTAGTTTTTGTTATTTGGCACAGTCGGGCGTAACCGAATGTAAGAAGCCCAGTACCTGAACAGGTCGTCGCTTGAATTAGTTAAATTCAATTGCCTATGTGCCGAAGAAATTTTTAACTTTGAGGGTTGTTTTTAGGGCAAGGGAAAGGGGGTTGCTGAGGGGAAAAATTTAAATTAAACTCGTAACGTTCCGGTAAAGTTCTAGTCGAATGCAAAAAGAACGAAGTTTGTATCTATTACCAGACAGACGGACATGACTATATCTTTTATCACTTCTGACCATAATGGGGGTAACTGTGGGTGGTCTCCGACCATTATTTCTACCTGTTACACACATTTGCAATAAACCAATAGGCTCTTTTAACTTCGGTAAAGGGCCTAAATAGTGTGAGATCGAGATGATATTCTAGTGTTTTATTTTTAACACGATAAAATGTATATAGAAACAATAACGCGCTGCAATAATTAACGCTGTGTTTGACTTTGAGATTACTGTACTCCCTTGTGCCTAAATTAGACTTCCTAGCTAACCTTAGAGCAGCAAAAATTTTTTCGTTATACTGCAACCGATAAAAAGTATGGGTAGGACCCCTCCGCAAAATCCCAAAACTTCATCAAAATCGGATAATAATTGACGATTTTATAAGCAATTGAATTTGAACGACCTATGATGCTTCCGTCCTCCCTTTTCTTTTCTTCAATAAAAAAGTGTTTTATAAGGCACACGTTCGTACAGTGAGAAGTGGGGGAGCAAAATACCATTTTGTTTCCTAATATGAGGATGCGTGCCAAAACACATTTCATAACTTTCACACAGAGTACGAATACTATTATAATGACAATGTTTGCAATGTTTCCTAAGTGGAAGCTTCGGTCACCCCATAAAGTAGAATTATTCGTGATCAACTCGATATGCCGCGCCGTCTGTCTATCTGCCAGTATGTGTGTACGAAATACCTTATATGTGGATGGAAAGACGTTATGTAGTCTTGTTATATGCTAGAAGGTACCACTGCTAAACAAACATAATTAAAGCACATAATTTGTTGAAATACTAATCATCACCAAAAGATGAAACGAATTAAGTTTGCCATTAAATTTCATTAATAAAAGTTCATTTTGTATTAGTTATTTCTTCAAAAGAAGATTTCATGTATATGAGCCGGCACTTTTTCTATGCACAAAAGATAGTCCGGTGTCGAGCGTTGGTTTATATCGATATAAGGATTTGAAACCTTGATAGCTCTATTATCTAGCATACTTGCTAAGTAAGCAATGATTTGTATTCAAATTTTCTATTAAATTCTGAATATCAAATACATAGTTTCCAATTTTTCAATGCTCTACGCACAGCCTATGATGTTTCCCAGATTGATATGAAAACAATGAAATACATGCATAGCAACCGACTGAAAAGGCCCTGTACCAGTGCCGAAGAAATTTTTAGCCTTGATGGTGCTTTTAAAGGGGGAGGGGCAAAATATTAAAACAAACTTGTAAAAGAAGGAAACAGAGAGAGAGAGAAAATATTAATGATAAGTTTGATGTTTGTTTTTACAAACCTAAGTTTGCTAATGTTTTTTTTGCTAGTTTGGCTGATGCTTTCTCTTTACCCTTAAGATATTTTAAGATATTCATAGCATCGAATGCCGATATATATATACAAATATTGCTATAAATTATCAACGTATTCCTAGTTCGTCAGATCTAAGGTTACATGTGCTGCAACTACAGTACATTTTTTCATTGAAAGCGGAAAAGTCCCAATAATAAATAAGCAATAATAATTGTATACAAAAAAATTATAAAACATCAAAATAAAAAATAAACAAATTGTTTATAAAGGTGGCCTTGGAATGTGTGATAGAAAATTTTAACACTTTATCAGAGAGTAGATTAGAGAAATCTAATATTTCAACCTTGAAGACGCTTTTCCTGATTCTGAGGTTTTGTTGTTCAGACATTTGAGCAACGGTCAGACGGACATAGCTGAATTTTGATGCTGTTGAAATACATACTTTATGGGACTGCCTCGCAAAGGTATTTCAAATCATCACTGACAAAAATATTAATAAATAGTTAGAAAAAATGAATTAAAATTAAAAATTTATTGAACAAAAAATTTGAGAAAGACTCTTAAAATGCTTAAAGGCCCAGACACACTAAAATGTCAAGATTGATTCAACAAGAGCGATATTTCGTTAGATACTTTAGACATATTTCAGATAAATTCAGAATGCCATTTGTATATTGTAAAAAAGTTTGAGAATAGTCTAAGTTCGAGATTTTTTAAGGAACTATTCAACATTTTTTAAGGAACTTTTTAAAAATTAGGCCATGGCTCTCCTGGATACGCTCTTAATGAGAGCTATATTCTGTAATGGTTTGATCTGAACCTATATATGGATTTTAATATAAGATATTTATCCTTAATAGTCTAACTAATAAAAAAATATAATGTTTTTCATATAAAATATATCAAATGGGGACTGGATAATATGGTTGGCGGGCACTTTATAAATAGCTAAACCTAAAAGCTTAAAATTTTATAATCTCCATGATCTTGTGTTTCATATAAACGGACGGACGAACAGTTTGACGGTTATGACTATATTGACCAAACTCTTTATGCTGATAAAGAATGTATATATACGTACTTTTTGTGATTCTGCCTCGCCTCTTTATGGCTCACCCTACCCTATCAGCATAAAAATAATTAGAAATTACAAAAATCATCTTATTTTCCATACCAATCACCAGGTAAATAAGTAAATGATTTTCAGTCGTCAGTCAACAGTCATTGAATCCGGACGTGTTTTATCGCTGTGTCGCACCGTCTTTACATTAAATGTGCAGATTCTACCAGTGACTCCTGCAACTACTCATTTTGACGCTTCAAAATTAATAAGAAACTCGATAGTAATAGCTAAATGCTTCAAAAAAAAACAAATTAGTACAATTTCCTCGGAACTATTTTCTGCGTTAGTGTACAAATTGCATTCTCGGTTTTTCTGAAATTTGATGCATCAAATGATACATCGTCGTTGATGATTTAATCTTGAAATTTTTGTTTGCCTGGATGTTATTGCACATTTTAAAAAGTTTTTTGCAGTTGCAAACATTAGTAAGTTGTATTTCAAATTAAACGAATCGAAGTACTCATAAAAAAATGAACAAAGGTAAATATGCGTATACACCAAATGTTTGTTACAACATTTAATTGATTAAAGACCAATTGCTTAAACGAACTCATTTTATATGCATTTTATATGCATTTAACTGTCTTATGCATAATTCTAATTTCTTTTATCAATGTTGATTTGTTAAAATACCATGAAATAAATTTTATTTTTGTCATACGATTGTATATGAGATCAATATTTACCCATCTGTCCGCCTTTATGTTTGCTGTTAATTACAAACTTTATGCAGTAGGCATGTCAAAATTGATCTTTTGGCTTATGATAGAAGGTATCTGTCGTACCTCATATGTATTTTAAAGCTACAAGTGCCCATCGATATTCTAATGTGGCCAATAAAAGTGTAGCTACCAACACTGTTTGTACTTTTTCTTTATTATATTAATAATGTTTTAATTTAACCAATTTGTATTCTCAAACAAATTTTCTCTCAGACAGATTTATTGACGGACGGACTGATGGGTATTTGATATCTCAACAAAACCAATATACCTTGATATAAATACGCAGGGTACATCTTAAATGAGGTGGCTATTGAGAACGGAAAACTCTTGAAACTCCAAACAATTTCATTTATTCTGTTTATTGTTTTCCTACTTTATAGTTCACTTAGGTGAATAAAATGGCTTCGCAAACAGATTATGGATCTCAAACTGAGACTGAGTGGTATCAACTATTTAACTGCAGATTAAAATTCTTAAATTGAATGACGGATTCAACTACAGAGTTTTTTATGTTGCGTGCCATTACCTAGACAAGTAGATCAATACATCAAAAAATGCAACGATGATTCAGCGAAACCAATGATTAAAGCATGAAAAAATAAAAAATAAAAAATAAAACTGAGTAAAATGCACAGTGAACTGCAATAAATGTGGCAATTAAAATGTCAAAACATGTCCGCGGGTCCTTTATTCGTTTGTTACAACGTCGAGATCGCTCTATGACGAATAGGGCATCATACTATGATTTTTAAATTCGCTTGATACACATGCAGCTGGATTATTAGCCCATAGTATATAAAAATATTACGGAACTTTGTCTAAACATGATTGCATCACCTTTACTCTGCAAACATTGCTCATAACTTCAGATGAGGATATCTCACAGATACGCTTCAGTTGAGGTAGAAGTTTGATTTTACCAAGAAATCTTGTTTTTCTTCTTGCAAACAGGATTGGTTTTGTTTAATGAGTCCAGTTTACGCATATTTTTTCCGCGCATATTGCGTTGCTTGAGAGAGATGCTATTGTTGTTGTTGCTGCAATTTGGTTTTGTGCATATGCACCATATGGTAAATTAACAACCGATGAGAGAGCGTTAGATCGTGAGAGAGGTGAGAAAGGTAAATAGTAAATAGGTAATTTGCAGTATCGTACTTGCGTTACATTTTAACATTTGTGGTTATATATATTTCTTGTAATTTGACCAGAAAAAAGATTTAATGCTAATGCTTTCATATCCTATGTAGTATTTCATAATGAATCTAAAATTACATGTACTTTATCACGATATGAGTTTGAGCTGTAGCTGAGTGTGTTTTTGCGAAAATTTGACTATCTATAAAACCAACTTTTGGCTATGTCCACTCCTAAAAATGATGTTCTTTGTTCTGATTCGATATAATTCCGTTGAAATATAGAAGCTTGAATTGGACAGATTTAAAGATATAATTGGAATTGAGCGTATTTTGATGTATGGAAATATTTTGTCAAGATTGAAGCTTAGGGTGTTTTCGTTAAATATTTTTTCTGCCCTGGTAAAAAAGGTATGCTAAGTTTGTGCAAGCATAAGTAATAGGTAGAAGGAGGTGAGACAGACCCCATAAACAATATGTAGGCATCAAAAATTGAGTCGATATAGACATGTCTGTCTGTCTGTCCATATGAAAATCAGAATCTTGGAGGCTATAAGATTATAGAGAGTGTTAAAATTTGGACATTTAGATTCGCCTATTCATTCTTCAAATCACTTGTAATCAATGAACAATATAAAATCCCTCCCAAGCGGGATTAGAATATTTAATTATGAACAAGTTTTATTGATAATAATCCTTATAAAATATTCCAATTAAGTCCAGATCGAACCATTAAAAGGGGTAGGCCTCGTACAAATCTTTCGCTATTTTCCGTGTTTTTGTAAAAATATTGTTTTTTTTTATATTTAGCTAGAAATATCAAATTTGGTGTTTCTTGCATGATTCCTAAAAAATGTTCCATATAAGCTAAGATTGATCCATTTTAATTTTTAGGAATAGGGTATCTCGTAGTTGATCTATCTTGTTTTGGCTTCTCTGAGTGCTAGGCTAAATTTTGCATTCGCCTTTTAAATTGTTCTGATATTTTTTATTAATTAAATTGTTTTTATTTTGTTTTTACCTTTGTTGTGAGCAATGGATGATGGTCTAGATTGAGAAAAGAATAGAGATATGGACAATTTGAAGTATTGTTTTCACAACATTTTATGCTGTTGTTATTGATGGATTGAGTGATATTGTAATTATTGTTTCTTTAAAATTGCTCCAGTTAGCTGATTTATGTTTGAAGGTAGCCCTTCGATGTGTTGAAGTTACTTGGGCCATTAATATCGGAAAGTGGTCGCTGTTTTTCAAGTAATTTTTTGGAGTTTTAAAGGTATGTAGTCCGATTGATATAGGAATTTAAAAAGTATTTTCCTCTGGATTTTCCCGGAGTGGAGTGGCGTTTGCAGGTAGCAATGGATTGTCCTACACTTTTCAACTGTGGCATCTAATCGGGAGTTGTATGTAGTGGGCGTACATTGTTTTTTTCGCACCCAATTTTGTGGTTGTTGTTGATTTCCTTTTTGAATAATTTTCCTGACTTTTTCGTTTTCTGCCTTAAGTTAATTTAATATTTCTTCTTCAATTTTGTTTTGAAGGTTATTACATTACTTCTTCTGAGCAGTTTTTTTTTTTGTTTTTGCATTTTTATAAAGATGTGACTGCATTTACAATGGATCTATTGACGATTCTGTTGATTTTGCATCGTTGTTTGTTTGTTTGTTTGTTGGTTTATATCTGTCAGACTGGTCACCGCACTGTACGGAAAGTTACCAAATTGGCTTGTCCAAAAGTTTTGGGCCTATGTAATCAATTAATTATAAATAGTAAAAATTTCTCTGCATGACAACTTTAATAAAATGTCTTTCTTTCGGTATATAAATGGATCCAATTTCATTAAAATTGGTTTGTCCATTTTCCACATCCTTTTGAGCATCCTTCGGTTTGTGTTTAAGAAAAATATATTATTTTATGTATCAGAGTACATCTGATATATAAAAAAAAATAAGAAAAGTATTGAAAAAAAAAAAATTGTGCTCCTGAAATGCGATTGTAAATGCCAATTTAAATCCACTTAACAACTTTTTATAACGCTGAAATCCACCATACTTTTTTTCACGAAATATTTTTCAATTCGAGTCCACTCATCTTTGATGGTGCTTAAAGCATGTTCACATTTGTTGGTTGACATTTCACAAATGCTTATGGTACTTACCGGCATTTCACATCCGGTTAAAACTCCGTGACATTATTTGCACTGGAAAATATGGAAAACATTCCTGTCGCCGGTATTCATTTTGTTGCTGCTGCTACAAACTTTTGCGAACAATAATAAATGAAATATGTATTTATGTAGCTTTATGCAGACTGCTGGCTGCTGTTGTTGTTTTTGCTGTGTCATCTCTTTTGCGCTTTTTATTTAAGCATTGCGAATTTATTTAACGTTCGCGCCATCACCTCACTGTTCAACTGGTTCGTTTGAGTTCGGTTCGGTTTGTAGATACAATGCTACTATTTATATTTATTTATATGTACATATATACATACATTGTATACATGGTAGTGTACATTGTAGTTGTTGTTAATTTATTAACAGCACCATAAAGGTTTTAAGTGTTTGTATTGAAAGATTTATATACGCCCTTTGTCGCAGTTGTTGCTACAGCAACAATTGTACGTAACTGCAGAAATTGCAACTGCAATTGGGACAGCTGCTGTTGCCGCGTTTGCCTCCGCTTCCCTCTGGATAACTGTCCCAACGATCCGTTGTTTCCGTATCCAGTTCGAGTTCCAGCTCCAGCTTTTGCTTCAGCTATAGTAAAACTTCCATTGCCATCGTATCGAATATGCGCTGAAAATTTATTACACAACAATTTATTTGTTTGGTTATTTGTTGTTGTTGTTGCTCATTTTGTTTGCCGTTTTTATTCATTCTTAATTGTTTATTTAATAATTTATAAGCCATTCTCAATGATTTGTTACAAATGTGTCAATTGTTTTAAATACAGCAGCGACAGAAGCAGCCGCAGCTGGCTCTTTTGATTGCTAATGAGTCGAATGCAATGAGTTGATTTTGTTTTCCATTGAGTTGTTTAAAGATGTTATTGTATAGCCCTATCCATTGGTTGCATGAATTTTATAATTTTATCGAATCGTGAAATGTTAATTGTTGTGCAATAGTTGCATGAATTTTAGTTATCTACGATATTTTTAATTTACAGTGTTTGATCGCAATCCTAGCTTTAGAACTTTTGTAGTAAAACTAAGTAAATTAAATTTATACAGAAAAAAAATTATAAATTGAACATCCATTAAATAAGGCTTGAAAACACATGTAACTAGTGGCTTTTTATGTTTATTGGATAGTAAAATGTATAAGAAACTCAAAATGAAACAACAGATACTTGCTCAATTTTCTAATAGTTTAACACGATTATGGTTTGAATATTCGTGATTTGAATAATGAATTTTGGTATATGGAGCGATTCATATCAAGTGTACCCGTCTAAAAAGTTAATACGTCCAATTTCGTTGAAACTTGATGAAGTTGTTATTCTAATTGAGTATAAAAATGTCAAGAGATGAGGAGGTAAACCCGAGACTAACGGAGAAGAGAAGTTTTAGGTAAAAATATTTTAATTTAATTTTAAATATACGTTGCAATAAGAGTATTAAAAAAAAACGTTCAATCAATATTTAAAAAAAAAAACCCAAGTTTTCGAGCAAAGAACCGTTTTAAAAATTGTTTTTAAATCAGGAAAGGCTGGCTGATCTCCAGGCTGACGTTGTTGTGGCTGGTTTTCTCGGATCCAAGATAGACAAAGTATTCTAGAAAACTGAAGTTGAAATTCTCCATCGTTACTGAACGTCCAAGACGCGATGACGAAGTGCAAGAAGACACCAAGTACTTCGTCTGGTCCTCATTCACCGCTAGACCCATTAGCCGAGACTGTTTTTTAATCTCTGAGAACGCCTAGCTGAGTCGCTGTTCCTGCGTATCGATGATATCGATGTCATCGATGTCTGAAGGCACACTGATATCGTCCTATCAGTGAATCCGTCCTATCAGTGAATCCGTATATGACTTCAGCCTATTACACAATACGCGCGACAGAATCTTATACCCGATGGAAAAGAGAGTTATTCCGCGGTAGTTGGCGCAAACAGCGGGGTCTCCTTTCTTAAAGATAGGATAGAGAACACTGAGATTCCAGTCATTGGGTATGCGTTCATCGGACCATTTCTTGCATGGAAGTTGGTCCATACTCCTAACCAACTCTTCGCCGTCAGTCTTTAATAACTCAGCTGGCAGCCCATCAGACCCAGCTGCTTTGTTATTTTTGAGCTTTTGAATAAGCGAATCGCTCTTGCTATAGTTCGGTGAGTCTACAATAGTGCCATCATTAACTGTTGGTTCCGGTGTTATTTCTCTAACGGCGGAATTGTGCGCTTCATCGCCTCCGAGTAGGTTAGAAAAATTACCCTACATAATCTCAGTGATTCCTGTTCATCCGTAACCAGATCTCCATTTTCATCCTCACAGAAAGTTACTCCGGGTATAAAATGTTCAGTCAGACGCTTGACCTCTTCATAGAATTTTCGAGCTTCATTTCCGTCACGTAACATCTCAAAATCCTCAAACTCCCGCCTTTCTTTCTCCTTATTCTTGCATAAGAGAAGGCTTTTCGTGTTGCTCCCGACTTTAAAAACTTTTTTGATGCAATCTGTACCAATATGCAATTGACTCTTGGAACTTTCACATATATTTGAAAATATAATCACCCTAAAAATCACCCAGAAGACCACTGTTTGGATTGCTCCTTGGTTTCTGCTAGTTTACGAAGATATCATTCACAGTTACAAAGCATTGCTAAAAGATATTTGTTATTATATTCCTTGATTTGATGATGCAATTGTTTTTCTTTGTTAGTCTTACAAAGAGATAGAATTCCGTCATTATAAAATCATTTCAGCAATTGATGCATTACTGCAGAAGTGCTTACTGAATTGACATCCATTTATGAATACATATTGCGAATACATATTCGGTTACCTGATGAACAACATTATTCATTTTTTCGTTATTCACTGTAACGTTTTTGAAGTACATAAAAAAAGGTAGGAAAGCTGTGGTTTTGGCGTAGTTAATGTTTTTTCTTCTGCTGGTTTTGTTTCATTTTTATATGCCTAGCATACAAGGTATCTCCATGGTTAGCGGCCACCACAATGACGACGGCAAAAACCGCAGTTGGGAATAAGCTGGTTAAAGCTGGGAGTTAAGTCAATTCGATGGCTCGGCATGCAGTTGCCGTGCCGTATGTCGATGTTGGTGTCGTAGTTGGTTGAGTTGCATGAATGAATTTCATGGGCCGATGACTGAGCGCACACAGAACGCGAAGCGGCGCATAAAATGCATGGCATAAAAGGTGAAATTTCGCTTCGAGGAGCTTGACGCGCACACTAACAAATACAAACATGTACAACAAATGCAAACAGTGCCAGCCCAGTCCAGTCCGTTTTGGGTCCTTCTCTCTGAAATAGTGTGTGTGTGTGTTTGTGTGCGGGTGTGTTTACCAAGTTCTACGGTATGAAGTTGCCTTGGGTTTCAATGCGAACTCGACTCGGTTATGCACAGGAATTTAATTTGGCTGCCGGAGATGCATTGTAGCTGCCTTGTTGTTTTTGTTGTTGTTGCACTTGCAGCGCCTTGACTTGTTATGATCCAATACAAATGTTCTCTTTACATTCAGACATACTCATTCCAAACCCATTGTATTGCGAAGCTCTCACTACTGCCTGCGTTGCTGTTCATTGAAAATAACGATAAAAAAAGTGAATTGCAAACCAAAAGAAAAACGAAGTATTCAGGCAGAAGGAGAAAGGAAAAAGGCCAAAAGGCAAAAGCGGAAATGACAAAGCATGAAATACGACTGCGACAAATGCAATAAAGTATTAAATAGACTATATTTTTATGAGAAATTCCATATTTTGTTGGTACGAAGTCTATATATTCTGAATTTCACATTTTTCACAGTTTTGAAACAACAATTCGAAGGCACGGTTCGAAAAATGTCTAACTTTTGAATTTTGCTGAAATTTGATAAATTTCAAATTCATGTTGATTTTTGTTTCCGTTTTTAGAAGATTCATCTGTAATCGGTATTTATTTATATATCTAGTTAGCACCATCAATGTTGGGTATTCGTTGTTGGGTATTTTAATTTACACGTGGTTCTACGAGTGTGGATGATGCAAATTTAAGTAGAACACCAGAAACCTATATATAGTCTTCGTTAGAACCGAGCTTTGAGACGCTATTTGTCCTCAAAAAGAATAGATCACTGTAAGTTTATAACATGCTCTTGAGCTGTGCACAAATCTCTTAAGCCTTATTTGTTTTAGTTAATTTTTTTTTTTAGTCCCCAAGGGTTATATTAGCAACGATGCAGATTTAAGTGGCTTTGTTAATAGTAAACATTTCTGCATTTGGGGTTCAGAGAACAAGTAGTTGGTTGTCAAATTCAATTCAATTACTGCATGAGACGTTTCAGAAAAGACGGAGATCAGCATTAGCCCCCTAAATCATGTGATTTAACACCATTGCATTTATTTTATGCATTTATAAATTTATAGCGCTGTGCATCTCTTAAATGCCATATGTTCATGACAAAAAATGAAAAAAAGGACTACCTCGCCGCCTTCTACCAATAACATACAACATACTTGTACCTCTCAGTGAATCTACAATATTCGTAGGATATTCAACATTTGACGACGCCCCATAATTTCTTCAGGTTGAATTCTGTTGTGTTCCAATTTTTATCCCACTTTTTTGTCTTTTAAAGAATGTTTTATTGCAATTTTTGCCATTCGTCGTTTTCCATTGATTAAAATATTTGCTCCAATTCGAATATATTCGTATCAAAAGCAGTAAAATATGATATGGAATCCATTATATGCATTTGTGTTCTATTTTAGTACATATCTACATATATATATGCGGACATGTGTGTATTTCACAAATATGGCGTAAAATATGTTTACATGTGGGCAGCAGCGGAAGTCTTCCGCTTTTGTTATTGGGTTTCTTTTAGCTTTCAGAGCGTAGTTAACTACACTCGAGTGCACCAGAGCAACACAACCATTCTGCCGTACACTGTTTCTGGCCATTATTTACATGCGGCGCTGCAAGCTGTCCAAAAAACCATTAAATAAAAAATGGAAAGAACTCCGTTTGAGTTTTATTTTAAACTGTCACTGTTAAATTGTAATAAATTAATGCATCGCTTTTTGTTTGCCGTACACTTACTTGCGTTTTTCATTTAATTTCAGTCCGGGATCATTGCCACCGTGCGCGCAGCGAAGGAATCGATGTGAAGGCGCGTCGCAAACTTCTCATAGCCAGTGCGCTCTGTTTAGTCTTTATGATATGTGAAATAGTCGGTAAGTAATATTTAAACAAAACAAAAAAAAAAAACACTTAAAAAATTAATTCTTCAACGGATTCGTTGAGCGAATTTTAATAGAGAAAATAAAAGCAATCAACAGAAGCAAAATACAGTTTATAAATAAGCTTTTCGTTCAACGAGTTGTTGATTTTTTTTTAAATATGACTTTTTTAATTATTTTTGCCGCCACTCAAAATTGAGAAAATTCTTTAAAAAAAATAACAAAATTATTCAAATCAGCATCCGAGAGTTTTGCCTCCAGGGAGTGGTTTAAAAAAAAAAATAAAGCAAATTTAAAAAGGTAACAAATGACAACGAGGGAAACCGGAAGTGTAAAAAATGTCCGAGCGGAAGTGCTTACATATTGACGGTCAAGCGGATTTTTATAAAACAGAATTTAATTTGCCACTGGCTGAAAAGGAAAAGGTAATATTGTAATACGAGAAAAAGGATTTTGAAAAAACGTGAAAAAAAGATGAAATAAAAAATAACACTCAGCCACTTTGTGACAAAAAAAATATTTTTATGTTGACAAGGAAACGAAAACGGAGGATAAAATTGGATGAGAGAAAAAGTGTGCGGTCGGACAGAATACAACGTCGGAAGTACTAAGAGCGCAACGGGTTAGTCGCACTTACGGTCAATGACAGCATTTAATAACAGAAACGTTTGTCTACACTGAGAAAAATTAAAAAAAAAAAACATAAATAAATAAAAAAACATTTGGTGAAAATTCAGCTTTTTGCGTTCAATTTCTTAAGTTTTCTAATAAAAAGGCGTTCTATAATTATCATCATAACTTTTTTACTGTTTGTACTAACAACC
Source organism: Leucophenga maculata (assembly GCA_035044805.1). Taxonomy (NCBI): domain Eukaryota; kingdom Metazoa; phylum Arthropoda; class Insecta; order Diptera; family Drosophilidae; genus Leucophenga; species Leucophenga maculata. Next base: position 734,826 of record JAWNNP010002992.1, on the reverse strand, counting down.
TAGAAAATTGATTGTAAAGGCGATAGATAATGTATTAATTCCTGATGAATAAAATAAAAGCCATTTTGTATCGATCGGTCGTAGCTTGGTGGGTAATATCTTCGCGAATTTATCTTTCGTACATGGATGTAGACGTCTTGCAAATATCTATACCCAGTTTACTTTAAGTAGCGGCGCTTTTGCAATTCCCATTTCATGTCTCAAATAAAGTCTTCTATATCAGCCCAAGAAGAAGAAGTGAGCGGTCGGATGGGCGTGTCCCTAAGTACTTCACTGCAGACTCAGACGTCATACAATCAAATTCTTTTTCAGACGTTGATGTAATTGACTTAGTTCTACTGTTCAAAAATTAAAGCAAGGGCAAAAAACCAGACACATTAAAAATGAAAATTTCGTTTGACCAAGACTTCCATGAGAATATTTATAAGCAAAGGATATTTTTAAAAAATGTATTATCCTGAACTCGGATAATAAAAATAATTTCAAATAAACACATATATACAAAGTAATATACAAGATAGAACGATGCATTCGAGTATGCTTTATTTCGAGGTAACCTTGAACTTTAGATTTGTATAGCGGCTATGTATGTATATTTAGGCCCTGTATCGAAGGTACAAGAGCCTATTGGTTTTGTGCAAATGTATGTAACAAGTAGAAATAATGGTCGGAGACCCCCAAAGTTACCCCCATTATGGTCAGGAGCGATAGAGGAGTCGATATAGCCATGTCCGTTTGTCCGTCTGGCCGTCCGTATAAACGAAAGGATCTCGGAAACGGTAATAGATAGAGACTTCGTGTTTTTTGCATTCTACTACTACTTCTCCGGAATTTTACAAGTGAAGTACATATTTCTTTGTCGCGAGCTCAGCACCGACTGACTCTTCTTTATTGCACATTCTGTTCTAATACTATCGCTGCTGAGAACACACTCTCAGCAGCTCATCGTACATTTCAATGTTTTTTGATAATAATTTTTTTCCTCCCGTCATGTAACCTCAAAAATTCAATTTCGAGCACGATTCCGATTCAGTACATCAAAATCCTTCGGGTATGTCAGGTCTGGTCTCTGGGTGAAAAGTTTGTTTGCCTGTGTAATCTTTGTTTAACGTTTTTAAATTTTTCTATCCCTTTCACATAATTTTTTAATAATTCACTAATCACCTCAACACTGGAAGCAAATGAAAGCCATTTCTTGTGGTTGTGGAATAGACAATATTCTCTGGATTAATCAGAAGAATATGCAGAATGTGCAAGGAATTTCTCCCACAACATGTATCTGGCTTCTTCTTCTCTTCAATTAAGATTCTGAGTGTATCTGCCCAAAAAGTTGTTCAATTCAATAGAATGTAAAAATTAATAAACGTTATGAATGATAAAAACTAAGAGCGCCAACTCTTGGATTATTAAAGAACTTTTCCACCTGTCGATGAACAATAAAAAAATAAAAAAATTTCAATCCTAATTATTATGTGTGTAGCAAATATTATGGTAAAAATAAACGACACAGCACGAGCGTTTCGTTCAGACACCATTTGTAAAAGGTTATTTTTTAAGTATTTTTTTATATTTCACAAACATTTACTCCACCTAGCTCAGTCGTCGTCATATCGTTTTTTTTTTTGTCACGCAGATACATATATACACGGTATTCTAGCTTCTGCTTGTTTATGATATTTTTAGATTCGTTTGATACATACGCAGGTAAATTTTATCTGTGGGTTGCTCGAAGTAAATAATAACACACAAGTCCACATTGAACTTTAACAATTGAGTTTTATTTGTAAAGTATTTTAACCTTTTGCATTGCGTGTATGTGTATACCATGTATCCGTAGGGTAAAAAGTTATATTTAGTTTTTGCAAATGTTTATAACAGGCATATGGAGGCGAGACGTACCGCATAAAGCATAAATATATTCTTTATCAGCTTCAAAAGTAGAATCAGATATGTCCATCTGTCTGGTAGTCCGTTCAAATTTCGATATCGTGGAGACTATAAAAAATAGAGTTTATATATATAAACTCTCCTATTTTTTTTTATAGATAACTAGTTTCAATGAAAGTACCAAGTCCTCTCTAAGAGGCAGCCCCTTTGGAGTTTTTGTAAGAAAATAATTATTAGATTAATTATTAGATAATTATTAAATTAAAGATGCTAGATTATCTTATACGGATCCAGTCTAGCATCGAAGTCTAGCATTCACGACTGTAGCATTCTATCTGGTTTCTGTTGGGGCTGCTACAATAATTAATTATGACTAAATGGCAATGGTTGTAGTTCAGAAGCACTGAAGCTGGTCGGCCACTATTCATTATAGGCAACGCCTTTTACTTTTATATTTTGAACCTTTTTTTCACTTCAAATACAGCTCCACTTAACAGTTCGAATAGTGTCGACTCGATGCGATGCGATTCATATACTAACTTTGATTTTATTTCGCTGTATATATCCATTTTAAAGCGAAAATGTTGCTAAATTGTTTCAGTACTCTTTCGGTTGCATTTTATTTTGCTCCTCTTTGTTTTTATCGTCTGCTCATACTTAATCAAAAAGTACTTCATTGCCGTAAAAGTTTGGCAACTCCGCCCATTCGCTGTACGTCGTCGTTGTCGTCCTCATTGTCGAGTCATCGTCAATGCAATGTTGATGGCTTCCCTAGCCAATGTTGCACTGCTCCATACCAACACTGTCCCTACCCGCAACGGCCATGGTCGTTTTGCTGTCAAGTTTTATGCTTCTATTTTTACCAATTTAGGGTTTTTTTCACTATTTTTATTTTATTTTTTTTTATTTTCTTTATTTCTTTCTCTGCATACAGGTGGCGTTCTATCGAATAGTTTGGCAATTGCAACAGATGCCGCTCACTTGCTCACAGATTTTGCCAGTTTTATGATATCCTTGTTTGCCATCTGGATTGCCGGACGACCATCGACACAGCGGTAAGTTACAGACACGCAAACACACACACACACATACACACCCACCCTCACACACAGAGACACACTAAAGTACTTATGTGTCACATACACTTGTATTCGTATACATATACACAAACTCATATACACTCATAGAGGTTTTTATGTACTTCATTCGCTGTGAGTACTCGGTGCATTAAGTTTTAGTGGCGTTAATGTTTCTCAACTTAACTGGTGCTACAGCTGCAGGAGATTGCCGGAAGTTTTTAAGCTTCATACAAATTTATTTATTTTCTTCTCGGTTGAAAACACAAGAAAAAAAAAGTTGTCGTGGTTGTGCGTATACGTAATATGAAACTACATTACGAGAACGTATTAATGATACGCAACGTAAAACGCTTTGTTATACGTTTTATATGCTTTGAGTGATGTACAGATTAATATGATGGATTAGAAGAAATGGTTATTTTAAATGATGGGTCTAGGAAGTTAAACCGTTTAGTAGTTTGGTATAAATCGGAGGGGACGTTCGGTTCTGGAAATCAAGTGAAAAAGGGAGCACGCCTGAAAGTTTCAAAACTAAGTCAAAATCAACTTGACAGTCCGAGTTATTTTAGCTATATATGTCCTGCTGTTTGTCTGTCTCTTCCACTTTGTTTGATATATTGCTTGGAAAGTTGTTGTGTACACTTTCTATAGTCTGAAGCAGTACACTAGATAGAATGACCGCGATTTAGCCATTGGAAGATACCACTCCCCTAAAAATTATTAAGGAATAATGCTTCAGTTGCGTATAATTGAATTCGACAAACCCTGCATTCCTTTGATCCCTAAATTAGATTAATATAAAATCTATAAAATTTGACATGTGTTACTAAAATTTTGAACAATAACATACACCTTTTATTAAGAATGACAAAATACTAATTTTCTTATTAATTAAGTCGTTAAGAGACTAGATGTGAATATTCTGTCTATTTTAAAGTTCAAGTTAAAAATTAGTATAACTTAATATGAATAGTTTTCCAACATTGTCTCATATAAAAAAAAGATTTTCAATTCAGCCTTTAGGTTTTTTATTTAACTTGTTTAAATTGCAATCCATTGCACTTTTTATTGACAAAACACAAAAAAAAAGTATAGCCTAAGCAATTCTTTTTTTTTTTTTTATAGAATACTTTGTGCAAAGATGCTCTTTACCTCGAATATTATATTATTTTCACAACATTCGACCATGATTCAAGTTTCGTAAAGCACTCCGTTCCGAATGTTTCGTCTTGTCTGGAGATGCAAGTTAAATATTTTTTTTATGCAGAATTATACACTCGCTTTCGCACTTGCTCACTCTCTCGCACAGCTGCAGACAGCCGCAATGTGAATAATGAGAAACTTTTGCAATTTCGGTAATTTTGTAAATTTCTGCTCCGGCTTGGTTCGATGGTGGTGGCGTCGGTGGTGGTAGCGGTGGCGGTGTCGGTGCCAGCGGTTTGGCTCTGTTTATATAGCAATGCCAGTGTTTCGTGTTGCATAGTTTTAGGCACGCTTTGTATGCTTTTTCATTCACATTCGCTGGCAGTTGTTTCTGCAGTGCTTTTAGACGCCCAAAAGCCCGCACGAACTGAACACCCGAACGCCCGCCCGCCCGCTCGAGTTGACAGGCCTAATTTATCAAAACAAAATACATTTGCACATTTGCAAGGCTGAGAAATGCAAACGAAAGGAAACCAAACCAAACTGTACCGCACCGAACCAAAACCGTAAGCCGTGCATAGTGCAACAATCATACAATTGTATGTGGTAGTAGGAAGGACAACGAAGGCGCAGCCTGGCTCAAATATTCGCACGCAGACAAGCTTAGCAAATATATTTTATGGGTGCAGCAATGTTGGCAACAGCTGCAATAACCGCCAGAAGCAACTACTTACTTTGGAGCAAAGGAACATGTGAGCTGGGCGGGGCATGCTGGAAAGCAAGCAGCGGAGGTGCACGCGAAAATTAAATTGCATTATTATTATTGCTGCGTTTTGTTTCCTTGTGGTTTATTTGTTGCTCTTCCGGTTTAATTTAATTTTATATAAATTTTTGTCACCATCGTTTATCTTGTCGCGGTTCAGCGTTTGCGTCTTAGAACGAAGATGCAAGAATTAAGTGATTAGTTGAATGCATTGAAGCGCCACAAAAATTATATGCAATACATATTAAGCCTTATAGCTAACGTGCCACAAAATATTTGTTTTTCATTTTTTTTAGCCTAGAAGTATTTTAATAAAGATACTTCATATAAAAAAGAGTCATTAGAAAAGGAAAATAATAGTATCTTGCTTCATTTGATTAGCTGTTTCGGGGCACATTGTTCCATATACTTTTGTATGGTGAGCTATTTTCCTAGTATATCAAATATATTGTAACACCCTTACTTCGAAAAAATTCCGATGAGTAAAAAAAGTTGACTTTTTATAACATCGACACATAGGCTTTGACCTTAATATTTTTTATATGAAGACAGAATAGGAGAGTTTACATTTCCAAATTCCAATGCTCTAAGTTTTAAAGTTTCTAAATCTCGTTTTTTAAACTGATAGCCAGCGTCCATAAGGACGTACATATTATAGACAGGTCCTTGCAGATCAAAGGTTGAAGACAAATGTCTAATTGCACCTTGATTCAACCAGTGCGCCAATGTCTACTCGCACCTTGATTCCATTAGTGCACAAATGTCTACTCGCACCTTGATTGCACCAGTGCACAAACTACGGTAATAACTACTGCTGCAAGAACGGCAATATGGGTTAAGCACCAATTACCTTGGTGTTGCTGGTGCTCCTTCTGCTGACTGCTGGAGGCGACTGGTCAGTATATCAGTCAAAGACTTACTCAGATTACTACTGCTGCTCTTTCCGCTGGAGGTGACTGGTCAGTTTGCCAGTCCAAGACTTACTACTAGCTTTATGCTCCTTTTCTGGAGCTGACCGAACTTCTTGCCGGTCCGAGACTAACTTGAAGTTAAAATAGTAGATCGTCACATACCATACATTACAGATGTCAAGTGTTTCGTCTTGTGTGCATATATCGGACTTATATTGAAATATTTAACCCTAATGCTAGTCGCTCTTCAAATGGTGGGAAACTGGAGACGAAGCTTAATTTAGAAAAAAATTAGATAAAATCATTTTCCAAGAAAGTGGAGTACAATTCATTAATCCCATTATAGTACATATTATAGTTTTGTTATGGAGTCTGTAAAGCATAACCTGAAAAGCATAAACTCTCTAACAAATGATAGTGCTTGACTTTAGGATACCCTGTATTCCTATTGAACTTTGAATTTTAATGAGAGATGTATAACGAATGCTCTATCTCTTTTAGATTCCAAGTTCTCGTTGCTCATAGAGATAACTTGTTACAGACAGAAGGAGATGTCTATATCGACTCGACGTTTGATACTGATTACAAATATATATACTTGTTGTGGTCTGCTTCGACACCTTTTGTTTGTTGCATATATTTTGACAAACAAATTATACCCTTTTAAAATAATGAGTACAGGGTATCAAAAGAAGGTCCCGATTGCTTGGGGACGGTTTTGTTTTCGAGGCTATGTATCTAATTCAATTCTTTCTTTACGCTGATGACAAAATGTATTTTAACATATGAAGTATCCTTATATACGCCGCACATTGGAAGTCACATAGAATAAAATATTGTTATATCTTCAGTTAAAACAAAAAAAATTTAAACTATGAAAATTTTACACCATAAAACATAGCTGTTTTTTGCAATATTTTCTTTACTGAAGAGCTTTCTTAAAGAAATGTGCAGTCTAGGAACCACCCCCATGAATAATTTACTTGTTTATATCTCCAATTGGCCACATGAGCTTTGTATTGAAAAAGCAAGATTGCGCGTTTCTTTTGCATGCCATTCTAAGCGTCTACTCCTACAATAGGCAACTCGTTACATTAAAACGCCCAAAAAAAAAACTAAAAATTTATTCAAAAACAAAAAAAAAGACAAAAAAAATGATAATGCGAGCAGCATTTTTATTTTATCAAGTAATCAACTTGTCCCTCTGACATTTCACAAATGTTTATTAGTCTTTACTAACATCCGCCCATTGGACCGTCTAAATCGTGCATTTAGCATACTTTTAGGTGGTGCAGTCGTCATAGCTAAGCCGCTAAGCCACTGAGTCGTGTTATTGTATGCACACACACATGCACACACGTTCACTCATGCACACAGATATAGAATGGCGCCATTTTACCAAACGCATTACTGTTGTGTACATTTCATATGTAAATTTGTTTGCTGCTATAAACAAGTTCATGTGGTTTTTGTTGTTTTGTACGTTTTTCTGTAAATTGAATGAAATTCCAATTGTTTTTGCAAATATTTTGCGTTGAGCTCTGACTCTGAATTTGGCACAGGCTCTCTTGGTAACCTCATTGCTCGTTGTTGGTTGGAAATCGCACTTCAGCATTTTTATATCCTATTTCGTTTGCATTTCTTGCACATTTTTTGATTTTCCGAATGCCGAAAAGTATGCAACACAATTGTGGCAATGTGCCATATGTGACAGTGTGTAAGTGGAAAGAGTATGGCGATAGCGAAATAAGATACTCGTATAAGTGTGTGCGTGTGTTTGATTTTATGGAAATTCCGCGAAATAAAATTTCAACTAAATTTGCTCCGGCGCTCTTTATTTTCCACATTTTTTTAAACAAAAGTTTTAACAAAGTAGAAAGTTAAGATACTACATATGTATTACTACATACTCACATTCGAATTTCATACACACACCCACACACACACACTCAAATATACGTACGAGTATTTAGCTTAGTGTAAAACTTATCGTTCGTCCAATGACAGTAAGCTTCCGCACCATCCTGAGCTGCTTGCTTTGCATGTGCATACATATGCGAGTATATAAATATGTGTGTTTCTGGCAGGGCAATCTTATGTATTAAAACTTAATTCGTATATTATTTTTATTAATGTGTGTAATTTTCCGTTGAATTTATTTTATTGGCTCCTCATAAGAAAAGTTAAATGAGGACTATTAACTTTTTGCAACGAGCTGTGCGTTTTTCTGTTGAATTTGTAGTCGTATGGCACAATGCTGTCAGCCTTGTTAGTTCAGATATTTAAGGCGTGGGCTTTAGACATATGAACTTTGAGGTCATTGGTACAAGTTCCGCTTCGGTTGATTTTGGGTGAATTAAATTTTGAACTTTTTTTGTATTGTCTGACCTTTTCATTCTGTGAAGAATTTCGTATATGCAGCAGTTGAGTCTGCTTTAATTCAGTGCTTAGATTGGATACGTCGAAAGTTGTGCGGTTTGTATTAAATATTTTGTAAAATATTCAAAATATTGGTGCAAATTGAACACAAATCGTTTGTTTTGAAGAAGATATTGCATAGCCTTGGTAATTCCAAGATGTCAGTTATCATTTTCAGTAGAAAGATTTATATTTTTTGTGAATGAAAGTAGGCATTGATTTGCCTGATTTGACGAAGAAGCTCAACCCTCTGCAACAGTGTATTTAAGGCATTCTTCTGAGTTTATGTCATTACAGTGAATGATGTTTTCATTGAACTAAATCAGGAAGCCTTTGTAACACATTGAAAATATGACGAGAAGATTTATCAGCTTTAACACCATTGTTCCACTTCTTTGTTCCAAAAAATCTAGCAGGTCTAGTAGAATTTATCCTATTTATGGGTAATTTACAAAGAGGCTCACCACTTAACATTAGCTTTTCAGGTTCCATAAACATATTTTGTTGTCTTTTGTTGGATCGTATATCTTCCATTCAACATGAAATTTCTTGTGAATGGTACTCCGTTCCACCGAATTCTTATTTTTGCCATTAAACATCAATTTATTTTAAGTAATTGTCTATTTTTCATCCGATTATGTTTGCAAATAGAGTAAATTAATGAGTCTCTTTATTCAGTTAATGCATACAGTTTTGGTAATCTGCTCGATATAATTGGCTCTTTTAAAATTACAATCACTTTAAGCACTTTTCGGCGACAATGCTAATGACTTTGCCATGTGTCCGTGTTAATCATCAAGAAATGAGCCCTAATTGAATAACAACAAGCAGAATAAAGGAGACGCGCCGACAATGATGACAGTGCCAGTTGAGTCGCTTAAATTAAATAAACGAGTATTAGCATACTTAGCAGTGCTGCGCCTAAAAATATGTTAGGCCCATTATTGTTACTGTCATCGTCGTCGGGTTCTTCATAAGCTCATTAATGTTTAGCACATTATCGAAATAAACACGATTTAAGTACATAAACTAATTACCTTATTTTGTTGCGACACAAACTCATTCCTATTTATAAACTTTCTTCTTCTTCGTTTTCCCCCATATTTATTCCATAGCATGTCTTTTGGCTGGTATCGCGCTGAAGTCATCGGCGCCATGGCATCAGTTGTTATGATTTGGGTCATAACCGCTATATTGGTCTACCTCGCCGTTGAACGTGTAATTACTGGTGACTTCGAAGTCAATGCTGTTATAATGTTGATTACCTCAGGTCTGGCGATTCTGGTGAATCTGATGTAAGTACTCATGTTAAATGCGTTAAATTATGCAATTTATTTATTTAATTGTTGGAAGGGAAATTGTTTTCTTGTTGCGTGACAAACGCGGCAAATTAAGAAACTTTATTTCGGTTTTAGTAGCGTGGGCATAAAAGTTATTGTAGCTGAAAGTTACATTTTATTGAACCTAATTGTAAGTCTGTGTACAATATACGCACAAACATTTACTATAGTATATACATTTATGTATTTATTATATTTGTGCTGCAAAATTTTAATTTAATGGCGCTGCAGGACGCCATCCGTAATCGTTTTGTGGTTTACTGTTTAGGGCAGCCGTCTAAGCTGGCTGCGGATAATTCAATTTCTTGACAGATTTGTTGATGCGCGGTTTCTCAATATTTGAGGTTTACGATACTCGCAATTTAAACAATAATTTTCGATAACACTAATCATAATTTTAGTCTGTATATGGTGAAAGTGTATACATATAATGTTTGTGCAAATGAACCAAAGCCATGCATAAATAAAAAATATTAAATATAAATATTCTTTATAATTATTAAAAGTTAAGTCGTTATGTGGACTCCGACAACATAGAAGCTTCAAATAAACATATTTGGACTCATATATTACATCTTCAGCTAGAAAGTGAAGTGATTCCATTGTAAATGATATCCTCTTTAACATCTACTGCACATTTTTTTAGTTTTTTTTTTTTAGATTTTTTTGTTTTAAGTTAATTAAGCCAACAGATCAAATTATAATTGAAGGCACAAATGTCTAAGTCCAGCGGTGACAGGTGCGATGGCAAATGTAGACGAGGAATTGACTTGGACGTTATTCGAGAGTAAATGTAGGTGCCGAAAATAGCGGCAACGATGAGACTGCAGGCTGCTAGCACCGTACATAAGAGCTGAGAGTTGAGAAATTTGACTTAATTATGGATTTATAGAACCAGCGACCTTCAAATATCCCACCCAAGCCAATGCACGTTAGTATTTTTCTACCATTTAAACAAAGTGGCTGCCTAATGCTTGGAGACTGTTTCTACCTTGTCCGCCTGTTCATTGCCTTAAACAGATTTTTTTGCAGATCTCTGTTGTAGTTATTGCTTTATACACTTGTTTGAGCTTGACTTAATACATCCTGATTAACTGATAGATGTGCAATATCGCAATTGTGATAGCTTCTACCAATATTGCACATCCAACAATGGTTCACAGCTCTGCCAGAAATGTTTGTGCACTTGCCTATTGAGTCCCAGTGTTGAACTTTCGGGTTAATAACTCTAAGGCCAATACCCACATGTTCCACATGATTGTGTCTGATTTCAGTGTGTATGATCTGTATATCGTTGAAGTACGTATTACCTTTATGGTGCACATACATGATAATCTTTTAAGGGATGTTCTTTTTCTCGATGACTTGACCATGACTTGTTTTGCCATTTCACTCCCATGCAACTGTTTTATTAGCAAATTATACAACCAGATTGTGGATTTTGGGTTGCAAATAAATGTTTCCTGGCATGTTTTCCACTCAGTAGTATTGTTTTTTTGTATCTCCACATAGCTCTTCAGAACTCATATTGCGCAGAAGCCTAATATCCAGCATTACTTTTGGATATTTAACTTCCTTCTAATACCCCTTGGAGATTAATTTATTTTAGTCTTATTTTATGCTGTAGGTTTTTATTTCTTGGGTCGTTAAGTGCCCTTCTATTATGAATTTAACATATTGGTGAACAGAAATAGATGTTTTCTTTAACAAATTTTTGTTTCTGATTCATTTAAATTTAAGAAATTGTAAGTCTGCAAGAGTCTTTAAAAAAATTGTAATCAGACGAATGAATGGTTTCTAATTAAAACGTTTTTTAACAGAAAATATAAACAAAACTTTAAAATTATAAAATACACATCTGTCAGTTACTTGTGCAGTGCAGTGACACCAAAATTTCACACATTGTTTGGAATGAATCGTAACATGCGAATACCTTTAACATTATGTCATGATAAGTTCTGAGTCAATGTCACTGGCAGTTATCACAGCTACTTGCCATTGCATAGTTTAAATGATAAACTTGATATAGAAATACATCGTATAATGCTAACACTTGTTAAAAAAAAATGCAGTTGATACAAAAGTACTTGTTGAACACACTTTCATCATTCTAATTAGGTTTGTCGTTTGCGTGAAAGATTCTACTAGTTGTCCTTGTATCTCCTGCTTTCACTTTAACTATATAGTTGTGAATTGTCCTTGCATTCATTGGGTTCGTTTGAACAACTCAACAAGTGCAGGTAATAATGTCTCAGCACTAGTAAAGTGGCTTTGGAGTTAAAAAAAGATTTTCGTTACGAATCGTCAGAAATAGGGATGCGTTGGTACTTCAAGTACTTGATATTTATATTCATAATCAAATAAAGGAAAGCATCGCTGTTTTATAATAATAAAAAAATTTTCTATTTGTAGAACAATATAGTAGAGCACTGAGTATAACTAAAAACTATTTCTATCTGCTCTTTTTCATCGTTTACAACAAATGTGCAAGTGCATGTGAAGTTTAATGATTCAATATTTTAGAAGTGTACTTACGCAGACAAGTAAGGCATTTCCTTTGTAAGGATGTGTGTCTGCCAAAACTTTAGAAAATTTCTGTAGATATTGTATCACTAAATGTGAAAAAGAATACAAAGAGTTGCAAAGAAATGATTGTACATTTAAAGCAACTAATGTTCAAATCAAACGAAGCAGAAAATTGGTGTAGTAGCACAAATATATAGTATATACATAAATATATTCTACATTCATTTGTACAATTAAAAACATATAATTTGAAGCAAGCATATACTAGAGGTGCAGTATAATATGAGTATTAAAACTGTTTTTATTTTAAGATATTTTAAATTGAAATACATACATCTTTAAAATGGCTGAACTTGTTTAGCGATATCTTTTGTAGCGTAAACTTGTTGCATGTATTTTTCAATATTAAATAGAAGATCAACTTACAAAACATTTTGTTTATTTTTTGTATAAATTTTGTTGTAAGTTTTATCTTTATACAAGCAGTTAAGTCCGTCGTTAATAGGCGTAGAATTTTAAGTAAACAAACCGCTCAAGAACAAGATAGGATAAGATAAAGCTGTTCCATAACCGTTAAATACCCTTTCGCGATTTCGTTGGAGGTTTTTCCCAAAACTCCATCTTAAGAAGCATTTTCAACATAACGGTACGATACTACTGTCAAAAAATCCGCATTGTCTGCTTCGACTGTGCGATATTGAAGATTGCGTGAATGAATAAGGCTAGTCAAGAGTTTATGTGAATTTGCAAGGGGTTTTTTTGTGACAGCTGCTACTCTCACACTAAGCAACCGAAATAGTTTCAAAGTTGTTTATGTGTAGATGTGCAGAATCTTTATTGTATCAAAATCGGTTCATCAAATTCAAAATTCGCTGATTAATCAAACCAGTTTCGTACATAGATACTTTAGGTGCCATCCTATGTGACGTTAAATATTTTTCGACTGATGATATCAAATATCCGGTTTACATAGCCGCCCTAACCTGGGATCCGACAATGGCCAGCAAACCGCAAATTTTTACAACACTTAAGAACAGCCTGATTGTGGTAAAGTACAAGCATCCGGCTAACTTCTACAAAATGTGTGCTTCAACTATCATCCAATACAATACAAGTTGTATAAAAGTTATTCCCATCTAAGACAAATACAAATGTCTAAACTAGCCGCAATCATTGCCTGCCCCTACCTCATACACCTTGAGCAAATCGAAAAGAAAAAGGAATTACGCCAAACTTTTTCTCTAATTGAATTAAAACTGTACAAAAGTTGCAGACCAGCTTTTAAAAATTTAATGCAATTTACGTTTATTCAGCATATATAAATGCAACTCAAGGAGCAAACTTGGAGAGTTGAGAAAAAAGACAAAACTAAGCTATAGCAAAATAAAATCAAGCATTTAATTTCTTTGCCAACTGAAGAGTGAACACTGCACCAAAACTCCATGCATACATACGTACGTACGTACATATGTGTGTTTACAATACTCTGAGCCGCTTGCCCCCAACTATTTCCACACTTCGTTGCAAAGCATCTTTGCACCTTGTGCAATTGAAAATCTGCAGAAAAAAAAAACGCTCAGCACGTTTTTCACAATCAATTCACGTAATCAAACAATTCAAGTAGCAAACACTGAAAATGCCAACGTCAACTGTAAAATTTCGCCAAAGTACAAACAGACAAACGAACCAAAATACTTCTGCAATATATATATATATATATATAAATCGTAGAATGGGGTATAGAAAATCGGTCTTACAACGAATATAAATACGTAACAATAGAAAAGAGATTTCTGTGCCAAAAACTATGCTTCCACATATGAACGAGCATAGTTTAAGGCTAGATTGGAAGATGGAAGTAGACAAAAAAACAGATTTGTCCTATAACAAAAGACAGCTAACCAGAAACCTATTCGACACACAAGCACACATAAACACTCTAAAACATAGTTGAAACAAAATTTAAAGTCGAAAAAAGAAAATGAATTGAATTCGGTAGAACCGAACTATTTGTACATACACGTCAAATATGCTCTAAGCGATTTGAAATATCTATGTTCCATTTGCCACCAAGAAACGTGTAACAGTTGGAATTTCTTCACGATTTGGTAGCAACAAACTTACCAGTAATCTGAGTTCTTGCACGTCTCGACATGGGTTCTTTTCGATACTTTTACCTTAACTCTCCAGTTTTATTTTATTGGGTAGTTGCACCCTCCATTTGTATAAATGCATGTGGTAATGGAGTGCCAGTTGAATAGATTGCAAATTTTTAAGTCATGATCATACAACTTTGAAACCAGGTGTTACATTTTTTTTCATTTATCTCCATTAGTCTATATGTCGAAATAGTAAAACTTCTGGCAAAATATAATTATTATGCTCAAAATCTAGTATCTTTAGTCGAAAGAAAGATGTATAGATATTCATCATTTCATATTTCATCTCAGTTTGTGACAGATGCTAACCTAGAAGAAAACTTCCTGCTGTTCTCGTCCATTGGCAAGCGCCGAAAACTAATTTTCATACCAATCATACAGTTACAGCATTCATATGAAATAGAAAAGAATCATTCTCATGCAAATTCTCGAAACTTTATTGGCTTTCGATTTTACATATAGACATACATACATTATATATACATAGTATAATAAGCATTGAGTTTGAGCGATACAAATATGAAAAAAAATATGTTTTGTAATAAATATTTTAAATAACTTTGTATTAATTTTGTTAATAAGCTAAAATTTCCACCAAATTGTCAATACCATATTCGCAATGTGTTTATAGGGTACAATCAATACCAACTTCTGTTCAGCAGTGTTGCTTCATTCAAAATGTGTTGCATTGAAGGAAAAGGCAAACTGAAGGAATGTATTTGGGTGTTCATATTAGTGCACAAATGAAAAACGGATACGGAAGGAAGTTGTACTGCACACGTTAGTTCTGCTACTGTTGATGCTAACATTTCCGGTGATGCCAACTAACACAACGAACGAAACCAAAAAAGGTCAGTCGACAGGAAGATGCCTTGCAACGATAGTTTGTCACAGCTTTTTCGTCAACCACTTCTAAACACTGGCAGTATGTCATTAAAATTCGATTATACGACCTGGCTAGTTAGCTAAAACTGCAAAGAAATGACAAAGAAATTCAGCAATTTGAAGTGTTATTCTGATGTAGAAGTTTATGAATAAAAAATGTTGTCAGGGTGAAACATTTTACTTGCAGCAACTGTTTCTATAAAAAAAAAATTAATAATCCAATAGCAAATTAAACTTGATTTTGAAGCTTCGTTCGTATGCGCTGTGTTGTTTACTTAAAGGCTCTATACCAGATTTCAAATTGATAACACTGCCAATACTTTATTGCTTATGTTGCGTAAAAGAGAGATGCATGTTGCAAAAGAGAGCCTAAAGGATTTTTTCTGGCGATTGTTGCTACTACTGAGATAATTGCGTTATTTTTTATGATTTTTATGCACATCATGCATGCGTTCTCAGTTCTACGATTTTAATGAACGGGAGTAAGTAACGCAGGGTAAGTAGATGATGTCCTACGATGATATTCCACTAGGTTAAGTACACAGCTTCAGCGGCGGAATATCTTATGTATATACTGAACCTTTCTATTTTTAAATTAATTGTTTCAGCTATATGGAAAACAGTAAGGATTGTAAATTGTGTATTTCAACAATTTCCGATGTTTTGCTCAGATTCTCAGCGCACGTCACTAATACATTTATCTGGCTAAAGTCGAGAAATAAAGTGTTGAAAGCAATAGCTGAGACATCTTAGACTATTTAATGATCTTCTCGAAATTAGGCAGGTCCTGTTTCAACTCCTTACCTTAGTTAGACCCAATTGCTATGCCTGTAGGTCAGTATAGCTGTCTGAGGACTGCCAGTGTTTGCTTACAAACGACGCACGTTGACCATTTGCATAAATAAGAAAGCGGTGATGCTATCTGTTCGCCTATATAATAAATTACTCTTAAAATAATATCTATTAGGTTCGTATATAAGTAATCATCTACATCATACAACCCTTATTTCAACTCGTGTTGCTGTTGGCATCACATAACAAAACGAGTATATGCTGCCTCGTACTTAAGATCAAATTAAGCAAAAATTAATACGCCTGGGCCACACAGCAGAAGTGAAACATTTTTGAAGGATCTTCGTGTATTGCAAACTGTAGAACTTTGAATATCTCTCCATTCTGATTTCATAGTTTCATGTAAACATTATTCGTATGAGACTCTATGTCAAAAATACACAGAAAAAGCAGATTGAAAATAAAATTAAAAATCCTACTAATATTATAACTGCGAAAGTTTGTAAGGATGTATGGATGTTCCTCTCTTACGGATAAACCGCTAAACCAATTGGTATGAATTTTAGTGTAGAGATAGATGAGACGATGGAAAACAACATAGGCTACGTTTTGACAAAATTGGAAGGTGCGTGGCCCCTCCCCCCATATAAGCGAAAAGAAAAATTTAAGGTACAGAGATGCAATTTGGTATACATGTTAAGAGGATCATAAAAAGTCAACGGATTAAGTTTGGTCAAAATTAGAGGAGCGATAAATACACGTCAAGTCGACTCGAATGTTTCATTTTGAGACCCAATTGTCACAGAATTATCCTCCTCGTGGTGTTTCCTGGGTAGCGATTTGAGTTTACATAATCTGGAGCTATTCCGAGCGGCTACCTGCAAGGGTGAAAGGTTTTTTCAAAACCTAAACTCATGACCTCTGCAATTTTGCTTTGTTTTTAAGCTTGTTGATGATAGATGATTAATGTGCAAAATTTTTTTCTTCTTTTACCAACGCAACATTCACAATATTTCGCAATATTTCGGAAAAAAAAATTTAATTATAAAAACAAGTTTTGATTGAGCATTATATCTTTTTCCTCCTACTCCCATGAATAGCATAATTGCATATGTAAAACTAAGAGTAATCAATTCACTTTCACCTCTTCTGAAATTCAATAGATTACATGCCTTTAGATTTTCCAATAGACTCGTTTTTCCTCAAAATTTGCAACGACACTTGGCTAATTTATGTTCGATACAGCAAACATTCACATGTATTCAGGCAATAAACTACAAAATTTACAAGAAACTTAAAACTAATCTGTAAAGCAAAAGAAGGCATCCGAGACTGGCAGCAAAATTTGGACAATAAAGTGTAAGAAAAAAGAAAGTTCACATATGTCCGGATATATGTTTGTATTTGAAACAACTCAATGACAATAAAATAGAACAAAGAAAAGGACAATTTAAAAGTAGCAATCGAAACAGAAATAGAAATACAATACTACATAAAAAAGTTGTACAACCCACGACACGAATAAACAATAAAAGCGCAAAGTAAACTGTCAAAGTAGGAAACTCACTCAACTCAACTCGGGTCGAGTCAAGTGGATTCGATACGGCATAAAACAAAGCACTGAAGGGGCTTTTGGGATGAAAGCGACACCGAAGCAGGGTCTGAGGTAGCAGCACAAAGTGTCAAAAGTACATGCCACATAGATCGATAAAGCAATAGAAGCGAGCATCCATTCGCCTCTTGATGTCCCTGAAACTGTGCGAAAGTGCAATAAATCTTACAAGTAAAAGTTACGCTCGACTGAGGCGGATAGTGAAACGGAGAATGTGGCGTAGTAAAAGGCACAAAAGAGAATAAATAAATGCAAGGCACAATGTTATACTTAGTATGAAGGCTTCCGAATTTAATAATTCTTATTAAATATAGGCAAGAGTCCAGGCGAATATTAATGATAATGATGCCTTCAAAAAAAAAATTAGGGTCGAGTGCGTTGTTATCTGTCCAGGCAACCGAAAGCGTAAATGCCGAAAAGTAGGCAAGATAACTTATAAGATGAAATGAAAGCCTAAGAAAGCTATTTTGAAGGGATATACTCGAAAAAATATTTCAAAGTGCTTTCATTCACTCATTTCTACTTTTTTCAGCATGGGCGTACAATTGCAACACGGACATTCGCACGGCTTGGGTGGTGGCAGTCACAGTCACGGCGGTGGGGACCACAAGGAGAGCGAGAAGGCTAAGTCAGCAATTAAATCGACACCCAGCATACCCGACCCGACGCGTCTTTCAATGGCGCAACGCACAACACATCAGAAATGCTCGAAAGGCAATGCCACTTCACCGTGTCCATCGTCACCAAATCAAAGACTTGAGGATGGTATTACCATCGATGTAAATGCTGCCGAGGATGCTGAGCTGCCAGCAGCTGGTCTGCAAACCTTTTCATACCAGAATTCGAAGAATGTGAATGAAGTCAATGCTGAAGTTGCAGCAGTTATGGCTGAAACTGCACCGGGTTCACATCATCATGGCGGCACCGCTGGACGCGAGGCGGTCAATATGAATGTGCGTGCCGCTTATATACACGTCGTCGGCGATATGATTCAGAGTGTCGGCGTTTTTCTTGCAGCGCTGGTGATATATTTCAAACCCGATTGGGCTATCGTAGACCCGATTTGTACCTTCATTTTTTCAATTATTGTGCTCTTCACAACGTTCACAATAATGAAGGATGCATTGCTGGTGAGTGGTAGCACAGTGTTGCATGCTAATTGCATTTTGGTTAATGAATCTTTTTCTCACTTTTTCGATGATAAATAGGTGCTCATGGAGGGTACACCCAGTTACATGCATTATGCCGAGGTGCTAGAGGTCTTTCAGCAAATCGAGGGCGTCGAACGTGTGCACAATTTACGTATTTGGGCGTTGAGCATAAATAAAGTTGCCTTATCGGCACATTTGGCTATCGGTAAGTGTAGACCGAAAAATGTGCTGCCTTTCGTATTAATATGCAGCAGAAATCGAGGGTAGTTTGGAATTGTTTTAACTTGAAAAGTTTACGGTAGTTTTTTATTCTTTATCAATTTTTTAGGCTGAAAAAAAAACAGAAACATAAAAAATAAAATATAAAACAATGGGAAAATGGAAAAGGTTGTTGATTTTCAGTTTTTTCTCCAGTCTCGTCACATTTCTGTGATATTACAGATCGAGATAAAAGTGGACAATAGAAGGCAATGATTTCTTTATATTCAGAAAAGTATTTCTGAAACTGAACCTTCAACATTTCAAATAATTCAAATTGCGTGATCGATGCTGGAGGGAGAGTGATGAGTATTTGAAAGGGCTATTTTTTAAAATAAAAACACATCAAATTCATGGTTGGATGGAAAGAGAGATTAGTGTGGGTAGTATGATGAGGAAAGTTACTTGGAAGGTACTGGGCAATGTAACTGATCGAATAGAGCGTTATCGGCGCAGAGTGTGATCGGAGAGATCATGTTGAGAGAATATGATGATAGGCTTTGATTCTTGTTTTTTTTAAATTCAACTAATAACAGCCTAAAGGCTTTATATTAATAAAGTTTGCAACTTATCTTACACGATAGAAGGCAACAATAGATACCAGGGCAATTTAGAGTCACTAGACACATGTTGTGGCGTATTCTCACAAAAGAGAAACACAAGCAGATGCTTAGCAGAGCACGCCGAGTCAGTTTTTATTCGTAGCATGCCATATTAATTCAAATATTGTTGAAATTGGACTTAAAAGATTGATTTGGCTAGATCGACTCGTCTCGTCGAGCTGGATATTGTCCGAGTGGATATTGTCCGTTTGTTCGTCCGTCCGGTTGTAGACTTCTAGTAATCGAATTTAGATTGCTTTTATCTGTAAAATGGCAAAATGTGGTCGATGCCAGGCTCACAACGCCCACCATATAGCTATGTATTTTGTCCTCTATATGCAATAAATTTGCAAGATCATTCAGTCGAAAAACAAAACAATTTTCAATAATTTGTATCGTTTAATTGTTTCGAACCTATCTATTTATATATAAAGTGAATGTATGTGTGTTTGTATGTTTGATGGTTTCCTATATTGTCCTATATTGATTACTACACTATTTATCCGATCACCGTGAAACTTTGGGAAGTTATTGAGTACACTCTAGAGTATTGGCATACAACATCTATGCCAAAATATGATTATGGCGATCTAGTACCATGACACTCTCATAATTCGCGGTTATGATGCGAGGCAGGCAATGTTTACTAATCGGATAGAGCTGTTTGCGGGAAGTGCGGGGAGAGTATGTTGAGGGAATTGGGGTGGGTTATAATTCTTGACTTTCTTTAAAATTCAATCCAAATAAAAAGGAGAATTTAAAAAAAAAATGTTTTCAATAACAAAAGTTTGTATGTCGGTTATGAGAGAGTTTATGCCAAGTCTTTTAAGGCGCTGTACCGAAGGTACAAGGTAACATGTAGAAATAATGGTCGAAGACCCCCCAAAGTTACGCCCCTTAGGATCAGGATCATCAGGAAAGGATCTCAGAAACCCCCCCCCCTCCATAAAATGCCCCTCAAGGGTAAAAAGTTTTTCGGCACAAAAAAAAGTATGCCAGTATAGAGGTGATGTCTCTCTAAGCCGAAATCCCAAAACTTCATCCAAATCAGATAATAAATGATGATTTTATAAGCAATTGAATATGAACGACCTATGATACTTCCATCCTCCCTTTTTATTTTCATACACAATAAAATGGTTCATAAGGCACTTATTCGTGCAGTGAGAAGCTTGGTCATAAGCTAGGGAAACATTTAATATGTTTGTTAGGCGACCTGTACTGGTATAGGGCCTCTTATAGTCGGTTACGCCCAACTGTACTTTTTTTCTTCTTTATGATTTTGTTTTGGTTTGTTTTTGTCAACTAAAGAGTCATATACAGGGTAATTCAAAGTCGACCACTCTCGACAGCTACGTTCTTTTTTGTTTTTAATTGTCATAAGTGGTGCTTGCTCTATGATATTCATTTAGACGAACAGATGGGATTGAAGAATAGTTACCAAAACTAGTTTTTATTATTTCCGAAAGTAAATTGAATTGAATAAAGTGCAACTAAGACTTATATGTACTTCTTTTAGTTATTTAAAGCAACAAAAGTGTAGAAGCTGTTCCTGTTTAGAAATGTAACATTTAAATTGACATTTTTATACAGTTTAGGCTGCAGACAATTCAAGCCACCTTCGTTTGTTTCGCGGCGTTAAATCTGGCCTGGACTTTGGTCCGTCTGTGTATGTCCGTGGGCGCGATAATACTTCTAGTATATATGTGTTTGTGTTTGTACGCTAATTATCCCAATGGATTTTCGCTTGGTCCCTTGCAACTTGCCTTTATACATATCGCATCGTATCGTATCGTCGTTGTTGTGTCTATACATTGTAGCTGTTTTGCTGCCGTACTTTAGAGGAAGGCTATCATCCGTGTTGTGTCCATGTTAATGGCGCAATTAGGTTAATTATTTTGGAAATGGCTTTATAAGCACAACGTTTTAGATCAGAATTCGTGCACAGTTGGAAGTTCAAGCGCGCAAAATGCGCAACGCAATACAACACAATGCGACGCCTAGTAGGCGTGGCGGCGGCGTCGGGCAGCTATAACAACACAAAAGTGCAAAGGGTTAAAGTTGATTTATGACGGCCGCGCACATTTGATGCTCGAAGCATATTAAAGTCATTGCACACGCAAATACAGCGGAATATTTTAAAACGAGCTGGTAAAACGAGCAATTTTGACATTTTGAACGCAGCGCAGCAACAAAAATTTATTCGATTTATGTATGTATTTATGTATTTATATAGTCACAGCCAGCGCAGGTGTCAATGCGGAAGCGGAAATAAGCATCAATGCTGCCGCTGCACGGTGACAGCGTGAATTGATGAATTTTAATATTTAATGCTATTTTTTATTTAAATTCACCTTTTTCACTTTATTGTTTAATTTTGTGCAACACTTTTTATGCTGGCAGCAGCAGCTGATTAACATCAATGCGGAATTCATGAACTACCGCACTAAACTTTATGTGTGATGTTGCTGCTATAAATTTTCGTGCTACAAAACTTTTCCTGTGCGTTTAAAACGCGTTGAAGTGTATTCTTTTCACCATTTATCATGCTGCGAAAATCGTTTCGTTACGTTTTTGGTACATTTTCAGCGAAATACTATGAATTCAACCAGACTTTGATTTTTCAAAGGTCAAACTAGCAAAATTTTCCAACAATTTATCTCGAATGCCAAAAAGTGCAAAGAAGCAGCAGCACCAGCACCAGCAGAAGCAGTTCACTGAAGCATGGCTTCAAAGTGCGCTAAAACTTTAAAACATCAACTGAAATCCACGAAGAGCGTTGAAGCTTAAGGATTATTTCGGGTTGGTGTGGTGTGAATGATTATCTTTGTGCGCGTGTGTGTGGATTGTTGTTTAACTGAAGTTTATAATATTCGAAGGATTCATAAATCTTGAGTAATTGTTCTGCAAATTTTATTCCTTCACTAAGGCATAATTTTGAACTATCTTTCGCAGTTTTAGTTTAATAAATCAACCACTAAAAATAATCGAAAATTATTAATACTCTGCTCTGGAGGGCAAAGTGTATAATAAGTTTGTGTAAATGTATATAGTAAACAGATCCTAAAAAGTATACAAGGTGTGGGCAAAGATAATCCGGAAAAAAACTGCAAGTATTCTATAGTGACTGATGACAAGATGTAGTTCACAGATAATTTTTCGACATTCGGTTAAACTGAAGCTTTTGAGCTCTATTCACGTTTAAACACATGCTATGAATTACATTCTCAGTAGCAAAGAATAAAGTTTGTTTGGATGATAACCGTAAGAGTGGTCGGGACATATATTCTATAACATTCCATCACAAAAAGCTACAAAATAGTTTTTCATATTATTCCCAAAAGAAAATTATTTTGAATCAAGTTTATAATTCAGTATTAATGAACAGCAAAACTTGTTATAACCAGTATCTATAGATAAAATGGTACATAAAGTTTTAATTCTAATATTCTTTATTTAAAATCTGACCAAGTCTAACGGCTCGCTCGAAAGCAGATATATTACGTCTAGTGATATAAAACACTCATCATTGTAAATATATGTGTGATTAGCTGTACCCGGTACGCTTCGCTGCGCTCCGTAAAAACTCATAATTAATGATTTGTCTAAGTATCGGCATATGTTTGTTTGTGTACGATATCAAGCGAAGAGCGCATTAGGTAGGCATATGATACATTCCAGCCTGGTTAATCACAGAGTTGGAATGGTATATTTGCCGCTAAACTTCGGTAGCTTATGAGAGCTACTTGCTATTTGTTTAGGTTGCTTACATCGCAACAACGATTCATCCAAATAAAAGAAGGCTTGGTTGTATTCATACATAAAGAAGGATAGACTTCTCAAGCACTCTTGAGTTACTTTAGTGTATTATTTTAATTGGAATCTCTGGAACCCTGATGACCTCTCGCCACTTCCCAAAGGACATCTTGCGATAGCAGCTACAGAAAATCGTTTAAAGCTATATAGTCTATCTAAACCTCATTTTCTGGCATTGACAGTACCTTCAACAAAGTTCTCTCTGAAGATATTACCGATGCAGCTTTGATTACCAGAAGAGCGTCAGCTCGGAGTTTTTATGAGTAAAGAAAAACGAACGAGATTGTTTTTCTAGCAAATAGCAAATGTTTCCAAACATTTTGTAACCTAATGCATCCCGCACTTCTGAGGCTGAGGGTAATGGGTGTGTCGAAGGAGGTATCTTCCCTTCAGAACTAGAGACCAGATACTCTTTCAGACTACTTGAACATTGTGGCATCTACCAAGCAGATGCGCTAGCTATTAGGAAGGATAGAAAATATCCCAAGAAAAATACTGAAGACTGATTAGTTTAATGAGAAAGTTGGTTGGGTATTTCGAAGTTATATTTCTCACATTTTTATACATAATCTTTAATTAAATGTTTTTTCTACTCCTATAGCTGTTGACGCCAATCCAAAGAAGATACTCGAAGAGGCCACCACTGCTGTGCATCTGCGCTACAATTTCTTCGAGACGACCATACAAATCGAAGATTACACTGCACAAATGGAGAACTGCATACAGTGCAGTGTGCCAGAGAAATAATTTAAGTTATTCTAAAAGCTTGCAAGCAGCATTTTAAAATTCTATTTTGTTTGCTTCAATTTTTGATTTTCATTTTTCTGTATTTTGTGTTAATTGCAGTTCGTATCTATTACATATTTGCTTTGTACTTAAACAAATCGAACGCATTTGTAAATTCAATATTTGCCGAAGAATATTGTTAAATTACAAAACATTTACCTAAAAATTTATGTTAAAACTATCTTTATATGTATTTTTGTTTGTATTTACAATAAATTTATGTATTTACAAGGAAATATTCATTTTGTAGCAAACTCTTTTCGCTTGAATTCATTTGCAACACAAAGTAAATTTCTTTTTGACTACAAAAGTTTACAAAAAAATTGTTCAAAAAAGATGCTCTCTGTAGAGAAAAAGGATGCTTAATTAAAGCAAAGCATGTCGAATTATAACGCGTCCTTCGCTATGCGATTTTGTGAGTTTTAAGCTTCATTTTTATATTTTAGGGTACAGACTTTTGCTAGCTGCCCTTTAAAAAGGACACGGCTTATAAATATTGCCTTGTTGATTAAAATGCTCTCGGAAAAAATTTGCTTTAATTAAGTACCTACCTATCCTATCTGCTGAAAAAGTATACATCTTTTTTTTTTGTTTGTTTGCATGCAGAGACGAACGACGAAAATGTATATGTATATTTTTTTTTTAAGAAGCAGTAAATTTAATAGTACTCTGCGTATAAAATGTTTTACTTTTTTACAATTTTATGCTCTACACTCAATGTGAATGGAATGCCGATTGTATCATAAAGTTTGTTACAACCAGAGGAAGACATAGAAGACCGAAGCGTATCAAAGCTTCGAGTATACATTTTATGTTGCTTTTAAATTAGAATACATAAGCTATAAGTGATTTATGTAGATCAAAGTGCAAAATATGTAAATGAATTAAAGCTGAACTAGCTGTCAGTATATAAATAAAAGCATAAGCCAACACTCACCTCAAACAGCTGAGTATGGTTTCTAATGTGAAAGAAAATTATCTTTTTAAAAATCTGCAAGTTATAAAAATAGACAATTTCTTATTTATAATGTATCTTTGCAGCAATAGCTTTGACATTCGAATCAATTTTGTAACTAACGAGGATATAAGTCGCCAATCCAATCAAGGAATATGCGTTCTTCAAAAAATTGTCTTCATTGAAGTGATTCGTTATGTACGTTTGATGCAAACTGTTTTTATACCCTATACCCTTGAAGGGTAC
Organism: Leucophenga maculata; assembly: GCA_035044805.1. NCBI lineage: Eukaryota > Metazoa > Arthropoda > Insecta > Diptera > Drosophilidae > Leucophenga > Leucophenga maculata. Next base: position 709,497 of record JAWNNP010002992.1, on the reverse strand, counting down.
ATATAATACAAATTTCAAAATAAACTTGTAAAATTCCGGAGCAGTCCTAGTCGAATGCAAAAAACACGAAGTCTCTATCTATTACCGTTTCCGAGATCCTTTCGTTCATACGGACGGCCAGACGGACATACGGACATACGGACAGACGGACATGTCTATATCGACACCTCTATCACTCCTGACCATAATGGGGGTAACTTTGGGGGTCTCCGACCATTATTTCTACCTGTTACATACATTTGCACAAAACCAATAGGCTCTTGTACCTTCGGTACAGGGCCTAAAAATTGAGACTTCAAATACGTATGTGTTGACTATATAAAAACTATTGAAACGCGCTCTTTGCCTTTGAACTAAATCTCAACTACGCTGTGAAGATGTAGGTATTGCGGCAGAAGACTTAGAAACGTAGTTTGGAGTTTATAGAATTCCATTGGATTCGAATTTGCCACATATATTTGATGCTCGGCGGACTATTGTTTTTGGTAAACTTGAATATATATATTTTCCAATCTATTCCCATTTCTGCTTTCATCATTCTGCAAAATGTGCCAATTACTTTACAGTTCATATAGATCCTTAATATGGCAGATCCTAAATATTTCAGATATGCTATTCAAATCCAGATACATAACATAAAATACATAAATACATAAACTTCAATATTCTGTATCAGCTACATTCGCAAGAATCTCGGATTTATCGATATAGCTTTGCATAAGTATTTGCATTTTCTTTGGTAAACTTTGAATCATCTTTGCTCCGATGAGCACAGAAAGGGATTGTTGTCAGAGCCAGCGGTACATCAAATAGTCATCCAATATCGAAAACCAACAGTTGGAATCGTCATTCATATTCTGGCTGTGCAGTGTCCCTGTAGTATTTTTCTTGTTATCCATCAAATGTATTACATTATACCGCATGATGCTTTTAATTATCATGATTCCCTATCTTACGACTAAAATGGGTTCAAAGAGCCCCAGTCGAAGTGTGCATTTAAAACTCCAAGTAAATTTAGTAGATCATCCTCAGTTTTCTTTTTATTGAGCAAGTAGCTGCATCCATGGGAATCTCCCATAACTACGCCAGCTTGGCAAGAAACATTTGACAAACAGAAAATAGGTGCAAAAATTTAGTTGGAGTGGAATGGAAATTTCTTGTTTTTTAAACATTCCCAAAGAATTTAAATGATTTAAAATTGCTTGTTGAGCCACTCCTAATGTTAATGGATTTTCATTCGAATGTGGTAATCAAGTAATTTAAGAATGAAAATTTTTCTCAAAACAATTGAAAACTGATTCCATTGATCAGTTTCAATTGCCAAAAAAAAATCGTATAACTCGACCTTATCATTCAACTTGCTGTATCGAAGTTTAAGCGCCATCGAAGTTTTACATGAACTGATATGTCTTTATTAACAGTCGTATCTGTAAGATACTAACGTAATGATTGTCGGATGTTTCAATTCAACAGCTAAAGGGTGACGAGATATACTCGATAATAAATTTTAAACTAAAAAAGGCTAGTTAATACGAGATCTCATATGGAGACTTAGACATTTAGATACTGCTTCCCCTTCTTTAAAAAAAATTTAATTAAATGTGTCTGCCCCAATGCAAAGGGTAGCTTATTTAACTAAAACTTTTTTGATTCTTAAACTAAAAGTTCAATCCAAATAAATACAGAAAAGTTCAGATAAGACTATTATAATACGAATGTATTGCTACACACAAAAACATTTAAATATTCATACTGTGTACAAGTTATCTCGTAGTTCATTCGTTCTTGTTTATTTTATTGTTTCAGTACGTTAAAAAAAGTAAGTATTTTTCTGAATATTATTATCAAAACTAATTAATTTTATGAGGTCATAACAATCTGCTTTTAAAAGCACTTAACAGCATAAAAAACTATCTGTTTCTAGAGTTTCCAATAGCACTGCGACATCAGTTTAAACAAATTTAATATTTTCTCACGTTTAAAACAAACATTTCATAATTATTATCAAAAACTTAATTTCAGCTGTGAAAATTTGATTACTATCAACATCATTATTATGATTTTCATTGTCATCATAATCATTAACATAGTCTACGCCTGTATCACCGTATGCGACAAAAGTCAAATACTCATTGTATGCAACCGCTGTGCCATAAATTCGCTATGAGGTGCTGTATATTCATTTTGGTGAATTTTATTTTGTCCGCTCGACGTGTTTAATGACACACTACCTAATACCAATTTATGGCGCGGTGGCAAGGCCTTGAGACTTGCGTCGGGCACACCCATAAGGTACATTTACATACCGCCCATGTGCGCTCTACTAACAAACCTTGCATAATTTGCTGCGTTACGCAGTGGAATAATTGCGATTGTCTAACAGCCAACAGCGAAATAAAATGGAGTCAACCTACAAATCTGAGGCTAACTCCCCCTCATTCGCTATATTCGCTACCTGTGAACTTGTACGAGTACATACGAGGATTGTGTGTCACTTGTACATCCATTGCGTGTGCGTAAGCGAGGCTCTAAAAATATGAAAAACTGCATGCCTAAACATCATAAAATTTTATACACGGCGCCGTATAACTCGCAGCGAATATTAAAGGCCATAGGGCAACTCCAACGAACTCGTAAGCGATTTGCCTATAAAATTCTGCAGTGTTACTAATACGGCGTGAATGATTTTCGAAATGTTTGAGCCAAATTTTACGTCGCCATCAGTTTAGTTGGTGTTGGCAATGTAAACGCTCGCAAGCTTATGCTTGTACAAGGTAGGTTTCAGAAGTTATGAGATTTTTATTTTTTTTCATAAATTTAGTCAACGTATATAAATTTGATTAGAATAAATTTAAAAAATAAGTAATTTAAAGCAATGTTGAACTTCCTTTTTATGGGAAAAGGCAGTGTTTTCTCGCTTTAATTGATGAATCGGAGAACTAATAAAGTATGTAGATGGATCGAAGTGTCAATGTATTTGAACATTCTGGATCGTAAATATGGTTTTCTTGAACTGTCATCTGTAAAATACATTTATTAAGAATTTTTTCCATAGGCACTTTCTAATAGGAAGAGTAAGCTTCGTGTACATATTAAACATTAATTCTTGCATTATCTAACCGAAGCCATAGCTCGGAAGGAACTTTGCGGTACCAGTATCAAAAATGATGATGTGGTTCTCATTATTTCATTCTTGTCGAGTACTATCAACACTCGAAAGTACTGATAACAAGAAAGAACAGTAGTTCGGGATTCTCTGTACCGCTCTGTACATCAATTTTGGCCGAGCAAGTCCGCAGCGGCAGGCCCTCCCTTGCGGTTTCACAGGATAATGTCAAAAATATACATGAAATGGAGTTGCACTTTGAAATACTCAGATAGTTTGATTATAGTTCTTGCATCGAACTGATGCAAGATATAAACAAAATGGTTCCAGAATAACAAAATAAATTAACGTTTGTTAACTTATGAACCATGCCTTGTATGTGTAAAATATGTATTGGACGGAAAGTGTGCATTGTTAATTGATATTGGCAGAAAGTATGCATTAAATATTTTCGTCGCATAAAGACATTAGAATAGTCCAAGTAGAGTGCAGTGGCAAACTGAAGTAGAGTGCAGTGGCAAACTGAACGTCATCACATCAGGGTCGCCAACATGCTCATCATCATTTGGCTCGCATGCATCATGTGTCACAAAAAACTCAAGGCACTCGCTGCACAATTCAAATTCAGCCAAAGCTCATAAATATTAAATAATGCAACACATTTCATCATGAGGAGCAGCAGTCGAAAAAATGAGCATACATATATTTAGATATATGCAAAATTTGTTTGCATACCATTTCGGGAGTGCGCAAAATTCTGTATGCATTATGCTGACAATTTCTAAACGTTATTCCATTATTTTATTACAATGTTTTTTATTTTTGGGTTTCTCGCTGGCTCGTCAGACGTCCATGATGATGATGATGATTATGATGATGTGGCCGCCAGTTGCAATTGTGTCTGTTTGCGACTGAACTACCTGAACGTATGCTGCAATGCATTCAGAAGTGGACTCAATATAAAAAGCCGTATACGAGGGCTGCAAAATAATACATTTAAATCTAAGCAATTTAAGAGAATATCAATGTGCAGAGAGTTGCACAGCACATGCGCATTATTTAGCTTAAGAGTGAACTTAAGGCAAAATCAAATTTTTTGAAGGGATTACAAAAACACAAAAAGTATCTAAGAGTGTTCAAGAGCAAAAAGTAAAAAGTATGAACTGCCACTTAAGAGTTGTATGCACTTAATTACAAATGCGTGATAATGAATAAGCAAAATGAATGAAAGAACTTTACAAATGTACGAGTATCTCAACAGCAGATCTGGGTCTGACAGTCTGTGATAAAGAAAACACGTACAAGAGATCCCACTGAAATGAAACAGATATATCAAAAGAATTCTAAAGCTCAAAGCCACTTGACCCGCAAAGCAGGCAGAAAAAAATGACGCAGCCAACAAAAATGGTGCAGGCGAAAAAAATAAAAATAAAAATATTTAAAGTGTCTGCATAAAATTAGTTGGACAGGCGAAATGGACTTACAGATACTTAGATGAAAAGGCTTGCGCTGTGTTTGCTTTTTTGGCCAACTGCTTTTATCAAAGTGCATCAAATGCATCGTTTGCAGCATTGAAAAGAAGAGCGTAGCATCAAATTTCTTAATTACCATCATTTTTGTAGAAGCCAATTATCTTCAACCGATTTTATTATTAGAAAAGGAAATGTTTTAAGCACTTCCGATGTTAGTTAAATGTTTTATTCTAAGTTATAGGAGTTGGCGCTAGTAATATAATTTATAATAAAAACAAGTGCGCTATAAATGACCTACAATCGGGATTATATGGATTTTGATGGCTCTTGAAAAAAGAAGTGTTACAGCTTCCATTAAAACTGGTCGCGCAGATTTTTTTGTAGATATTTAGTAAGAATGTATGAAAAAATTTTGGACTAGGTCTCGTAGGGCGGCGTACGTAGCGAGATCGAATAATCAAGATTATATATGTATACTTCATGGGTTGCTGACGCCTACTTTTGGGTGTTCTTTGCGAAGTTAAGATCAAGCTTATTAAATTTCTTTACGAATTCACGTTTTTTAAGAAGCTATTTTTATCAAGTTAAAGTAGGAAAGTAAAGTCGGTGATCAGCTTATTATGTAAACTATCTGTCAGCTCACGAACTGTGGGCTCTATGTGTAAGCTTATAAGCTCGTGTCTATGCTGCTCAATTTCAACTATGTAAACTCAAATTATAGTAAAGATTTTCGATACGCTTCACAATATATTTCGAATAAAAAATATTAATTGAATAATAAATTGAATAATAAATTTAATAATAAAACCTGTTCACAAAGAACTGTTTTATTTACATGCTTAACTTTTCTGCTCATTAAAAACTTTTTGTACCTGAAACTTTTTAATTCTTACGTGTCAAACAATTTTAAAAATCCTTTCGAGTTCGTGTGACTCTTGAATCTACTTAACGAATATCTGCGGCCGAACCCAATGTTTTGCCTTTAAGTTACTCAACTTGCAACATCTCATGTAACAAGAAGGACACTAGTTTCTCAAGAAATTCAATGGATCATTTCCATTGCTCTATGGTTTGTTGCAAAATAATTTTAATCACAACTTCATTTACACAGAATTTTCGGCGCGAAAATTTCCAATTAATTTTCAAGGACATTACACTTGAGCGAGTGCCAAAACGGAAGCACATGCTCAGAACGAAGCCAAGAGCTGTGTGCGGTGGCCAAAGGATAATAATGAACGAGTAAAGCAATTTAAAGAAAAAAAGGAAAAAAGAAAATGAAAATCCATTTCGTTTCGTTACATTTCAAGTGAAAGGCAGATGAAGAAAAAGGCGATGGCATTGTGGCCCTGCAGGACTTTGGTAAATGTGTTGGGCCGTCACGCCTTTGAACTACGCAATATCGCTTGTTTTGTAGATGGGTCTCGGTTCGTGCTCTTGTACGCTTTTTAACAAGTTGTGAAACGTATTTTATTTTCATTTAAATTTTTCAAATTAAGCGATTTTCGACTGTGAACGCATTATATGCAACGCATTGTGAATGAAGGCTGTGGAGGAAGGGATGTGGAGCTAAGTTAAAGGCTAAATTAATTTACGCATGATCTCAAATTCGTTTTTTCTTTATTGAGTACTATTTAAGATATTTACGCTGCTGAATACACCCAAATATGCTTTATCGTCCAAAATATAATTGAATATGTACAAATAAATAAAAATAAGTCGTAGTAAATGTAAGAATTCATGAAGCTTTTTACTGTTTCGAACGGGAAATAGTTACACAATTTTTTGGCAACATTCAATATTGCAGAAATTCTACAAAAAATGTTTTTGTCTATCCGACCAGTCGAAATACAAATTATATATATAAATGCTTTGAACGTTAGCATATATATAAACTTTTGGACAATACATATAACTAACTGATATTTTATCTCGGAGATGGGGTGATGGGGTCATTTGCACAAGTTCACATTGTGAGAAAAGTTGTTGACTGTCATTCACTTGAGAACGGCTAACAATGATTCTTTTTTGCAAATGGCCCAAGCAGACACGTATCTCCTGACTAGCCTCTGAATACCCGTTCGGAGGTGAGCAAACTGTGAGAAGGCGATAATCACCCCTCTTGAATAGGGGTTGGTGCGCTGGGATAAGGACCCGCCACCGAAATAAGAAACTAATTCCAATGAAAACAAAAAGGAAGCCTTGGATGGAGCCCTATGATAACGATTTACGATAATGCAATTGGATATCCGTAGATACGGATGGAATAGGCTCAGCGTAGTGCACTCCGCACGATCCAACATGCAACGAAAGCTAGACGTCGGCAAGCTGCAATTAGGACAAGGATGTCATTGGATATACAAAACCTGTGAATAATTCGTTGTATGACGAGATGTGTCGCAATACTACTGCAGAGAAGAACGCTTCCTATCAGCGAACTCTGCAGTCGGGAGCAACGCGAAGTGTTCGAGAGATATATCGAGAGAAACGGAGGGAGGAGAAATGACTTTTCAGACGCAACAAAAAAAGCAAGAAAGGCGGGAGTTTAAAGCTGTTCCGGGGGTAATTGACATATAGAATATGTAGGGCTCGATCTTGTAAAAGGAAGTGATGCTGCTCGCAAAAGCGGATGATATTGATATCGTCGGTACACGGAACGGTGAGTTAGTAAGGCGTTCACAGAGATTGAAAAACAGTCTCGGGTCATGGTTCTTGCGGTGAATGAGGACAAGACAAAGTATTTGGTGTTTTCTCGCACGCCGTCATCGCGCCTTGGACGTTCTGTGACGATACAGAATTTTAACTTCAGTGTTGTACAAAACTTCGTCTATCTTGGACTCGAGATAACCAGCACCAACAACTTCAGCCTAGAGATCAGGCTTGCAAACAGATGCTTTTTTGGGCTTAGCAAGCAAAGTAAAGGCTCTCTCAAAAAAAAAAAAAAAAATCCAGATCTATAAGACGCTGATACTCCTGGTCATATTGTATGACGCAGAGGCATGGACAGTAATTGAGTCTGAAGAAACAGGGATGGAAGTCTTTGAGAGGAAGATGCTCCTCAGGATTTTTGGTTCTATTAGCTTCGGCGACAAGTTTAGGTCCCGTATGAACCGCGAGCTGTACGAGCTATTCGATGAGGTTGACATAGTCCAACGCATACAATTCTAGCGGCTGCACTGAGCTAGGCATCTCATTCGAATGGATGAAGAAGCTCCAGAGCGCATGGTTTACATGAGGGGCCCAAACGAAATAGAGGACGACTCGATAGAATGACTAATTATGGAGAGATCTCTCCGTACTTGGCATTCAAAACGACTGGCGCCAGCGCGTACTCCACTATGTAGGCTGGCGCGCCTTCCTAAATGCACCCATGACGTGTAGACGGTTGACGGCCATTTAAGTAAGTAAATAAGTGAGATGTGCCCATAAGATATATATGCCCGACAACTACACAAATATATCCCCTTCCCGGGTTTTTGTAGGAAAAAGTAATTTGTTGTGGTTTAGTTTAGGTAATCCCAATAAAATATCCCATATGGTCTCAGAAAAGAATTTTACCTCTACAAATTTAAAGTGCAATGGACGAGCACACTTGTCTGTAACTTTCTTTCTCAATTCACTAATTTTTTCTTCTTTATTTTGATCTACTAAATCCGAATTATTTGTTGTTATTTTAAACTTAGCTCTTGATACTTTTAAATTTAAAACCAAACCAATACTGAAAAGAAAATGACAAAAATAATTGAGCATTCGGAGTTCCACCGGAGTTTCACTTTGTAAATATTAGCCCATTTAAGATATGCTGATAAAATTAAACTACATTTTACTCCATATTATGCACATTTTTAGTTCATGAAGCTATTCAACTCGACAACCTCAATGACGCAAACGAAACTTTTTATAACTTAATAGAAGTGCTTTCTTTCCGTTTTCAATCTTATAACCAGCATGTTGGGTCGGCCCACATGTACTCGTGCTGCATATAAATTACTTATCATTAAAAACTACACAAAGTGCAAGTTGTAAAGCAACAAGTTTCAGTTATAAACTACACACAACGACTGCCATATAAATACTATCACCTTCAACAAAGACCTCCAACGGTGTACGGTGTACGGCTGTACAGATGTACGGTACGCGAACACGCATTAAACGCAACATTGATGATGGCGCACTGATAAAAATGCGAGCAACATAATGGATGCCATTAAAAACACTTATAGCCAAACAAGAACGAAACGCGCCCTGAAAAGGAAAACTGAAGCGCATAATGGATGAAAGAATGCAATTTCGAGCGACGTAGTTACTTTAATTAAAGAGGCAATGAAACGCGACACGGCACGGCAGCCGGCAGTCAGTAGTTGGTAGTCGGTAGTGTTCAATGCAACACGATGCGGCATCAAAGCAGATGCGTTGCTTCTTCTGCTGCTATACATTCGAGTACACATTGTAAGTGTTATATAATGAATACACTACATTTCGTATATGTGTGGCTGTATATACATTACGTATACGCACAGTGATATGCATTTGTTCTTTCGTTATCTCGTCCTTTCGTTATTCTTTCGTGTGTTGCGGCTATTGTTGTACATCTTTCTGTTTGCGATTTCACTTTGTTTGAGTTGCTTAAAAGACCACAAGTAGAAAGTTTTTCGCATCCTTATACATTCGCTTGTACGAGGATGGGCTGATAAGTAATTGATAATGGCGATATATGCAATATATGGCTCTTCGAGCTTCAAAAGCTGTTTTCTGGTAATATTTTATTAATTTTTATTAAATTAATACAATAATCCTACAATATAAAAAATTTTTGTTAGCAAACTAAAATTTCTACAGAAATGAGTTAATTGGAATACTTTCAAGAAAGTTTGTTATGGAATAAACTAAAAGTTGACAGATTTCTTAATGAACATTACGATTTGATTAAGATAGCATTCAAATGTCCATCAATCGCTACAATTATAAACGGCACTGTGACACATTTAAGTTGGTATGCTAAACAATGTTTGTTTATTTTTTGGCGATGTTACATCTACTGAGCAATGCTGGAGATTTGAAGGTTTAAAAGTTTCGAGCTAAATAAAGAAAGTGTTGAGAACTAAATTAATTTTATCAAAAGAAGTTTTATCCTTTCCTACATTGGCCAAGTACTTATCAAAACGCTCTCGTATGTTCGTTCTTTTATCTGTTGCCAGCGTCGCCCATTGCATATGCGTTGCGTGTTGCGTATTTTATTTACTTTAATAAAAACAACTGCAATGACTCAAGTAGCTGCAACAAAGATACATACAAATACACACACACACAAACACAAGTCTTGTATTATCCTTTTATTGTATTTATGCTGCTCTTACTCCCTATTGTGTATATTTCCATCGCGTTCATTCTCGTTCGCTCTTCGTTAATGTAATTTTAATTAGTCGCTTGAAACACGCGAAATATGTCTTGCAATATGGCAACCGCGCCATATCCCTTCACATCATTTCGCTCATCACAATGCACAAGTTGAGAAGGTACATAACTGAATTGTCGTTTGAGCCCGTCTCACTTTTCAGCTCTTTGCTGCTCAGCTTTTTTTACACCCTACACATATTTATATGAGACAGGGCATATTTCGTTTTTATAATGCATATAGTAAAGCTAAGGATACTTTGCAAGTTGAAAAATTTGAATTTTTTGGTCACAAAGAATTGTTTTGAGTCAACATGAACTATTGTTACAAGGGTTTTGGTCTAATAATTTGTTGCCCAAAGACCACGAAATAAAAATATGAGAACAGACGTTTTCTTCGAAAAAATTTATAGAACCCTTTTTATAACTAAGGCTGATAGATTATTTTTTTATGGAGACTATACATTAATGCATTTCCTATTAACCTGTTGTAATCAATCCAAGCATTCAAATTGTGTAGAGTATTTTATAGTCGACTTTAGTACCATTGTTTGGATTTCAAGTGAAGTATTGTAAAATACAATACCTTGTTATATTGTATTCTTTATGAAAGACTATACTGCATAAAAGCACCGTGCATAATTCGTGCTGTGTGAATTTACGTCTTTGTGTAAGTTCGTTTGTTATATAAATTTGTAAAATTAGTTAACAAACGAAATTTTGAAAATTCTTCAGTTAATTCAAATACGACGATCCTTGCGCACTGATTAGCATAACTTGAATGTAATGATTTAAGAAATATCACATTAAACTTTATTACAATTTTATTTTTTTTAGTAGTTAAAATAAAAAATAAATAAAAAAAAAAACTTACTTTAACTCTAATAAAATCAGATCACTATAAGTTGTAACTTTCAAACAAATTTGTAACCCTTCTTGGGTTTTTGTAAACAATTTTGGTTGAGGTTAAGTTTACCTGAAAACGACCAGTCTTTATAATATGTTCCACACGGAGCTGACGGATCCCCTATACAAATTGAATGTTCAATGGGCGGTATCTGGTATCTGGTTCCACCTTACATAAAATTTATCCCACATAAGCTACCGATTTCCCTCATGGGGATAAATATTCTCAAAAGTTTGAGAACGATGGAATGAATAAAAATGTGGTCCCATGTGATCATCACTGGGTATTTGGAAGTCAAGCACACTTGACAGAAAGCTCCTTTTTGGTTCATTCTTCGACAGTCAAAAGTTGTAAAATTTAGCCTGAAAGTAAGACAAATCTTTCATCTTTTGAAACCATTTAGTATCATAGAAGTAGCGCCATTAGAGTGGGATCTAATTTTCCGTTGCTATTGTATTCGGCAACTATTAGATTAATTTGGAATATTATTGAACGAGAAATGATGGTCATATGATAGGCTCTTTCCCTATAAGAGAAAAAAATTGTCATGTTTCATCAACAACTCGATTTGAATTCCAAGAATTGATATATGTCAAAAGTATCTGAGGAACTATTAGCAAATGGAGCATGAGTGTTTTTAGACATTCAAAGTAAAATTTTCATGCCTTGAAACTGTTTACTGTACAGGGAGAAATTAGTTTCATTGAAAACATGGGCGATCTCACACCCCAAGGTAATAGTCTAAACTGTTTGACTGAAATAAACGGATTCGTATTTTTTATTTTACTTCGATATCAAAGTAATAAAGCATATTCATGCAAACTTCAGACTCTGAATGTCGTATTGCAACATTGATGTTTGCAACCTGCTTAGTATGAGTATATTGGCTCCAAAAACCATTATGAGTTACCAATTGTTATTAGTTTTGCTAAGTAAATGGAAAAAAACGGAACCACCATTAAACTAATCAAACTATTTATAGCAGCAAGAAGCTTTCGAAGATTTCCATGTAATTTATTCTGACACACTGCAACCTAACCCAAACTACAGTTTGTAGAATTATAAAATCTGGAATACTTTGTTGACACATGAAACTTTTTTGGCTTAAAAGTCTTGAAAATTTGTGTTTCAGAGCAACACGCAAAGGCAAACCGATTTAAAACACCAAAGTTGTTGTTTCGGTTCTAGATTGAAGCAAAGTAAAAAGTCGACAGAGGCAGCCAACGAAAATACTTTTAATCGTTGTTGGCCCTCTGTTCATCCAGAGTTCACTATATTTATATATACCTTTTTTTATATGCATTTGTGTATGCGTGTGTGTGTGCATTTGAAATTGGGCGTGGTTTTGAGGCAAATTGGTGCCAGCTAACCAAGTTAGACATTGCTTAAAATTGTTTACAGTAGGTTTTTGTGTTGCCTTTAATTTTTTGTCAAATAATTTTCGCCACTGACAATGTCAGTGCAAACGACAAGCACTTTTTAAGTTGCATGCATGTGTTTTCCCTCTATTAAATAATGTTGGGTGAAAAAGGGTTTTTAGCTTTATAGTTTTTCATCATTGTTTGCTTATTTGTTTTTCCGTATGTTTTTTTATGGGTGCCCGCACCCAAAAGCAACAAGACCAACGACAAAACTTTTTTAAAATTCAAAAACGAAAAAAAAACATGGTCAATTGTTGCAACCAGCAGTTTGTTGTAGGTACTCAACAGAATCCAACATCAACAGGCTGTGGAGAGGTTGGTTTGGGTTTAAAAACTTCAGTAATCACCCTTTACAACGAAACCAAGTGAGGAGCATTGTAATTTACTGAAAAAAATTAGAATTTAAAGTAAATTGTGAGGAAAAAAATAGAAAAACAATTTAGTCAAAACGAATTTAGGAAAATAATTCTAAGATACAGTTAAGAACACATTTAATATTTCGAATGCTATCGAATGTAAAACTTGGTTTAAAATCCTTCGGCTGGACATTTTTTAACTATATCTAACTAGTTTTAAATTTGCAAATTAAAAAAAAAAAAGATTTTTTTATTGTCTTATTTTCTATATATGTACTTGGATATATTAATGAATGTTTTATCTGTCTATGTATGTATGTTGCTTATAGGAAGTCAAACCATTCAACCGATTAAGCTGAAATTCACAGCCGAACATCAGTTCTTCAAAATTTGTAATCAATTTTATTATATATCGAGATAGCTGATCAGCTGTTGTTTGTCTGTCTTTCTTGCTCGCTCTCTTTTTTTATAAGGTTTTTTTTTTTACCTGATTGCATATTATCTGAAGAATATTGTGTCAAAATTTCAAATCGTATTCAAGAGTATTTTTAGAACTACCCGGTCCGAGTGCTATTGTTGGTGTTCAAAACTTTAAAGCGGTTTTAGCCACAACTCACGACTTCAAAGTCGGTGCCTCTCATAACTTCAAAACTCTTGCTCCGATCATTTTGAACACTATCTCTGTACATAATTTATGAGGTAACGCTGAGGTAATTAATATTAATACTAAAAGCTTTGAATATTACAAATTATTCTTCCAAAAGTGCTTAAAAAAATATGAAAGTTAATTTTAATTTTGGCAATGAGCAATTTTGGGCTAATGTTTGATGTTACATCAATTAAAATAAAAGTATATATTATATTTGAAAAAGCAATACACTTTAATAAACAGTAAAATTTGTGAAAATCGTAATTAAATTATTCATATATTTTGACCCAGTTGAATTTATTTTAAATGCTTTGCCTACTCCAAAAAAACCATTAAGTGCTGTAATACCGAAACTCTTTTCAATTAGTGTTAATTACTCGATTGTTTGTATATACACGTAGTTACATGTGTTTGTTTTTCAAATTATAAACATTTTATGTAGCACTAACATACTCACCATCGTCGCTTGAATTTGTTGCGTGTAACTGAACTTCAAAGAATCAACATGTACTAAGAACAATTAAAATGGCAACACTTTATATTTTAAAAGCTTTTCTATACACAACAGTAGATGATTTAAATGAATAAGTTCGTTCGTTAGGCCCTGTACCGAAGGTGCAAGAGCTGCCTTAAGTAATAAAAAAAAAAATAAAAGTTAATTTCTGATTAATATTCTAGTTTTTTTCAAAAATGTAAGACTTGCCCTTGACTCGGTAACGCCGGAAGAGGATTTATGTAAGTAAATAGCAAATTTTAAAGCATCGAAATAAATAACTTATGCTTTAAAGTGACTTTCAAACCGTATGCCTAAATGTATGCAATACTTTTTCAAAATAAGTGCGATAAGGCACTACAGCATACGGCATGATTTGCTTTTCAGAAATCAAAAAGCGGTAGGAAAAAGATTAGTATTATTGTGAAAAAAAGCGTGGGGTGCTCGATAAATGAAAAATATGGCACAAGCGAAACTCTTCATACCAACGAGTTCCGATTCCGATCTGCATTGTGAGCTGGCATGTACGAAGGTTACTATTTATGTTTCGGGAATAGCAAATAATAACAAACATTTTAAATACATTTTTCAGCATTCGCTAAGACCAATTTTCAAAGCACTTTTTCCACCCCCATTGAGGCACCTCCAAAACATGGGTTGTGAACGTATCAACAGCTTCTTCGGGCGTAGAAAAACGTTCACCACGCCGTTTATTTTTATAAAAAGAATTTATTGATTGATAAATAAGAGCTTTTAGCAATTAATTTATTTTCATATTGCATAACTTTACACGAAACATGGTTATATCATCTAATAAATAGCGGAGTGCTCGGACAAGTTCTGCTGGGTATCTTTGACGTTGGTCTATGCAGTGACCAACAGTAATAATTAAATTATTTAAGAGATTAATGCTGGTACGGAAATGACAATAAACAACTGCTTTAACTTGTTATAGCGCCATGATTTTTTTTAGATGGTGTTTCTGTATTTGTTCCCTCACAGAAAGTCATGAAATATAACTTTTTTCAACACAACTTAACAATATTGATAAAAATATTCAACAATTGTCAAAATTCTCTCCATGGACATATTTACACTTTTTAATCGACTCTTCCATGTTCTGTTTGCCCCTCGAACGCCATGACTTGAATTTTTGTTAAAACTATTACCGCTTGTATAGACTCTTTTCGGTGTGGTTTTCAACAAAAATAAAATCGACTGGATATAAGTCGTTTGTTTTGCCAGACACCTATGGCAGCAGCTTGGCCCATACATTTAACGACAATTATCATTAAACAAATCATGCAAAAGAGTTCCATTTCGATCAGTTCTGCTTGTTCAAAATCATCCAGACCGCCTTTCGAATGTATCACTCCGTAGGATTGCTTCAGCCATTTGTGTCCATCGTCAGGTTTTTTTTTGGTCGAGATTTAGGCAGCATTTGAAGGTATGAAGGTACAACATTGTTCGATAGTATTCTCCATCGTGCTTTGGAACGATGTCTTAGAGCTGCAGTGCACTTAATTAGTGATACTGACTACACCCTGATGCTACCAAAGCTGCCAGACGATTTGAAATTTAATGTGAATAATATAAAAACTTTGTTTTAACCGAGTTTTTTTTTGTTAAGAATACTACAAATAAAAACTGTGTCAGACCGAAAACTTCTCACACCACTTTCGTACTTATAGATGCTAAACTCTATTGCTCACTTATTGTATTTGTTTTGTATTAATTCATCTTTCGAATTATTATACAGTATTGTATTAACTTTGTGACAAAAACTTAGTGACAAATCCAAGCTCATGTCAATAATAATCCTCACAGTTATTGTATTGTATTGTTTAAATTTTGTTCTATTATAAATACAAAGCCTACATTTGAGATACTTGTATTCATAAAATTTACTTTGTGCCTTATTGTTTGTTGTGATTTATGTTGTTTCAAACTAATCAGATTTCAATTGAAATAGTAAAATGTTGTTATACTTTGCTTGAAATATTGATTACCAAATTTATTATGTTTTACCTACATATTTTCTTGTTGACTGCAAAAGTATTTAGGTATACATTTAAGTTGTTCTACTTAGAATACTGCAAAACTTAAAAGCGCAAATAATTTAACCTAAATAAAACTGTACAGATTTGCTGAAAGCGATGAGCATGGAATAAGTTATGCTTTTAGTTTTAGAAATAAGCAATTTCGAAAATTACTCTGAAAGTGAATGCAAATATACACACACTGAAGAAATGCTTCATGTATAGCTTCGCCAGCAAAAAACTCAAATAAATAGGTACATAAATATACATCCATGTAAACACTTACATGTATTTTGGCCCTTTTCAATCAGAGTTTCTTTTTTCATTCGACTGCCTACTCTGCTGTGGTATGAAGACACATTTATTTTGTCCAGTTGAGGCCATTTAGTTTTTATTCAAAGCATATAATTTTTAATCAAAATGTAGTCAAAATTGTTGGTGAAAGTATTTGGCTTCGAGTCAAAGAAATTGCAAAGTACACATTCTTTTTATTGTGCCATATATTGAAATTCGCAATGAACTACTCAAATTATTGTTTGAATTTACATCTTTGTAAAGAAATAAAATAAGGTTTTACGAGAAATATATTGAGGCAGGGTCGGCAATATGAAGGTGGAAAAATAAATAAATAAGTAAATAAACAAAGAGAGATTCTTCTATGTACTATTTTTGATTTTAGTTAAGTTTTTTAAAGTGTTAAGCAATTCAAAACCATTTGTAAATTTCAGTACAAACAATGAAATTTCTTGCCCAAGCTTGGCATGAATCCTTTGAAATTCAAAATTTAAATATTAATTGAAAACTAAATAAATAAATAGTATAATCTGATCATTTTGCACAACAAATTGCGGTTAGTTGAAAAAAAATTCTTTGAAAGTACATAATTTTACAAATAAATTTGAGATTAAAAATCATTAGCAATAGCTTATAGTATATTGGGTATTTTTAAACATCAATAATTTTTGCTTTTTGTTGGTATTTTGCAGGAGCGGGAGTTTCCATTGTTTGTAATTCTTTGTTTCAATATTTTTATACTATCGACTCCAACGCCTCTGCAAATACGACTAGCATTCTGGCGTGCGGTAGCACACATCTTTTGGTATGGTCCTGATACAGATTGCAAATAGTATTATAATTTAACCGGCGTGTAAAACCAATCCATCTATCCATCAAGCCTTTCATTCCCAGAATCTTTGAGATATTAGCCGTATGTACACTTTTTAAAACCAGAAGCAACAAAAATATTTCTTAATATTCATAAATAATATTGAAAAACGTCAATTTGGAAATTATTCTGTACAACAATTTTAGTTAGCTTTTTTGTTTGAAGGAAAAACATTTTCTTTATATGCACATTTTTCAAGTCTGTCTTATATAAAAAAATTAGTGCTCCTGGACCACACTGTAGAAGTTCATCTTTTTGAAGTATCTTTGTGTATTGCAACATCTAGAACTTTGAATATCTGTCCATTCTGATTTCCAAGTGGCTATATGGGTGAGAAAAATTATTCGTATGAGGTGGTATGTCAAAAGTACACAGCAAGAGCTGATTGCAAATAAAATAAAATATCTACTATTCCATTTTTTTATTCATATCCTAAAAATTATACGATAATTATTTAAAAAAGATTCAGTAAAAAAAAAAATTTCAATAGCTCTCTCTCTCTATTAATGCAACAATTCAAGCTGGAGGCTTTGTGTGAATCTGGCATCAAATTTTATATGAGAAAGTTGAGGGTGTGTATTATCATAATCTCTGGTACTTGCAGCTGATTAACTTTTAGTTTTATTATAATGAGTTGAACTAAACACAAGCGAATTGATCTCCCCTCCCACAAAAATCGCAACCTTACCCACTTCCCCTTTTCATAACACCTATCCCGTCCCCAACCATCACCAAGCCTCACCACACACCGCCCATTACACCCCCTCCACCTTTTCCTACCACACCCTTCTCCGCCCCACTCCACACAGAACCACCCACCCCACCTCCTCTCTTTTCACACCACACCCTCCGGAATCCAAGTACCTCTCCCCTACCATCATCCCTTTCTCCAACCATTTTCCATCCCCACCCCCTACAAATCCATCAAACCAAAACCTTGCCCACCCCTCTTCAACACCACCGTCCTGCTGTCGCACAGCCCTAACAGAATAATGCCTAAAAGTATGCTAAGTTTTAAAATTATACAAAGGCCATTTCCGTTGCAGTGCCGGGACCATGTCATTTTGTGGCGATTGCATTCGATTCGCATTCGACTAGGACTTCGCTGGGGAAGCATTTAATGTGTTTTTTAGGAAAGGATTTAGGAAAGGATTTAGTTTGGAAATGCCCACAACTAATAACGATACACATATTGATTGGGGGCTTAGAAATAATCCGGATGGCCAAGCCAGCGGGAAGTCTTTGAGACCATAATGGTATTAGCATAAGTGTGAGGCAGAATGTGTAGGTGCGAACACCAAAGTAATAGTCAAATGTAATTGAATTTTTTGTTTTTTTTTTTTTTGAGGAGCTTGGAGATTTTAATAATAAAGTATTCTCTAGTCGACTGGAAGGTTTCATTTTGAGACCCCATTGTCACAGGAATGTCCTCGGATATGAGTTTACATAATCAGGAAATAGTTCGAGTGGCGACCTGCACTGGTACAGAACCTCTTACAGTCGGCGACGCCCGACTGTAATTTTACTACATCCGCAAAAAAAGTTTTTCTGTAAAAAAAATATTTATGTTTAAATGTCAAAGGCTGGGATAGCTCAGCTCCGCCAGAGCCCGTATATATAAATTTATAATTTGCAGTCTTTGAGGAAAAAAATACTTGCTTATATTAATTTTCACTGTTTTTATAAAATTTTTTTTTTAATAATTCTTTGTTTATATTTCGTTAAATATAATCTTAAGTCTATCATCTGCTCTTGATCCTTTTACTGTTGGTTCCAAAACCGAGCACCAATTCTCCACGGCCCACCTGTTGGGTCGATTGTTGCCAGATTTACCACTTATCTCTCCTTGTTCAGAAATGTCTTAACTTTTTCCTTTTTTCCAACTCTTGAAATTTCATAAAAAAAATGTTTTTCTTCGCCAAATGCAGTAGTCAAATCTGCCCAAAAGCTTGAATAATATTCGCCGATGGTAGTTTTACTCTTTTGAAGGTTTTTCATGTATTCACTTTGATTACTTTGAAAAGGGTAAAGGATCTTGTTGGGCAATAGTCCAACCTGGACATTCTTTGGAGCACTTTCACCCAGAAAAACCCATTGTCTTGATTGTTCCCTGTGGAGTAATGGATCCATGTTTGGTCAGCGGATTTTGGATTGCTGTAGAACATAGCCATACATTCCTTTGAAGTGGTCACAAGGTTTCGTTTGTGATCGAGTGAGAGCAATCCCGCCACCCATTACATATATAGCACTTGAAATTCACTTTTCCACTCACTAACCCAAATCATTTTTCCTTCAACATAGATATTATCGCCACGTATGGTCTTTACTATATACAAATCCTTCACATTATAACTTTTGCTTTCGAAATTTGTATGTTTCTACGGCAACTTTGGAGACATTTCATACATAAATACGACAAATCCTGTTACAGCTTTAAAACATTTCGCCTTCATTATTGTACTACTTTGAGAATCGAATGAGAATTGTTGAAATGTGCTACCAGCCGCAGAACCCTTTAAATGTCTATGACATTCTGTCATCATGTTGCATGGCTGTTTTTAGCAGTTTACTTTTCAGTTTGAGTCAAAACTAAATTAATAAAGTTTTTCCTTGCATACCTTTTTATGCGCATGAAAAGTTAAAGTTCACACATTTGATTCTCTTTTCCCCATTTTACATTTCCATTTCCACAGACGTCGCCAACAACATTGTTGTCAATTTTCCTATGAATGTATACACATACGAGGAGTAGCTATAAACTAATTGGCAAGAAAACACAAATTTATTTGCATAAACGTCTTTTAGTTCGAGGTACATGGAAATGCGTTGGACGGGGTACCAGTTCGTATCGTATGCAGATTTACTACTTCTGTGCGAAATGTTGTGTAGGTGAAAATCTAAAAAAATGTAATTGTATGACTAAACATGACGAATCATTTTTCAGTCAAGATTGAATTATTTTTAGCCAGCCCTCGAGCTTTGCAGGTCGTCTGTTCCTCCTCTTCCGATTACCACACTTTCTCTTTTTCCAGCACTCTTTCATATGTGAAAGTAGATTATTTTTCGCGTGCCAAATTTTCCAACAAAATGTGTTCACGAAAATAGTTTTCCATTGACACTCACTTAGCACAGCGAAAAAATGAAAACTGTGAAAAGTTGGATTGTACAGCAGATGGCGGCATAAGATGTTGAAATCGTGACAGCAAAAGCAAAAGACACTTTTGTTGTTCGGTTTTGTTTTCATCAATGATGTGTTCTTAATTTACAGTTTGATGGTATGAGTGAGTACCATAAAAGTATACATATAGATAAATCCTTCTTTATTTACGGTGAAAAGGTTTGTTTAATATAAATCAATTTCTAACAGAGCTAAAGCTGGGCGACACGTTATATTCAAATAAAATAAGTTTCAGATAATGTGCTGGACCATAATTTACCTGCAATACATACCTTTATATATCCAATTGGATGTTGGATGGACACTGCATTATCGTGCAGATGAACTCGACCCATGTAGCAATTGTAGTGTTTAGGCCCTGCACCGAAGGTACAATAACGCAATATATGTAACAGGTAAAAATAATGGTTGGAGACACCCTAAGTTACCCCCATTATAATCAGGAGCGATAAAGTCGGAATAGCCATGTCCATCTGTCCATCCATAACGAAAGAATCTCGGAAACGTTAATAGAGAGACTTCGTTATTTTTACATTCAACTAGGACTTCAGCGGATTTTTACGTTTATTTTAAAATTTTGCCTCTCCCCATTCCCCATAAAATCACAACCGAGGCTAAAAATTTCTTCGGCATAAAAAAAATTTTGTATACCAGTATAGAGATAACGTCCCTGTAAGCCAAAATCCAAATCATCAAAATCGAATAAAAAATGACGATTTTATAAGCAATTGAATTTGAACGACCCCCCTTTTCTCATCATACATAAAAAAATGTTTTATAAGGCACTTATTCGTGCTGTAGGAAGTGGTCATAAGCTTGGTCATAAGCTCGAGAAACATTTAATGTGTTAGGCAACCTGAACTGGTACTGGGCCTCTTGCAGTCGGTTACGCCCGACTGTAAGTTTCTTGCTAGTTTTTTTCATATTCTAGCTCCATTTGCCGATTTTTCTCATGATATCGCTTCAATACTGGGATATTAATGCCCTGTAGAATTGATTCACTTTTCACAATTTAAGGGTTATTTTAGCCTGAACCAGTGAAACGCGTGATAAATATTTTCTTATGCATTTGAAAACTTTTGGATATAAAAAATGTTCTCAATTCTACTTTTGACTCCCATTAGTCTTGAATTCACGAGCAAGATATATCCTATAGACTTTCAAACATAGACTTATGTAAGCTCTACATAATCTAATATAATTCAGTTTGATTATAGTTCGTCTAAATCAAATAAAATTAAAAATTATGACTTATGCAATATGATCGCACGATTCTCAATGCAAGATTAAAAAAGAACAGTTCTAAGTCAAAGCCAAACTTAAATTCAAACCTTAAATTTTATTTAATCGAATTAATTTTCAGTACAACACTTCCACAGCTCTTGAATTCCGAATTTGTAGACTACTTCGTGATAATATCGATCGCCGGGATTCAAAAAAATGGTCGGAAACTCCAAATGATTCATGGAATCAGGAAATTTTTCCGTTTCTAAACAAAACGAGCCATGCTTAACGTAGTGGCTACAACCTTTGCCAATTAAAGGATCGTCACCCAACTCATCGTCAGGCAAATTGTTTGCCGTATAGAATTGCACACCTGGCTGATTCGTGTGTATCTCCAAAAAGCGCCCAGAAGTCGGATGTAGAACTTTTGCAATTAGTCCCACATTGTTCGGTTCACAATCCTCGTTTACGACGAAACAGTTATCGAACCCCTTGATATTGCTCTTATCGAACTGCTTTAGCAGATCGCCTATAAGTCGTGGCAAACGTAAATCAAACACTGTGTCATCAACAGGCAGAAATTCGCCAGTTGGTATCTGAGCTTCGTCGGTGTCAACAATCTTCGATGACACGATCATAGCCGTATGCTCAGCGAGACCTTTTCTTCCCGCATCGTGACCGGCTAAGTTAAAATAGGCGTGGTTTGTAATATTTACTGCTGTTGGCTTGTCAGTAATCGCTTCAACACGCATAAAAAATCGATCATCGTCGTCAAGAGTGTAGTGTATCATTGTGGTGACAGTGCCTATAAATAGCAAGAAACGAGTTTAAGTAAAATTAATACACTTATCTGCATTAAATAAGCAATTCACCTGGGTAGCCTTCATGTCCATCTGGCGATACATGACGAAAGGTGACGCCATCGGGTAATATGTTTGCTACCTCCCAAATGACACTGTCAAAGCCTACAAATCCGCCATGCAATTGGTATTTATTCTGGAAGTTTTTAGTGACCGTATATTTCTGTTCATTCATTACGAATTCGCCATTGGCAACTCGATTCGCAACGCGGCCCAATGTTGCACCAAAGTAGGCACTTTTTGATATAACATAGCCGGCAATATCATCGAATCCAAGGCAGACATCAGATATTTTTTGATAGGCATCTGGAACTTTTATGCTTTGTATAATAGCGCCCAGTTGTATGACCGACACCGTCGTATGACTGGCATTGGTCATTGTGTAGCGTCGAACGATTTCGGGCGCATTCGTTAGCGGATTTACCGCCAAACCAAAGATGTCCTCTTCCACTTTTACCATGTCTGCGTGGTGAAATACTGCTAAATTTTGTAAACAAAAAATGTTTAAAACATAATAAGTAATAATATAAAACTAAAACAAAATAATTTACTGAAAGTTTAAGTGACTGCTTTGCACTAGCCTACTAACTTAAAGACTGTGAGCCCAAAGTCACTTAGGTCGCCGTATTTACGTTTGCATTTGTAATATACTCGAATAAGTAATTAAAAAACTTATCACTACAGAGGCAAAGTCAAATGGGGCACCAAACGGAACATGTACTCAAATTTGTTTTTATTTGTTTAAATTACGGGGGCTGAGCTAATAAATTATTTCTCGCTGCTTAGCTTTTTATCTCGTGCATGATGTAAGTACCTGTGTGCTGTATATACAAGTATTCTATAATGCATGCACGTATCAAAGATCTCAAATTTACCTACGAGAATGCCAATTGTTTACTGAGCGCTGTTCGTATTATCAAAATGTTTAGAGGCAACCGACGATCGACAGCGAAACGTGCCAAATGCTGCTACATTGCAATGATAAGACGTTGATAAGTTGCTATAGAAAAATGAACAACAATACGCGGTATTGCACGGGATTATCGCATTACGAGTATACGTTTTATTTTGTATACACATGCATCTATTTAATATAATTTTATACCTTCGGGTACAAACTAATTGTTTGCAGTCCTCATATTACAAAGTTTGTTTCAAATGGATCAAAGGCATTGTTATTTAGAAAAAAATAAATACTTACAAATGTTTTTAGATATTTAGATAAGATCTCGTGGAATCGTTTTTTGAATATATTACTAAGTTATAAAACTCGCAATGTCGATATTAATAATGATATTACTTACGTCTTAACTTAAAATGCGGTTCTAGGTGAAAGCAATTTAGTTTTAAAATTTCAACAAATTTTGAACTCTTTTATATAAAATATTTTCAGCAAATGAAAATAGACCCTTCTAAACTGAATGCTTTACCGAAACTGATGCATACAGGGCATTAAAAACTGCACTCAGAACTACTATAAAAGAGCGTTCGATCGTGTGACCTTCAAAAAGCTTCTACTCGTGGATCGAACAACAGAGCAAAAGCTCAAACGCTCAAAAGCTATTCAGCAACTAGTGGCACGAACCAATAGAAAAAGCGTCCAAAGCGAAAGTACGGCATATAAAGCGACGCTGCACATTCATAGGTCGCAGTGGGACGATCACCTTCCTTAATTCATGTTAAAGTCTGCGTTAGCTGATAGCAACTTTTTTTGCACTTTTGATCACCCAATTAAATTTGAGAACGAGTTGCCCTGTACCCTCATTAAACCTTAAATTTGTGTAGTAAACATATTAGGAATATATGTGGATTAGTGTAGAATATTTAATTGGGACTAGTATAGAATACACACAGCTAAAATAAACAATAAAATGATTTTTTTAACAAAATTAATTTTGCTTTAATTTTATAAAAGCGTATAAAGTTCTTATTGTTCTATTGATTTTATTTATGGTCTGGCTAATATATAAGTTAAATTTTAGTTTATGGTATATATTCGGTGTTATTTAATATGCAATGATACTTTAGACGGACGTTTGGTATTTTAATCGATCTCGAAGACTTTTTGTTTCTCGAAATTGTTATGTATACTCTCTAAGATGTAATTTTTGACTAGATCCTCAGGAACCGCATAAGAAAATGAATCAGTAAGCTAATAAAATGAACAGCAAGTGCTCGGCTGGAAGATAATTTTGCACTATTGGTTCAACAAGCAGATGAGGTGAACTTGTTATATAAAAATATTAAGTGGATAGTTTCGCTTTATAATTCCCTGGATTATATGTGCCGTCTCTAAGGTAAACAATGCCAAAATTGCATTCCGATGAAAGCACGCTTAATGTGTTACCCCAGAAGTTTGCTTTGGAAAAATTCCAACAATAATGTAACTGCGTTGTATACCTTGTAGCATCAGTATGTCCTTTTTGAATGAATATTTTGTAATACTTAGTGTCATTTGAAAAACTGAATGAATTGAACAAAATTTGTTTCTTCATTAAGATTAATTTTAATTCCAATGCATTTTTCATTTGATATTGATATTGTTATTGTCAGTTAAAATAAAAATTTGCAGACAAACTTATTACATTACCTAAAAATAAAGCAAAATATTTCATAAAAACCATAGCAACCTTACTTCATGGTATTCATTCTGTTAGAAAAAATAAAAATAACTCATAATTTTTAATTTTTGATTTATAAAATGAAAATCATTATTAATCATTATTTCTAGCACGAAAATATTAAAGCTATCGCGATTTTTAATTATACTTTTTATACGTAGTGTATATAGTGTTATAAATTTGTCACGAAATAAATTATATAAATTCAACGCCCTGAAATAATTTGTTCCTGAATACCATGTACTTATTTAATTTATTATAAGATGCATATGTCTTTATGAGATGCACGATATTGATCTTAAAGATCGTTTGCTAAAGCTTTTCATCCCTTGGTCTATGGACGAAATGGTAAATATTCTAATTTAAAGGCTCTATCGCTTATAGTCTCTAAGATTTCGATTTTCATACGGACAGCTAGACAGACGGATATGTCTATATCGACTCGACTTTTGATGCTTTATATACTTTATGGGGTCTGCCTCACCTTCTTTTTTCTTTTCCACAAACTTAGTATACCACTTTTCCCTATGGTAACACGGTATAAAAATAGTCACACAAATGAATCATGTATAATGCATGATAAGGGTGATTTTATTTGATTATTAGATTTTCAAATATGGATAACTTTTAAAGCGTACTGTTATTTCTGACAGCATATGTTTCATAATAATTATTGTTTGTGAAAACAATCTGCTATTTTTTTATATATAATTAGACTAATAGAAGACTAATAGAAGACTTTTTTTAATTATTAAATATAGAGTAAATCGACCTGTGAAGACATATTGGCAGCCTACTTACTTACTATCTTGCCTATCAAAACTCTTTAACACATCTCTGCTTTTTAAAAACAATATATAAACGCCATTCATCATGCCTACTCACCAATTTGTAATCAAATATTTTTAGAATTGATTCATTACAAATGAGAATACATATTTATAATGATTTAAATATCCGACTATTAAAAAAATGGAATACTTCGATGCAAATGTAACTATGCGGAGATTCTCATCCAACGCACTGGCAAGATCGCTGGCCCAAGTATAATTAGTTAGGATCGCTCAAACTACAAAATCTTCCAACTAGACTCTATATGTATGTAACGTACAGGCATAAGATATGAAAAATTATTGGAAAAGATCCAATAAGTAATACTATTATAGACAAGATATTGACTGTGGTGGACTTTTAAGTACCCTGTATTTCTTTTGCATTTGCATGCAGACATTTTCCTATCTGGGATATTTTATTGGGACTACTGCAATATGCACCAAAGCTTTCGCTTGAAGATAAACTAACTCTTTAAATGATGTATTAACCAAAATGGGAAAACTTGTCTTTCCGAAGTTACAAGATATTGAAGCAGGCGGTAAATCTTGAAAATAAGTTTAGATTAAAATATAATTTTTAAGCAATAAACAAATTTTACACAAATTTTTTTTTAAAATCGAAATATTTATTTCTTTCTTTCAAAATAGACAATAGACATAACCCGTTGAGGCATGGAACATTGACCCCCTGTAACTAGAAATCCCGCTTGGTTACTCCAATGAAATATTAGCTTGAGTACCACATGTACATACTTTGAAATTTCAAAACATTGCCTGTTACAAACATTTGCACAGGGTATACAAAAATTATAGTACTCATCTAGTTGTGCTATTCAAGAATACATATAGAGCGAAGTGATGTGCATGTTGGACACTGGGTTTTTTTCACTGATCAATAGAGTGACCATATAGACTTTGGAAAACAGACATTCCCATCTATAGTCGCAGATATCAGTAGTATGTAAGAAATGGTCACCCTTTTTTCTTGTGTAAATATTTTAACATTTTATTTTTCCATGTTGAACATTTTAGTAAATTGTATGAAATTTAAGTAAAAACAGCAGAATTTATTTTTTTTATTTTGTTTATCATTTATTTATTCTGTTGTCCTCGCCTACATAAACACTCGTTCGAACACACAATTTTACAGCGCGAAATGGATCACTGACTTGGCCAATTTGATTTAAAAGTCACCCTTTTTGCAGCATTCTAAATGACGCATGTAATAATGGCAAAGCTATGTATTTAGCCGAAAATGCATGGCAAAGTACTACAGACGGACTTATGCATGTACATATTAAATTAGCGGCTTCAGCGGCGATGCGAGTAATTCTAGTTGGAATTTAATTGCATATATGAACATTCATGGAGCGAATACGTTGCATAATGTGTGACGCTGCATGGTGTTGCTTATTTTCGAAAGAACAAATAAATATGTACATGCCTGCATAGTAAATATGTAACTTCAATTACAAATGCTCGGGGGCAGATGTGCGTGCATAAAATAAATACAATAATACCGTAAATCTGTACATTTGTAATTATAAAATTTAAATTCAATTTAATTATGCAATTAAAGCAGCTAAATTTATATTATTTACATACATATATGCAAAGCAAATAAATGCAGTAAACTTTCCTTTGGATAAAGCTACGATACACGCATTTCAACCGCAATCTTAAACGAGTATTCAATTTACACCAATCCAAACCAAAGATACTCCAACCAACCAATCTACAATTAGAGATACTTTGTCCAGGCGTGTGAGTAAATCGAGTTTGTTGAATTTAAATTGTGCATAGTCAAGCCATCAAATGACGCATAGATGGGCGCATAAACCGCAATTGATTGCAGAGACACACAAATTTATGCAATTCTATTTGCAATATTTCACTTAATTGCAACAAAATGAAAATTTGTTAGCTCTATAATGATTTGTTTGGCTTGTGCTGCACTCTACACTTGTTTTATTGTAGATGGTTTTAGAAGTCCTTGATGCTGTAATTTGCACTTCATTGTAATGAATGATGGTGAGTGTAAGCAGGTGAACAAAGGGGGGGTCTGCTGTTGTATTTGCATTGAATGCCCTAATTAAAATTGTTTTTCAATGATAGTCAATAATTTAATTAAATATATGATACGACATGAGACTGTCGGTCAATTTAAATATGTAGAACTAAAACTGCAAGTAAAGTTGAAAAATTAATTGCCAGAGTCTTCAATAATTAAATTATGTGAGAGTAAGGATAATTACTAATCAGAAAATATATTCTTGTTTATTATGTATCACTATTTTTATTAATTATAAATATAATCCTTATTGAAATGATTTGTTCAAGCTATTATATTACTATGAACAATCAATATATTTTCTTATATAAAAGTTGAAAATTATATCCAATACACATTTTAGTAAACGGCTAGTTTAACATTTTATTCTAATTGTAAATAAGTCCTTCATCACATTGACATATAAAACTAATTTAAATTCGAGCATCCTTTGCAACAATGTTGCTCAAATTTATAAAACAAAAAAAAACCAACTTAAGTAGCCAATCAAAATTACATTAAAAATTCACTGTTGCCCGGAAAGTGGCATTATCAGGCTCATTAAAAATGTTCTCCATTGGACAGTAAAATTCATTTGAAAACTTTTATGAAACACACACACATTTACATAATAATATATACTAAGTACATACGTGTGTATAGTGTACATATGCACACATAGTGTTGGTCAACGCCATTAACTCACACATGTTTAGAAACTCTGCTGAACAACTCAACTCGACCTGCATAACTATTTTACGCTTGTGGGCGCTGTTCCTTTTTGTTTTTGTCCTTCACCTAAATTTTCAACTTATTTTGTTTTTATTTTCAAAATGAAATTTTTTTCCTCTCTAAATAACTTGTCTCACAAAAATTAAATGGCACGGAAATGTTTTACATATTTTATGTGTGTTATGCAGCAACAACAAAATCCACTAAAGCGGTTAAAAAAGAAACTGTACAAATGGAATGAAAGAGGAAACCGCCATTTCAAAAAATAATGTATTGCGGTTGCACTGCTTCCTTTTCACCTCTTTGCATTGCTTTTAGTTGTGCTTTTGAGAGTGTAACTACAAAGTCTGACTCAAGAATTCCAAAACGTTTTACGTCTTTTTTTTCGAATTGCAGATTAAAAATTTTGTATCTCGACATTCAAGCATAAGTCAAACCAACATTAAGACAGATAGACATGTCTAATGCTTATTTCTTATTTTGAAATCAAGTGTTCTAAATTTTGTATCTGACATCTAACTGAGTCTTGGATTTAATTTGTGGCTCAAATGAAACTTACGATCACAAATAATCTTCTTTTGAATAAATCGGTTGATGAGTTTTGTAGATAATAACGATAATAAAGTTTTAATTTATAAATCAGGCAGACAATCTGTCATCTACTAATTTAAAACATTTTATGGGTAAACTATCAAACCTCTTTTTGATTAAACAATCTTTATTCGATATTTTCGGCGATATTGAAAATTTGTCATATCTTTGCATCTATTTAAGGTACAGATATGAAATTTGGTATACATGTTAAGAGGATCATGAGAAGTAAACGGGTTACGTTTGATCAAAATTAGAGGGGCGGTACACCAACCCCGCATAGTTTCACAAATGAGGCAAAATAAGAAAAGTAATTAGATTTGCTACTTTTTATCGGAAGATCCGCGGACTCTCGATGCCCTTTACATAGGAGTATGACACATCAAAATTTATATTCATATAATATTGAAATTTGGGAAACATTTTGTAATTGAAAAATATATTATAGATACCATTAATATCTATATATCACGACTTCCAGAATAGGGATAATAGCTCAAACATGAAAATTATTTAATCCATCCTTGTATGTCCATATTTAATTTCATTCTGTTATCAAAAGCAGACAAAATTAAATACATTTTAAGTTTCACTTTGGAACGAAAATTGTATAAAGAAGTTGTAACATGTTATTTATATGTACTCGCGTATTTTTTATAAATAGCGAATCATTTAAAAGTAGTTCCCCTTAATAGCTTCAGCTTAAACCAACAAATTAGCATGTTGGCAGTATGATAATTTGCAAAGCTTTGTAACTACATTCATAATTTCTTATTGTTTGTAATTAATTTGCTTAATAAACAAAAAATATTTGCAGACATTGCTTAAATGTTGGCTATGTAAAGTCATTAAACCAGTCGCGCCTTGTCCTCAAAACTGCGTGGGCTGTGTAATCCAAATGGGCAAATAAAGACTGCGGGCGAGTGAAAGTCAATCCAGACTGTCATCTTTCCAATAAAGCATTAACGAAGCTGTTTGCTTATGATTAATGATAAACGTGCCGAATTCATGAAACAATTGGAGAATACTGATTTTGCTTTTTGAGTAAGATATAAACAGGATGAAGGCATTTTAGACAGCTTTGTCAGCGATTTGTTCTAATGCTTTGTTAATTTGTTAGAATATAAATAATGTGAAATTTTCAAGTTAACTGACATGCTTGAGGAACACTGACTAAAAATAATCAATCTCATAGTATTTCTTCAAGTTACTTGTTGTTAATTTCCAACAAAACGAAAAAAGAGATGCCAGAAATTGTGTTTATACTTCTTATAACCAGACGAAAGCTTCACATAAGCATCAATGACCTGTTGTATGGATAACTAGTATCCAACAAATTTGACAACACATATAAAAATCGCCCTCTCTTTTCTGTGGTTTTGAATTAAAAAGATAAATTTGATATTTCTTAAGCTTTAATATAATTTTCTACATAAGACTATATACGTCCATGGTACCATCTTACAATGTGTGAGTGGTTTAATTATAAATTTACATAAACGAATCGTCACTAGTACCCGCCAATTACGGCCAAGTGCTTCTAAATATGTAGAGGAATTGTACTATTTTTATATGCTTTTAAGGTTTGTATAATATATTTATAGAATATTCGAATTTGTATGCTCAAATTCATCACTTGTGTCACTCATTGATACGCATGCAAACAAATTGTTTTTGGGAGGGCGTTTGTCCGCAGTGGATGTGGATTTTGCAACAGGCGCAAGCAGAATTCTGACCCACCTACTAGACGAGTATATCAGCTTGTTTCCGGCATCTTCTCCTTCCATCTATCTAGCTATCTATCTGTGTTGCATTCGACATGCATATGTTGCCCCATGTTTCTCTTTGAGTTGCACATATCCGCTTGTCCTACACTCATCTATCGCTCTCTATATGCATAGTGTCTAAAAGTGTAGTTGTACTACGCAAGCTCGAGGTTTGTTAAAATATTTATAATATAAAAAATGTTTACAAGTGGTGCAAGCTCTTCACATAAGGCCGAAGAGATGCTAACGACGGTCGCCCCAACACGTCTACAACCGATGAAAAAGTAAGAAACAATAAATATAATCATATTTTTAAGGGTTATTACTTGAGAAGAGTCAAAATAGGTATTGTTGAATTAAACAAATTTTTTTTTTTTCATTGAACAAACCTCGCATCTACAATATACTCGTACATATGTTCGTGTTTGTGTGCATTCGCGCGCAATAAGTCCTCAACTTGATTAGATTTCCGTCAAACTCTGTTTTCAGCATGTTTTGTGGCGCTGAGCAAATGCAATCAAGGTTGCCGCCGCTGCCACTTCCGCCGTCGCCATCGTTGCTATCGTGTCCTGTCCTGTCGTCGTTGAAAGGGTTACAGAGCGCGTCAGTCGAGCGCGCTGAAAATGCAGCGACAAAATTGATTTTTTTTTTTTAGAGATTTCCTCTTCCTTTCGTGCTGAACATGTTTTTGATTTTCTGTTTTTGGAGCTTTTTCGAAAAAAAGTTTTAACGATTTGCTGCTGCGTAAATCGACAGCGTCAGATAGAAGTATCTAGATAGTTCCAAACGTGCAAAAAGGATGGCACTACAGCTCTAATACACCATGAGCAATGCCAAACAGCTGCACACTTGCGCCAGCTTAAAGGATTTGTGCGGGATTTGTGAAAAAAAAAAACAATACACGAGTAACGGAAAAACAAAACCATTTCCAAATTAAAATCAAAAAGAAATGCATGTGCGAACAGCTTAGGGGAAATGCCTAAAGAAAATTGTTTTATTAATCAAGTTGTTGACTCAAGAGTATATGAAGATTTAAATATGAATACTCAACTATTGTAACTATTTATTCTTAATTGAGATGATATAGAAATAGAGATGAACTACACTCGATAAACAAGTAAATATTTGTCTATTTTCAATTGAAGTTCCAGATACATTCCTGCTTCTCGCCTCATATGCAGATGATGTAAGCATGAAGGCATCTGCCAATATCGTACAGATGTACATAGATGCTCTTGCTGACTGGGCCAAGTGGAACGTATAGCTCAACAATAGGAAAAGCGCTAACACATGCTTCACTCTCTGTCGACAGCAGAACCCACCCGTGCATATGCACTGCACGCCCTTGGAACAGGCAGCTAAGGCTATCTACGTGGACCTTTATCTGGATAGAAGGCTCACTTTTAAGGGCAACATCCAAGCCAATGTGGCGACTTGCCGGAGAAGGGATGCGCAGCATGAACTGGCACCGTGCAGCAGAAGTAAGCTCTTCTTTTAGAATAAACACACCGTAATTGCAAAGATATTTACTCCAATCTGGCGTTACGGTAAGCAAATCTGGGGCAGTGCTTTAATGTCGAATCGATTAAAATTGCAGATGCTGCATAACCGAGCCATGCGGCTCATTACTGCATGTCCTTGGTTTGTCCGCAACTCCACCTTCCACAGAGACCTCAACTTGGCACCGGTTGAAGAGCAGGTGTGCTTCTTTTTCAGCAGTTACAATGACCGACTACAAATCATGCTAATAGGCATGTTCGAAAGCTGGAAAGGCTGATTTCTATTTTTCTACTTATCCCTATTTGTCTGAAAAAGGGAATAGAAAACACTGAATATCCAAAATTGAAGGCGCTATCTATTATCACCTATAATCTTGAATCTTTATAAGGGGATACCTTATTTTGTGGTCTGATTTTGACCTTAATGGCATATTTTAATAGAATTTTGGATTGATATATAATACACCAAATCTAAAATTTCTAGCTGAATTGAAAAGAATAACATTGTATTCATACAACAGCCAGAAAGATGAGGCGGACTACCTCTTATAGTAGTCCGATCTGGACCTATATTGAATTTGTTCTAAGGATTGATGTCCGATAGATTAAACTTGGCATTTCTAGCTAAATTAACATCATTAACAAAATTTTCCTTTTAAAAAAATCTAAGTAAGCCTATTATGATGCATATAGCGTTTAAAATATTATTCAGATTCATATAAATATTTGTTGGAAAACAATCAATAGTTTCTCACCACTATTAAATGCTTATAAATAATTCTTAATATACAATTGAATAAAAGTAAAAAAAACCAGAAGAAAAAAATGTAAACGAACCAAATCGAAATGAATTTGAAAATTTGCAATTTAACTGCAAATCACAATCCACATCCGTTGCATACAACCAAATGCCTGAGTACAGCCAAACTATGTAATTCGAATGCAGATATTTTTATACCAGTCTGTACACACATATTTATGTATATGCATACAAAATTTTTCCATTTATATTTGTGGATGAGTTAAAACCAGCAAAATGATTTTCATTTCAATTATTTATTGATAAATTTGCAATTTGTAACCAAGTAAAAGCTGCTCACCTGCATATTTGAATTGACTTTCACCTCGCATTCGCCCGTGGGCACGCCACGCCCACACATAAACACACCACACAACGCACCGAATCATTCATTCATGATTACTGAATGTGAGAGGAAGTTGTACGCATGAAGGCATCTAACAATTTATTTATTTGACGATTGTACGAATATTTTGTGGAGTTTGAAAAAGTTCCCATTGCGGAAACTGCGTTCATAACTGAAATTTATCTTATGCATTGGATATTAAAATCGGACGTTGATATATTTATATAGAATTATCGTAGTTAGAGAGAAACTTTGTTGCAAAGCGAAATTGGATTTTCCCACAGCTCGTTTATTTGTGTTTGGCTACAGGAAATTTACATAAGTACGTATAATGTATTCGTTCATTTCTCAAATAATTTTGACATTTTACATATTTGACAGCGAAAAAAAAACCACGAAAATAATTAGGCATTAAACTTCGTGTCTTACTTTCCGATTACAAATGACAAATTTGTTTGAGAGCACATAGCTTGTGAATTAGCTTTGAAAACAAGTTCGAATATTACAGAACATATGCCTGGAAAAAAAACGCATTTGTCATTTGTTACCCCTCGTACAAAAATATAATACTTTGAAGTCAACGTAGATATCAAAATCTCATAAAAAATCACGTTTCCCCAAACGGCTTATAAAGTTAATATATAATTATTAGAACTTTATATCCTCCATACATCGAAACTGACATCTAAATATAACAAAAAAATCAATATTTGAAAGTCCAGGTTAGTAAGGCGTGAGTTACTCAAGATTCCTACATTTTCTAAAACAATTAATGAATATATTATCTGAAATAATAATTTCGCTTATATGACAACATGTCGAAAAATAAAACGATAAAGTTTTTGGAGAGTAATTAAGTAAGAGACTACATAAAGCTTTAACCACATAGATTTTATTGCATGTACATTAGACTCTTCTAAGAAAACCGCAAAAACAGATGTTTTTTTTCCGACTTAAAAAAATATTCATTACGATTTTTCTTTCGATTTATTTAACGACCTTATGCTATTACGAGAAGTTATATAAACAGCATGGACCCAGAACCTAAGTCCTCGAAAAGAAGAAGTTTTTCTCAACGCTTCGATCAAGTTAAAATACTTTTTCCCAATATGTATATATCGATTTATCCAATGCTTATTGATTATGTTTAAAAATTAACTAAAACATTTTTTATTTAGTTAAGATATAAATGTGTATTTTACAAATGACTGGAAAAAATCAATTGTAAAGATGATCCTTAAGCCGGCTAAAGATCGAACTCAGGTAGCATCCTATAGACCAATTAGTTTACTACCTTGTCTTTTGAACCTAAGTCCTCGAAAAGAAGAAGTTTTTCTCAACGCTTCGATCAAGTTAAAATACTTTTTCCCAATATGTATATATCGATTTATCCAATGCTTATTGATTATGTTTAAAAATTAACTAAAACATTTTTTATTTAGTAAAGATATAAATGTGTATTTTACAAATGACTGGAAAAAATCAATTGTAAAGATGATCCTTAAGCCGGCTAAAGATCGAACTCAGGTAGCATCCTATAGACCAATTAGTTTACTACCTTGTCTTTTGAAACTTTTCGAGAAAATACTCGTTAATAAACTTGCGATATACCTTCAAGAACATAATATAATTCCGTTACATCAATTTGGGTTTCGGGAAAGACACGGCACTGTTGAACAAGTTAACCATATCACAAATGAAATAAGAAAAACTTTTGAAAAGAAAATGTACAGTTCAGCAATTTTTTCTCGATATTTCTCAGGCATTTGACAAAGTATGGCATAATGGACTTATATATAAAATAAAGACACTTCTACCACCTAATGTACATCGCATACTAGAGTCATACTTATCAAATAGAATGTTTGCTGTAAAATATGTAAAATAATGTCATCTCAAAAGTAAGTGAAATTTTTGCTGCCGTAATTGTAAAACTTAAAAAAAAAGAAGAGCACAAACTCGGATCTATTTTAATAATTGCAAAAGATTATTCATCAGTTTAGTTTTAAATTGCTGATCCAACCGGAATTTAATAATTTTATTTTTAAATCTATGTATTAATGATTATTTATCTTTGTTGTGCAAGCTTAATTAAAGCACCATTGTGTATAAATGTGTACACTTAATTATGAAAATTATAATGCATACTTGTATATAGGTGAGCTGTAAGTATGTTCTTGAATGTATGTTCGTGTGTGTGTTTTCATACGTTGTGGTTGCATTCAATTGATTAAATCAACTCATAAAATAAATAAAAAGTAGTAATATTGCAAGAAAAAGTGCAAACAAGCAATACACATATGCAGATACATACATACTCGTATATACTCACATATATATTTATTGGATGGATGCACATATGTATGTACTTCAATGCAGAAGGCATATAAACACGTACCTACATATAAACTCATTTTTAATTTTTGTACGAGTAAGTTTATATGGGTTTATAAGGGTCTACCAATATATATGCTCGAACTTTGATATTTCCTGGCGGCCATTAATTAAAGCTGGAATAATTCAGGTGTTTCGAAATTATCTAACTTTAATATGATAATTCCATTTCAATTTCGAAACTCAAACATATTATCGCGCAAATCATGGTCGTCACTTTGCGCCAGATGTGCTGGATATAAGTCGCTTCGTGGATGAGTTTGAATCAGAACTTACTCTACATTAATATTAACCTATATTGTCTAAGCTGAACTAACTTTATTTAGCACTCTGCTTATTTCAAATAGCAAACTGAAAGTTTCTACAGTTGGAAATATGTCTGCATCCGTATATGATGATGATGGCACAATGATTTTCCTAAATTTCATCTGTTCATCACCTTATCTGAATTGTTTGGTTTGGTGGCGTCTTCGGATCTTATTTTTTTAGAAATGAGAATGCATTATAATGCATGGCGATCGTAAGCGACCATTTCTTACTTACTTACTTACTTATATGGCCGTCAACCGTCAACCGTCTGCCGGTCATGGCCGCGTCTAGGAAGGCGCGCCAGCTTCCATAATCTTGTGAGCGCTGGCGCCAGTCGTTTTGAATGCCAAGTACGGAGAGATCTCTCCATACCTGGTCATTCCATCGAGTGCCCGGTCGTCCTCTTTGTCGGCGTCCACCAATCAAGTTTGGGCCCCCATGTAAACCATGCGTGCTGGAGCTCTTTCATCCATTCGAATGAGGTGCCCAGCCCAGTGCAGCCGCTGAAATTTTATGCGCTGGACTATGTCAACCTTATCGAATAGCTCTTACAGCTCGCAGTTCATACGGGACCTAAACTCGTCGCCGACTCTAATAGAACCAAAGATCCTGCGAAGAATCTTCCTCTCGAAGACTTCCAACGCTTTCTCGTCCGACTCAATCGCGGTCCATGCCTCTGCGCCATACAATAGAACCGGGAGTATCGGCGTCTTATAGATCATTATTTTCGTCTGTCGAGAGAGGGCTTTACTTCTCATCTGCTTGCTCAGCCCAAAAAAGAATCGGTTTGCAAGCGTGATTCTTCGCCTGATCTCCAGGCTGACGTTGTTGTCAGAGGCTACCCAGGAGATGCGTGTCCTAACGGACGTGTGAGTTGCTTGGACCGTTTGTAACAAGAATCATTGTTGGCCATTCCCAAGAGAATGGCAGTCAACAACTTTTCTCTGAACTTGAGCAAACGAATCCCAATCTGAATTAAAACATTTCAGGTTAAATCACTTGTTTGCAGCATTTGTCCAAATTTTGGAACATATCGAAGCCAACGTCCGTGCAGATATTGCTGGCTTACTAGCTGAAATGAGCTAACGGTTCATTGAAGATTTGAGCAATACGATCAGTTAACGATAAAATGCAGTGGTGGCTATTCGAACAATATCTAACTTAAATCTTAACTGATTCAATACTAGTCCTTAATGTAGTTTTCCCATTTTAATTTTATACTTTCTTAATGGTAGACCCTTTAAATACATATATGTGAATACATATCGGTAACTTATCAACTGCTCTTGACAGCCAGCCGTTTACTGCCACAGCGTAAGAACGAAGCTGTTGTCTCGTCGAACCTTATTGGTGATGGTTGCATCGAAGGACATTGCAGGACTTGACAGCGCTAAGGACAAGCGATTGATGAATGTGCCGCGTCGTAAGGAAGATGAACAGCCGTAGCTGTATGACTGCATATCAATGAATAAATCGTTACTTTGTACATATCTACGACTATATGCAGGCGCCACTTGCAGTGCTTTGCAAAGAAGAACTTTGCGAAAGAATTATGCAAAGTAAAAAAATTGCGTATTTCGTTTTAATGACAACTTTTCTTAACTTAGCAACTAACTTAAGGCCCACAAACATTTTAAATAAATTGAAATTTTGTTTGAAAACCAAAAATCGATATAAGACAAGCTTTGCAAAAAAAAAAAAAAAAAAATACCAACCAACTTTTGTCAAAGCTACAAAATCGCATAAAAAGTTGAATAAAACTTTCGCCTTCCATTTAAAATCCATTTGTTCTCAATAAATTTAAAGCATATCTACGACGGCCGAGATAAAATTGCGAAAATAGTCCTTTGAGTATAATAAGACATGCAGTGCGAGTATTTTGCTAAATTTTTCAGAGTATCTGCTTTTGTAACTTTTCTTTTTGTATAGCTTGCTACTGATATGTTTTATGGCTCCTTTAGGACTTTGTGCGTAGAAATAAACGTAACAAATGTTAGTGATGATAAGAAAACTAATTGCTTTAAAATAATAGCCTAGGCAATAATAGCCATGAGATTTCATTGCAAACAAAAACACAAAAAAACACAAAAAAAAAATAAACAAGCAACTTAAATTGAATTTTATGCTTAGTTTCATATAAAGCAATAAAAATCTGTGACACTTGGAATGAATTGTTTTATCTGATTCAGTTTAATTTCTTGCAAGGGTATTTCATTTTATATATATATATATTTTTTTTTGTTGTTGTAACTTTTTGCCAATCAAGAAGCCTGTTAAATATTTTCCTTCACACACTTTTTAATTTAGACAGGCTTGTATGGCTGACAGTTTCGCACAGTTTGCTCTCAATCAA
The DNA here is from genome assembly GCA_035044805.1 of Leucophenga maculata. Lineage (NCBI taxonomy): Eukaryota > Metazoa > Arthropoda > Insecta > Diptera > Drosophilidae > Leucophenga > Leucophenga maculata. Next base: position 670,943 of record JAWNNP010002992.1, on the reverse strand, counting down.
GGGTCGATATGTCTGATGCCGTATAAATAGTTAATGAATGAGTCAATAAGTATATGTATGTATAGAGTCTCTCTGCTTCTTTTCATAACTTTATTGTTTACGTCCTTGACTTCTGCTCCTACATTCTATTTTAGCTTAATCAAATGAAAGAGCAGATATGAATAATAAGAAAGAAAAGTGAAGCCAACAATGTAAGGGACATCAGGTATGTTTTGTGGTTGCTCTCTGGCAATGACATGTTGCAAATTAAAAAAGGGTTTCTTCGAAAAAATACTTGTTTTTCTTTATTCAATCAGCAAATCGAAATCTGAACAAAGACTAATAAAAATTCTATTAGCTTCAGGTTGTTTTGTATTCAAACAAAACATATATGGTAAGTGTTAGTGACGGCGTAAGAGAGAACATAAATCAACTTCCAACAGCAGTCATGTAGTAGTTTCAATGTTTTTTTAGCATTGGATTTGAATTTAAATTGTTGTTTTGTACTTTTATGAGTAATTTTTTTTTTTTTTATTCCCTAATACTTTAATTTTTATAACTTAAAGTATTACTCCTAGTTGGAGCATAGGTAAAAAAAAATGTCCTCCAACGACTTCTATCTGCTGCTAGGGCTCTAAGTTTACTCTACGTTATCCTGGACACGATATCAGAATGGACAGTCCATGTTTGTTTGGACAACCTCCAATTCCACTTGAGTCTTTTTATTTCGATATTGATAGGTGCGGTGTTAGTTACTTGCCATAGGTCAGCGTTTGATATCGTTTCTGGCCAGAAGATACGGCAGATAATCCTCAGACATTTGTTAACGAAAGATTGAAGCTTTTCGGTGTTGAATATTTTTAATTTTTTACTCAATGAAAGCGTACATGAGCGCCATACACAACCTTGTCGGACACCTCAGTTTATAATGAAATTGGTGCTGCTGTTGCCTTTAAACCGCACGGTGAGAGCTTCGTCTTCGTAAAGAGCCTTTATGAGATCAATGATTTTGTCAGGGATCCCACAGCTGCTCAGTGACCTCCATATCGCGTCTCTATTGATGGTCGAAGTCCACAAAAAGAAGGTACAACTGGCACCTCCATTCGACCGATTGTTCCACAATGATGCGTAAGGTATTAATATGGTCTGCACAAGACTGATTTGGTCGGAACCCATTCTGTTCAGTTTGGCCGGTAAACCATCTGGTCCAGCAGCTTTGTTGTGTGGGATATTTTATTAGTATTGAAGTAAGATGCACCAAACTAGACATAGCTAGCTAAATTAAAAACAGAAGAAGTTGTTCACATATTTTGTGAAGTCTGCCTCACATACATTAACAGAAACTTAATACACCCCTTTTACTCTATTGGTACAAGATATAACGAAAAGGAAAGCGCATCTGTTTCACCAATTGATTCATTCATCACTTAGTTTACATATGATGGGCAACCAAAATCGATGCGCATTATTCTGGGATAAAAATGAGTATAAATAAACTAAAATTGCCTACATTTGTATATGAAACTACTTACTGAAAATAAAGGATAAAACATTGAAAAATTATTGCATGTTGAAAAATCATTGCACATAAAAATTCAGAGTGAATGAAAACCCTTTGGAACGGGTGTCGGCTTGAAAAGAGGCTGATGAAGTAAGTTGGAGTTTACTAAACTAAATGTACTTATATAAATCTTACAAATGTTCACACCACTTTTTATACTTGAAGTCACCAGGTGCAATGATAGTCTGAATGAGATAGTCAGTATAAATGTTGTACGTTTTCTTACTGATTCGCCTGTTGCCCTGAGTTTCATATTCAATTGAGTGCCACAAACAAAGCAAGATGTATGTTTATTCAAAAATCAACTGCAGGTAATAATGCAGGAAGTAATCAGGAAGCAGATAGACAATGAATTCAAGCTGCTAAAGTGCTATAGAGATGAGGTAATTCCTGCAGCGAAACAATAATGCCGGCATGAAAATATTAACTATTCAAGTAAAAGAATGCACGAAGCATTTCTGTTATTTGCAAATTATAAGATAAATTAAAGTGAAAATCGAAACAGAAGCAAGAAGTGTTTATTTGAGACAAAATAGCATTAATATGTTTTAGCATTGGTCTTTTAAAGATAATATCTTCCTTTACTTATTTTCGGAAAATTTTGTGATTTGATTTCAAACTGATTTTAAGTGATAGCACGTCCGAAAATTAGATTAAAAGTTAAATCAATCAATCAACATCAAGTAAAGAATAGTAGACGACATCGGAATATCGTGAGGTAAGAAAAAACAACCAAAGTTTAAACCAGTCCAAGTGTTTTAGCAAATAAAGAAAAAGATGTATCTGCCACCTATAACAATTATAAAGTGTTCAATAGATAATGTTTATGAAGTAGTAACAAATGGCAAACTTCACTGAACTCCGAATTTGGAATATGGTTACATGGATTAAGTCCCAACTCCTTAGGTAGGGGCGACTAAGCACATTCATTGAATACAACCGGCAAAAAGACGGACGGACGGATATATCAACATTGACTCGAATGACGGTTCAATGTCATCTGCGTATTTGACTTAAATGGTGCACCCAAATCATTTTCATGTTCATCTTATATCATCCAAAAAGTCCGGTTACAACGCAAGCAAGGGCACCACTGCTTACCAGACATATACAAAATTTCTCAAAGAATAGCTTGGGTCAATACAATCGAGATGGAAAAATGAGGATCTCTTTTCTTCTTAGAAATTTTAAAGTTTGACACTTGTGTTTATAAGAAATCTCATCAAATTTTAATTAAAGCAGATCAGTATGTGGTCAAAACTACATTAACTTCGCGAACGATAAAACAAACGAAAATTACATCCTGTGAATGTTGTTTTGCATAAACGACGTGCATATGTAGAGCAAACTGGGTTCAATTTGCTAAACAACTTAATTAAGATCTTCAAATCAAACCTTTATTTTTTATTATTTTTATAAAAATTCTTGCAAATGATTATGTATTACGAAGACAATCGATGAACTTTTCTTTATATGGCGAAAAAACACCAGCTTACAGCAATGTAAAAACCTGGTATGATGAGTCGAGGGTCACGTACGGTTCTGTCCAGGACGAATAAAAAAAAAAAAATGTCGTGGTCAAAGATTTTCAAGACAGCATGTTTTAATATTAAGAAAATGGTACTTTGAAATTTGATTGATACGCTTGTAAAAGTGGAGAATATGGAGAAAATTTTGAAAATCTATAAAACCAATTTGGACTTTTACTTTTTATTATTAGGCCAGAAATATAAAAAGGAACCCACGTAGCACTGCAATTGCACTGATAGTCAGCATGAGTTCAAAATATTATCAATGGCATTATTTTTAAATATAATAGTAAAAAAAAAAAACATACATAAATATACAGAACAAGTAACAATGATGTAGCAAACAAATACTCTTATACACAGCGAAATATAAAATATTTATGATTCATATTTAAAGTGTTCGATTTTACATTGCATTTCATATAGGATACTAACAATTCAAATTAAAAAGCTCTGCTCGGTCTATATAAGTGAATACTAAGTTTAAAGTTTTGTGTAGAGAAACACTGGGCAAATCTGTTTGGTTTGTGTTCTTGAATACTTGTATATACAACACTGGTACCTGTGCCGCACTTAACTCGACACAACATGAGTAGAATTTCAAGCATTGTTCTTAATTATAAACATTTATTTTAAATTAAGGGGGAAATAGACTAAAGCACAGCATAAAGAGCTGTTCATTAATATGTTGAGCACGAGAAAGGATATATCAGTGGGGTGTTTAAGGGCGATCGTATTATGATTTACTATAATGGAAAACAAGATGCCAGTTTTTTTTTTTCTTTAGTTCATGGCATGCAAAAGCTTGTAGAAACACAAATATTTTTTTTTTGTTCACAATACATTCGTTAAAATTGCTTTACTTAGATTATGAAACTTAAAAATATGAAATCGTAAAAATTGCAATTGGATTTTAATACAATTAAACAGATTTAATTCGCATAAAAAGATGAACGAAACCGACCTCTACTTCCGTCTATACTGTGTGGCATTCATTGACGTAACTAGTAGGTATTTTGAATGAAAATTTGAACCATTACCAAGGCTATTAAAACTACGCTCTCGTCACTGCTGATACAAAATAAAAGCGTCACTTGGGTGACCCCTGTATGACTCGCACGGTCAACAAAAGATTGCTGATAGAAATCGATCTTAATTGGCCACATTTAAAATTTTATGTTTTGACATTATTGAGAAAAATTTGCTTAAGTTTCATTGTACAACAGATATTTAATCGAGAAAATTGGTCGTTATGAGCTCTCTAACTGAAACTTCACGTGCGTTGGAGAATAAAAATGTAACCACGCAGCAACTTTAAAATAAACTTGTAAAATTCCGGTGCAGTCCTAGTCGAATGCAAAAAACACGAAGTCTCTATTTATTACCGTTTCCGAGATCCTTTCGTTCATATTGTGATAAGAATTTATTTAGGCTCTCAACTTTCCAATGTTTATTATATTTTTCCTTGTCAAAATTAATTTTTTTTTAAATGTTTCCTGGATCCACCCTGCGTGTTCTTCTGACTGTCTATATGTAAAAACAACGAGGTCTTGGAGAGAAGACTTAGTCGTTTTTTTTTTTTTTTTCGGTGTTAAATTTTCTAGAAATGTCATATATGATACATATTTCGCCAATCTTAATAATATATATTTTTCATGGATTCACATTAGAATATAGCTCCCATTCAAAACTATAGTTGAAGTATGTGAAGGATATCTCACTGTCGAACAGAATCAAGAGTAGCATTACATTTCGCACATAAACAAGGAAGGGTCTTTCGAAATTGTGTACTTTCGACTGCAGCATTCTTGTTGATTATTTTATAAATATTTTAAGTCTACTAAACTTTTTGCACAAACCCATCTAACAATCTCACTTGTCTCTTGTGCATTAATTGATGTAATTATTCTATCACCAAAAGTTAAAAACTGTCACTTGCAAAGTATTCAATAATTCATCAACAGTACGGAGCTCATGAATTCTTATACCAAACCTTTTGTACGAAATTGTTAAACCTCTTAAATTGATTTACAAATATTTTAACAACAAGAAACATACTAACTAATATTGGCGTTCTAGCTGCACTAGTCATGTTATATAGATATGTTTCTATGTATACATAAGTTTTCGTGCTTCGTTGAAGCGTAATAAGACGCAATTTTTATGCTTTGAAAGTTTTGGGAATAACTCAAAAACTTACAAAAAAGGAAAAGCAGCAACGATTGTGCAGAGTAGATAGATGGAATACAACTCTTAGCCTAAATGTAAGAAACGAAGTGCACATGAGCTGTGTCTCTATCTAAAAATGTATCTCAAGTTTCTACTGAAGTTTAAGACAAATAAATAAATATGTATGATTTTTTTTTTCTTTTTCAAATATCGCGCTCGACTGATTCAACTTCGTTTTGAAATGCAATTTTCAGTCAGGACGCAGTCAGACGAGACATCGGGAAGTATGTAGTAGCAGATGCTTTCCACCGACAAACTAAATGGCAAATGGAAATTGAGTAACAAAAGCAAAAAAAGAGGCAGCAGCAGAAGGAAATACCTATAGTTAAAAATCAAGATGGCTCTTGCGTTTGATTTCCGCTTCTCGCAGTTTTACTACGCTTAAAAATTTAAGACATGCACTGACATAAACTCAAGCTTTATTGTCATTTTTAATATGCTTTTAGACATTTCAGTTTTTTGCACGAATAATCCTTTTGTCATAAAACACATGAAAGCACAATATCACAAAACAACTAAAAAAGAAATAAACATTTTATGATCGGCTGATTTCGAGTCGAAAACTTCGGAACCCCTTTTGACTTTGATAACTTTACGTGCGCATTTCGCCGATTTCAGAATAAGCGAAAAGCAAACAAAAATTCAAGAGTCATGTCGCAACCAATGCGCGGCAGTCATAGGTGCCACGAAATGGTTACACTTTAACCTTTTGACATATAATCGAATTTATGAATAAAACACGAACCGCATTGTGCCAAAAGCCGCTGCTGACAACGTCGACGTCGAAGCTGACAACGACCTCAGCCAGCACCAGGGCAAAGCTGAAGCGCAATTTATCCATGTAGCGGATTAAGTTTACACGGTGCTTCCGTTGCACATTGCCAGCTTCCTGCCTGTGACCTATTACCAGCTGTAGGCAGCTTACTTGTCGTCAGCTATTTTATAGGATTAAAACTTGGATAAGAAACAATGCCATTTAACTTTTATTAAGCGAATAAAGTCACGAGCGAAAAAGCTATGAGGCATATATTTGACTGTTTATGCATTTGAAATAACTCAATTTAAACTCTTTTGTTCAAAAATGCACTGAAAATAAAAGTGTAATGGCTTCAATTTAAAAATTCGTGGAAAGGTTGAGTTTTAGTGAAAAATTGTATCAAAAGTCAAGTCGATATAGACGTGTCCATTTTACTGGCAACCTGTTGAATTCGGGATCTATAAGATCCTTCAAATTCGGTAATATATATTTTTTACTTATCTGATTAGTACATGAAACCTTTTCCTAAGGGTTAGCCACGTACAAACCAACTAACCTTTCAGAGTTTTTGTATGACAAATAGGTTCTTGTTAGTTTAACTAGAAATGTTAAATTTAACTACAGACACATCTCAAATAAATTAAGGTTCAAGGGTATATAATGTATTCTGAAGCCAAGTATACTCGGTTTCCTTATTGAATTTTAAAGACCAATGATACTTTCGGCCTACCTTTTCTTTGCATAAATAAAAAAATGTTTTATGAGGCACTTATTCGTGGGGTGAGAAGTGGGATACTTTTCGTTAGTACTATTTTTTCTTACAAATTTCCTCCCATTTTGTTTTGCACTCCTTCGTCACAAGCTAGGGAATTATTTAGTTTGTTAGGCGACCTGTTCTGGTACAGGGCCTCCTACAGTCGGTTATGCCCGACTGAAATTTTCTTACTTGTTTTAATAATTGTTACGTTGTTAATAATTTAGTTAACGAAATTACTCTCTGGGTAAATATTAATTATATTTGTATATAAAAGTCCCACCAAAATTGGATGAAGCGGTTCTGAGATTTATTTAGGAAATTTCAAAATAACAGAACCTTGTGTTTATTCTTTTTTTGGATTTACGTAATTTGGAATTACGTTTAGAATTACGTATAGTCTTGCTTAGTTATAGAAACCCAATCTTAAACTTTCAGATTGAACCCACTGCGCTGCCTTAGTATCCGCGGTTAATCTAAAATCGGACTGACTACATTTAGATATTTGTTACAGCAACGTTTAACTTAATGCGCTTTAAAAAAACGTAAGTTATTCAATACAATAATACCGTCACATGTTAATTGATGTAACCGCTTAACATGGCAAATCAATAGAAAAACGAGAAAATTCAATAAGATTTGTGGCTGTGGCGGATCGCTCATTATCGAATGGTATTCCTCGTTGTTCACACACAAACACTGAAAATGCGATTCTGAAAATTGCAACCAATTAGCAGAGCAAAGTCCCCAATGCAAATACGAATGCACATATACGATAAAATAGAATCAGTGCAATGGCTATCAACTTGCGAAAATGGAACGATTTCCCAAAATGTGCCAATTGCAGCAAAGTGTCGGCGCGCCTGAAAGTATGCACAGCGAGACATATAAAGAGGTACACACTTATCTGAGTTGATTTGCAAACACGTACCCATAGACACATAGCCTTATACACACACACAGCCACACAATCACACACAGGCCCGCAGACAGTTTGCAAAGTTTCACTCATTCACTTTAATCTCTGAAGCGAAGTGAATCAAACCGTTTTTTTCTTTTCTTTTTTAACAAGCAACGCGAATTGGCCAACGTGGTAAACTTTGTACAGATCAGACTTTGTTTGCTGTTGGGCGCACTCCACGCAATGCAGAAAATGCCGCCGCCAACGGCAACTCAGAGTGCCACTTACCAAAGAGCAAGTGAAACTTTTTAAGCGCAATCTAAGTGCAAGATTGCGCTGGAATGAAAGTTTGCCTAATATCATTTTCGTTCGTCGGTCAGTTGATTCCTTGCTTTTACTACACATAAGAATTATAAGTTTAAATGTCATTTATTTGTCTTCAACAAGCAGTTTCCTCAATTTACCTTTATATCTATTTAATCTAGTCATCACTCTTTCAGAATATCACCAAAGGTGACATTAGAGTATAACAGTGTACTGTTAAATGATATCAAACGTAAATTCGGACTAATTGGCACTTTATTTTTTTTTTGACGATCAGTTGAAAGAAACACGTGTTCTTAATAAAATAGAAAACACAATAAGGAACGGTCAACTGCTTTTTGCTTCTGGATGGATGATACTATGTCTAACACCAAAACCATGAGACATTGTTACAATGAATAGAAACATGATTGTCATCTATTTTTGACCGCCCAGTACACGTAACAAGCCAATCGCTAAAAAGGTAAATGATATGATGATCTGGAGTCTGGACCCCACTTGCATCATTTCAGAGTTAACCGATCTGACATCGGGTAACGATTGTAGATTTCAAACGGTGTTGTGTGATATCTTTGATGTACGGTTTGGCGTTGATAACCACAAAATAGGCGTTTTTGAAAAATTAATTTATCAAATCAAAGGCCATGCAGTAGCTGAAACTCGACTCCAAGCTGATCTTGGATTTTTCCAGAACAACCAAAATTAATCTTAAAATAGTTAAATCTATCCATCCCACTATCTATCCTATCTAGAGAAACTATTTTTCAGGCAGACATGTAGATGGTCTCCAATGTATTCTTCGCTTTCTTCCATACATTTATACATTTCAACAAATCCATTATACCCTGCTATAAATACTTTTAGTGCATGATTTAAAAATTGCGAAAAAATTCTATTTTCCATCTAAGAGATGGTAATTCGATGATGCCAGGTTCAGACTACAAGGCGGGTGCATAAGGACCTCCAATCCGAATGCCAGGAGCTTCTGGCGCATGACAATCAAAGTGCGTGGTCTGGCATTGTACTTATAGAACACAATTTCTCTCCTACTGGCCAAAGATGGCCGCTACTGGGCGATTAATGCCTTTAAGCGGTCCAGTTGTTCATAGTAGAGGACAGGAATGAGCATTTGGCCATAGGGGAGCAGCACATATCAGATGATTCCCATTCAATCCCACCAAACACACTGCAAAACCTTCCTGACCGTCAACCGTTTGTGCCGCTTCGCCATAATTCACTCACAGCCGTTTGCGCTTCACGTTGTCGTAAATGACCTTTTTTTCATCATCAGTCACCATTCGCTTGAGAAACGGGTCGATTTTTCGATTCAGCAGGGATTCGCAAATGGAAATTTGGTCCATGAGGTTTTTGTGTCAATTCGTGTGGCACCCAAATATCGAGTTTTGTTGTGTAGCCCAGCTTCTTCAAATGCCTTTGGACGGTCATATGACTGATATTGAGCGATGGCGATGGTACGGCTGCTAATATGGCGGTCTATCTCGATCAGTTCCATGATTTTATCGACTTCTTCGACGACAGGTCTTCCGAAGCGTGGTGCTATGTAAAATATGGCAAATTTCTTTCTTCGACACTTTCATGTTCGACGCGTTGTAATATCAATGAGACGAATTGATTAATTTAAAATTAATTAAAATTAAATTTATTGGACAAGTGTGAACAGTTTTGTTGAACTAGGCGCGGCGAAGCGTGAAAGGTTCAGCTATTTTACCTTTAACTGTTATTTAAACATTTATAACGTTTATATATGCAATGGGACTCAAATATTGCGTCTCAATGAGATCCAAAAAATTAAAGCATTTAATTTCGAAAATTATTCTATTATATTTGTACACATTATAAATGCTATTCTATTTAAAGTTAGATCCTTGTCTGACATATTGTTTAAACGAATCCATTCTAATAAGTGAAACTCCTCGGTTGCTTTGGAATATGTGTTGTGCATTTATATACACTCAAAAACTTTGATCATGATTTGAACTTTATGCAAAGCAATAAAACTTTCGCCAAACAAAATCAGAAATTGTGCAATGTAAAACGATGCTTATCTCACAAATTCGAAAACTTTCAAGATTGCCATTTATGGAGCGAACTAAGATTGATAGACTTACTATAGCTAGTGAGCATGTATGAATCTTATAGCAGCGGTCATTGCTATAAACTTTTTCATGATTTATTATTTATTATTTTATTCACATATATAACATAGGGGAATGTTGAATACCTCAAAGTAAATTTTATTGTTTCGTATAGACAAATTTATTTGCAGAAGTCCATATTAATGGGGGGAAACGATTATTATACAAGCAGCTTACAATCTTCCAAGGTATGTATTCCCTGAGAAACTAATAGTTAGTATAACTCCTGCTGTAAGAGAAAAATATTGCATATTAGCAGTGCCATAGGTCACTAGAATGAAGCCGTTTCAGTCTCATCACGGGAGAAAGGTGAACTACCAAAAAATTGACTTTGTATGCCAATTACAACACACAATTTACGTGGGTCGCGGCTCAACTCTGAACACATGGGAGCATGATAATAAATTATTTATCAATTATTCATATGCTACAAGATAAGTCGAATGAAGTCGACATATTTATTCGATTTGTAAGAACCGAAAGAGGTAGTACGATCGAACCCAATCTTACTGGAATGAGGTTATCTCATGCGCTGCAGAGGGTTAAATGTATGCGTTAACTAGTTCTCTTTATGTGTGAAACAGATCTTTAACCATGTAAGGTGTTTGTTTTTTAACATAGTAAACAATGTAAGGTATATGATGAAATAATAAGTCCTTGTGAGGTTTCCTTAAAGAATAAGATTGTTATCGGATTGAAAATTTTTTACCCACAATTTTATTTCGTTTTCGCACCTTTTGAGAACTATGATTCTTTTGTAGTAGTAGTGAAGGCTAAAGCATACTGCAGAATATAAGAAGGCATGTAGCCTCATGGAAACTCGACAGGAGCATGGGTTAACAAGGCAACTGCAAATCTATTAAACCACAACAAGCGCTGCTGAGTGTGAAATACTGCATGTAATGAAAATGAAAAAGAAAAAAAAAAAGGATGCAGTACAAAGGTACCACCTATATGCACGTTTACCAAGCAGACAATTGAGTGGAAATCACTTGTCTGCTAGCCTCACCAAACCTATTTATTTCTTTACTTTCCGTGCAAGATGGTGACCGATGCCAGTCAGCAAAGGCTACGCCAGGAAGTACAAACAAGCAAAAACACGACTGAGGCAAAACAAGAAAAAATGTGTTGCGACAAAAGTAAAGCAAGCGAAAGAAGTAAAGTAAAAGCAAAAGTAGCATAAAAGCCGCACAAATCAAAAGCAAATCCTTTTGGCCATGTTTGGTTGCATTTTCAAGTTGCATCGATGCTCAGGACAGAGGAGAACCGAAAGTATACAGCGCAGTGCCCGCAGCATACGTTGTCAGCTTCACCGTTACGAAAACTTGAGTAAAAAAGTAAGGAAAACAAAAGAAATGGGAGCAACTGGTGTACAGAAGCAAAACCAAAAGCAAAGAAAAAGCAAGAACAACAATATTAACAACAACATCGGCAACAAGAAGTGCAACAATTGAAAAGGAAACTTAACTGCTTGGCAGGATGTATAAAAGGATTTATGTGCATTACGCTAGAATGCCCTTATGTGTATCTGTGTGTGTATATGTGTGTGGTTGTGCGTGTTGATGTTGAACTGAGAGCGAAAATAAAATTCAAGCACAAAACCCTCAATTTAAGTTCGTCTTGCATCTGCGGCTGCTGTGCCTTGCAATCGTTTTTGTGTGCATGTCTAAAGGAAGTAATTATTGTTGAAGCGTTTGCCTGCCTGCCTGCGTGCCAGCGAGCCAGTCACCCAGACAGCATTGTCGTACGGAGAGATGCATTTTTAAATGAACAGTGTCGTCCTTTTATATTGTCCTTCAAGAGTACAGTGCAAATATATATACAGTATAATACAATAATATTTACACACAGCTCATAATACTTGCTGCCACGATATATTTCTTATGGTTTACTGCATGCGAAGATGACGAATGTAGCACGTAAATGAGGCGTGATTTAAATTAAAACATTTGACTCTATAGAAAAAATGGATTTCTTTTTTAAAGGTAAACATTTCGAAATTCGTTGATTTCCTTAGCTCGACTCGAAAATTCTCTGAAGGCTCCAGGCAAACATATGGTCTTGTACCATTCAAAATTGACCTCCTACGTTGCAGAAGCGGAACAATGTCCATATGATCCATTCGGCTTTCTTTTTTTCAATTGTTTCAAAAATTTACTTTAATTATTCTGTTATTTTTGAACAACTTTATTAAGATATATGAAGAAAATGTAAAATATTTTGACTTATTTTAAGTAAACTAAAAATAAGTCAGACTAGCTTTATTATATATATATATATATATGTTATTTGTTCGTAGCAAAGTTTTAAACTACCCTGGCGGCAAGTTCAACGGGATGAATTTTCTGAAGCCGTTTCGGCATGATTAGTCGCTTTAGTAGGAGCCTAGCTAAACGGTTGGGCTGGTTTCCCAGGCGCTCCACATAATCCCAAGTCTTACGAAAATCATCCCCTATTTTAAGAACTTTTAGGTCCTTTTCTAGACTAGGTTTCGGCAAAAGAAACAAGTGACCATTTTCTTCGCAGAGCCTCGTACGCCAGCAACTTTCATTGGATTTGGCTCGTCTTGGAATAACCACACGGTCGATTGCTGTTTTGGTTTCAGCTCACACGCATATATCCAAGATTCGTCACCTGTGACGATTTTGTAAACGTCTTTGAAGTACCACGATCATATTTTTAGCTGGGGTATTGCTCACCGGATGATCCAGGTTCGTTACAGAAAATGTATATGGTTGATGCTGCGATGTTGCGAAATCTCCAAAATAAAAAACATTACTATATAATAATGCAGTTTTGGTGATGGTTCCTTTGAGCCCAACGTGTCATCGATGTATGAAATATCCTTAGACCGTATGTGAGTAGCCGATCGTGTAAGCGTAAGAGTGCGTGCATGAATGACAGTTTGAGTGCGTGTACATGTGTGTGTCTGTGGTCACATGTCTTGTGTTATAAGCGTGACGAGGTTATTACTTAAAACATGCGTGTGTGTGTGGTACACTTAGATTTTATTAGCCAAAGAGGATAATACTCATATGCGGCACTCGCGGGTTATATTCGAACATGGAGCTATAGCCACACAGGCTAGTCATAATTTTCTAGTTACCGATTAAATCGACAGCTGATCCACAGCTGACCCACAGATCATGGGATAGTCAATCGACCAAGGGTATGACTTAGGGCACTTATTTGCAATCAGGGTCATTGTGCGGTCACTTGCTCGCGTGATAGGTCATCTGTTTCAAAACTACATAGATTAATAATGTTGTGTTAAAACTAAACTACTCCAATGATTTGATACATTATATTACTTAGTTACTATTTTCCTAATATAAAGTGGTGCGTCACAATTGTTCCAAAGTTAGTATTCAACTAAATTATTGAGACAATCCTAATAATGGATATCCACTTCAAAAAGTCGACTTGATATAGACATGCCTTGTGGTCACTCTGGTACATCCTACGCTAGTATCAATATGTGCAGAATATGTCGGGCTTGATCTTTCAGAAAGAAGTTATTCTGCTCGCGAATGAATATGTCATTGACATCATAGCAAGAAGGGTTAGTAAGCACAGCGATTTATGTGTTTAGCGGTTAATGATGACAATACGAATGACTTAGCATTTCCTCGCAAACCGTCATCACGTCTTAAGCGGTCTGCGACGATGCAGAATTTCAACTTCAGTGTTGTAGTAAGCTTCGTCTACCAAAAATCTGAAATGACAAGCATTGTCAGCCTGGAAATCAAGCGAAGATGCTAATAGATGATACTTTTGGCTCAGCAATCAAATTAGAAGTAGAGTTGTCTCTCAAATAACGAACATTTAAATCTACAATGCGCTGATAATTCTGACCCTATAGTATGACGCAGAAGTATGAACCATGATTGAATTGATAAAAAGGCGTTACATATCTTCTAGGAAGTTTATTCTCAAGATTTTTGGAGTTGGCGATGTATGAACCGCAAACTATTCGATGAGGTTGACATAGTTCAGAGCAATAAATTCCATCGGCAGCAATAGGAATGAACGAAAAAGATCCAGCACACATGGACGACGAAATAGAGGACCACCGCTTACTTGGCTTCAAGGACAACTGGAGTCTACGCGCAATTATAGCGTCTGATGCGCTTACTCAAGTACAGCCATGACGGAAAAACGGCTAAAGGTAATCTTTGTATGAAACTATATTTGGATCTTAGGTTTAAATAAGGATATTTGATATGCATAATGCTCATTTGTCTATATGTATTTATGTATCAATAATTAAAAAACAATACGTGCCTTCCTTCTCCCTATAATTGGGATCAATATCTGAAATTCATTTCATTTGGATCATAATCAGGACTGCTTGAAATTTGAAGTGCTCTTCTATTTGATATGATGCTCTTTATTTCGTTTGTTGATTATTTTAATTACTCTTGCCAAATTGTATGCGAAACGAAACTAGAAGTCAACACTCTTTGCTCTTTTTTCATTCTATTTCGGTTTTCTCTTATACTGGAGAACTTCGTAGCACGTCTTGTGTGGTGTACTAAAAACGGAAGAGGAAGCATATACACACGAACTATTCCGAGAGTTTTATCATAGCTTTAAACGTGAGCGACATTTTGCGATGTTTTCAGTAGAAGGACGACAGTTGTAGCGTCAGGACAATACCTTTGCGGAGCACATTGCTATACAATCAAATTTTGGTTCAATTTACGTACCTTTGCGAAGAGGAAATTGTTCGCTTACTTTGTCGGCTTATTAATAATTGTAAAATACGACAATTTGAAATTCATTATGAGAAGGAAAGCAATAATCAAGTAGAGCACATATGAATGTATCATCGTTTTGATTGCTACGCAGATTTTGTTTCTTATGACCATTTTACTTACGTTAAGTATGACCCATGTGCTTGGTGCAGATATAACTCTGTGGATGTTTTCTCTGTAAATTAAATGAATATCACAGTGTCCACTGTAATAAATTGGCAAAAAATCACTGCTTACTAAACATTTTTCCATTTTGCCAAGTTTTTGAACACATGCGGTGATAGTTTTAATTGATCCAATTAAATTAAATTGATGTGGCTTGTACTATCTGCTTGCACAAAAAGGCATAAAAATGCAATAAATACGTTTTTAGATTAGATGTGTGATATTCCTGATTTAAATATTTTAGTTAATATTGTTAAATATTTAAATTCCTTTTAATGTCAAGGTTTACTCGTATCACTAATAGCTTCGACAAACAAGCGGAAAGAAGCACATTACCGACTCATCTGGGTGTTTGATGCATTTATTTCCAGCTAAATTTTATTTCTTCTCACAAATAAATAAATGCAGACACAATTATGCATACAACAATCCATATCAGTTTTTTTGTTCCATTCATAGCAAGTTTAAATATTTAACTGCTTCTAGGTCTCCCGATGAGTTATAATCTTTGACTTATAAATAGTATTATAACAACACTTGTTTTGTTCTTAATTCCTTAATAAATTGTTTCCAACTATTTCTTTACTGTCAAATTACAAAATCGTGTGTCAAATTATGTTCCTATTAAATTTATTATCTATCTTTCGTGCCCGTTTTGAAGGTTATAGGATAATTTGAGTACAATCTGGTATTTTTGGAATGAAGCAGCGCACGCCAGAATGGAATAATGCTTTAAAAAGTTTCCATTTTAAGATTATTGATACATATTATACTAAGGAAACGTTCCCTTCCTCTTGAGATGGTAAATTCTTGATTTTTTGCAGCTTCATTTCTAAACAAAACATATTTTTCTTACTTTCCAAACAACCCTCATATAGTTTTTTTTCTTGTTAAATTCATATTACATATTTCGTTTACATATACAGATCTACATTTTGGTTCCATATTGCTTCGACGAAAATTGTTTTATTGAAAAAAAAAAAAAAAAAAAACAGGAAGGGAAGATTTGTATAGGGCTAACCCTTCTATAGAACCTAGATGGAATACTTCCTAAGGATTAATGTAAGAATGTTTAAAATAAGCGATGATAGCTAAATTAAAAAGGTCAATAAAAGTTATTCATACAAAAACAGAAGAGAACAAGATACAATGATCGGCTCCGCAATCACAAAAACACGATGGCTTCAGCTCTTGCTAAAAATTCAAGCAGAAGGCGACTCAAGAGGCTTCACCCAAACGATCTACTAAGTTGATAATAGACTCCTGTATTCTATACTAATTACTTAATTACAATTTTATTAATTTATTAATATAATCCTCCTGTAATTTTTTATCTTTCAGCAATATTTTTGAAGTTCTTTTAGTGGAGCGCTCAACATAATCAAATACATTTTGTTAAATTTAAAACAAAACAAAAAAAAGAAAGAACTCAGAAAAGAGGGGGTAGTAGTTGCTAAATGCGGTATATGTTACTTCAGCTGGGATATGACAGTTGCGGAAAAGTTTTATGCTTCTAAACTTGGTAGCGTGCACCTCTAGCTATGCATTTGCTTGCTCGCTAGTATGGTCGGGTTTTTCCTACTTCAAAGGCAATGTTTGAGGGTAGTTAGCACGAAAAGTTTATGAGTCTGGTATTCTTGTAAGTTTGAATTAATTGAAGCTATGAAGCCAGTAACATGAGTTTGCATAAATTTAAAATACCCTTTAACACTTAAAGAAAATAAACAAAAACTTTACTCAAATGTCAAAAAAATTAAAATTAAATACTTTTTACTGAAAAAAGGATCTCTGATCTGGCTTAAGCCAAATGAATACGATTAACCGCATCTGTCTGCTCTGAAAAGTTTTCTACTGATGATACAAAATCATGACCGCATACAGACGACTTAATCAAAATCTTTGACTGAACCTGCGTATCTTATCAACCTGTATGCATTTTTTTTCATAGGACGTCTATATTTTTTTTGCCGTGATATATGTATTTGGATCTACAGTCCTACCATTATGATTTTATAAGAATATATAATTGCATTTAGATGTTTAAGCATAGAACTGCCAGTTATATCCTACCTGAATATCATGTCAAATAAAAAATCTTATCGTCTTGCAACTTGGCTCTGTCTGCGTACCGCTTGGGAAATATAATTTTAAATTGTTTTACATCGAAAAACTTTTAAGCACCTATAAACATTTTGGATTTGTAAAAATGTGCGTGTGCCTCTGTTTCAAAGAAGCCCACGTTTCTTCTCCATATTATACTAAGCCATATACAAACTTGAGAAAAAATAAACACAAATATAACACTTCCCAAATAAATATTTAAAGCTTAAAAAGCAACAGAAAACATGAAACCGGAAAAGTGCATATGTATATACATAAACTAACACACTTGTGAAGGTAGTTCTTCAAACAACTGTAAAACTATGTTTGAAGTTTTAACCATTCTTCGTTCGCAGTTTTTGGTCTAAAGTCTCGTATATACGCCAGCCAAAGTAAACCCAAAAAGCAACAAAAATTGTAAAAGAAGCGCAACGATTATTTGTCAACCATTTAACTGCGCTTGCATCGTTGAAGTTCTCAAACAAAACAGAAATACTCGCACTACACAGTCTTATATAGTATATATGTGTATAACCACACACACACTCACACCAATCTACACACCACACACAAAGTTTTACGCGTAGAACTACTCGCCAAAAGTGGAAAAACAATGAATGCCTTGTCGTAGTAAACCAGTTTGACAGGTTTTCTGCTGTTTTGTCGCCTGCTTGCTTTTCACTTGTTTTCCTTCTAACAATTTCCTTTGGCTTCGTACTTCGAACGTTGCATACTTTTTGGCTGCTAGAGATACTTAGATAAGCAGCAGGTAGGAGCAACGCTAAACTCCTTGTAATAGCTTTTGTACTTTGGTTCTGTTGTTGTTTGTTGCTCGCTTCTTGTTCTTGTTGTGTCTGTTTTCGTTTTTGTTTTTGTTCTTGTGTTGCGTTACCGATGTGTTGCCGTTTTGGTTTTTGTTCTTGCTTTTCTAAAATACTTTCTAGCCTTATTCCGCTCCCTAGGGCGCGACATGACTTCCATTTTACAGACGCTGTGAATTGTTTCTATTGTCGCGTAAATCTGATGGAAATTAGCCGCGTCAACGAATTTATACCAGTCGACAGACAGACTAACAGGCAGACAGACAGACGAACAGACTGGCTGTCAGACTGACGGACACAGTCGCAGTCGTTGACATTTGTGAATTTTCTTGCTGAGCAACATTTCGCATTTAGAACAATTATTTCAATACGAAAGTTAAAACTACTCTAATTCCCTCTGCTTCATCTTCAAGCACATATTGGGGCCTTCAAATCAAAATTTGTTGGTAGCGTGACAAGTGAATAAAACAATTCACGTATTTGTTGCACTTCAATCGTTTATTTTTGTGTCTATTGATTTGTTTGGTTTTGGTTTATATGCAAATTGGTTGCGTTTGTTATGCCATTCGATCGATTTTAGTGTTCCTTTCGATAATTGTATTTTAATTATGGTCACTGATGTTAATCATTTGTAAACAAATATTTCAATGACTTTATTATAATGTTTTTAATACCCTGCAAAGAGGGCTTTTAATATTACATATTATAAAACAATTTAGCTATTCCAAGCTACTGCCTCAAAAGTTCTTAGTTTACGCAGAACTAGTAAATTAATATTAAAAATTTTATGAGCAAATAGCCTCGCAAAATTAGACAATTTCATATCCTGCAATATCATATTTGTATATTTAAAATATTTTGTTCTAAGCCGACAGTTTTCATGTATTACGAGGGCAAGTATTTTTATTTAGATGTTTGGGAGCAAGAAGATATCATTGTGTACAAAATTAGAACACTGCGTATGACCATGCTCGTTCTCCTAGACGTCCAGCAAATTTTTCGTTTTACAGGTGTTATCGATCCTGAGCTATTAATCTGTTGAGAAAAATATTAAGACCATAAGTATAGATTCTGGCAATTTTAGTTCGTTCATTTCTGAGGAAGCTTTGGCTCTCTTTGGCTCTTCATGAATTTACCAGTTAATGCGATCTTTAATGCTGCAATGAACATAGCAGGAAGCACTCTAACCACCGTCAGCACTTAAGCGTTCTTGAAATTGATATTATAGACGAACACGTATGCTTCGTAAGTATTGTATATTAGCTCGCATTGAAGCATAGATTCTAAATAATTCTTTTAAACTTAACATTCTTATGTGTCTGGGTGTCAACGTTATTCTATGTCGCAATGGCAATTGCCCATATGCAACTCATTCTGTACTATGCGGCATCAAGTCATTGGCGGCGCCCCTAGTCTACAACTGCCTTGCGGCTTCTAAATAGTGTGCGGCGCTCTATTGTGTGTTGCTTGTCCTAGCGTGCGGTCAATCCAGCCCCATTGTGAATGTTTGATGTCTTGCACGGTTGTCGACTGTGTCGTGCGTTACCAGTGCTCGGTGTTGTTGATGCGTTGGGACCACCAAATTTTAAGTATGCGTGTAGTCAACAATGGTTGTAGTGTATTTCAAAACAGCCATAATATTAGATGGATTTAATGTTGGAATTACAAAGCCATAACTTCTTTGAATTATTGATTATATTCTGCATTGTAGCGCAAAGGAATGTTCTATTAAGATTGTCAAACGGCAATGTAAACTGAGCACTGAAACTCATCGCTTGCTCAATTATTGAATTTACAGTGCAAATAAGAACAGTAAATGAGAGGCCTGATCGGAGGGCAAATTGATTCTCACATAATGTTTCTTCAACACCAATTGAGATAAGTACAAGTGCTATAGTTATGAGAACTTTGTTTGGGACTGAAAGAAGGACTATTTATATGTGGTTGTTACAGTCAGAGGGGTTTTTATTCCTTGACGGCTTATAGAAATTACTTACTGTTATAGTACATTTAGTTAAGTTTCTAATTTTATCTGTGTACATTTTATAATCTCTGTATTGGTAAATTTTATCTGTTGTTGCTTGTTTTACGACCCAAGCCATAAAATGACCTAAGTGAAGATTCCTGTGATTCGCGTGAATACATTTCGATAAATAGATGTATTATATGAGATAGTATTTTAGGAACTCAGCCATAGTACATCTGATTGATCGCGTAGTACATCGCGTATGATTGACCTCGATATTTAGGTTGTCCATGTTGTTATTAAATGTATTTTTAAAGTGTTGTGCCAAAATATCTGTTTCCTTCTTGTTTATTCTTGCCAAGGCGTTATATTGCATCTTAATTTTCAAGGACTTTTATTAAAATAAATCTTTGGTAAATCATGAAAAATCGAGAAAATAAAAAATTAAATAATTGTAATTTGTAGACTGATTAATTTATTATAGTTTTACTCGTTTTTGTGTTCTTATTTAATAAAAGTTTGGTATACTAGTACTCCTACAAAATTTTCCAATTTATGCATATTTTTATTTAAAAATTTCATCGATAACAGATTTGTTGGCGTCTGTTTTTTACATTTAAATACACATAGTAAATAAATTTTATTTATAATATGAAAGCCAAAACATGTTTTCCAAAAAGGACTGTTAGTTCACGACCTGAAAGCGCAGGCAACACAACTGCCAAGAAAGGCAACGTTTTGTTTTAGTATGAAATGGAAATGGAATTTAAAAAGCCATCTTCATTTAATATGCAATATAAATCTTTAAAATCTGTTAGACAAATAGCCGTCATAATGCTGTCGTTTTCTTTTTCTTTTTTTGAGTGTGTAAAAACAACGCGGCAACCAAGTCCCAGTGCCGTCTGTAGCGAAATACATTATCATAATAATCATCGTCATCAGTTTAATCGTTATTGTCATTTTTGCTGATCTGAAGCTCACCCAAGTGCACGAAAGTTTAACTGTGAAGAACTAAGATAAAAGAATAAAATAAAAAAGACAAAAAAAAAAGAAGTTTCTGTCGAATCGAAGCATTTATACATTTCTTTTCAAAAAAAAATCCAATAAAATATTATGTAAGGGTGAGAAAAAGTAACTGGTTGGAGTTGGCGATGGGTTACATTGGAGTTCAATGGACTCCACTTATCGAGTGGAACAAAAATTCGTACCATATTAAACAGTCTCAGCTATTTACAGCCATGCGTTACAAACCAGTCCAGAATATGTAAATATCCATTTAAATCTAAACTTGAAGTGTAAATGATGAAACAAATTCGACGAAAAGTTGTTATTCACTTGGAAGAGAAAATATTTTTAAGTTTTCATCTAAAATGCAAAATTTTTACTCTTCATTGGCGCTTGATGTTTTTCGTACTCGTTTTTTTTTTTTTTACTCCTTTCAAGTTTCTTAATGTTGGTTTAGTTTCGAGTCAGCGCTTATTTAACAAATAAATCAAATTTCTTGAATTGTTGCGCATTGATTTACTGTCGTTCATCACATCACATGGGGGCAGTTTCAAACAATTTGGCAAGCATTTAAAATTTTTTCATAACTTTCATTGAATTTTCAATATGATAAATGTGTCAGATACATATATGCCAGCATACTAACTGTGATTTACCATAAATTTATTTATGTTAGGGTTTTGACATAATACCAATCTTATTTGATGCAGTATATGGAGTCCCAAAAGATATGAAATATATTCTGTGGGTTAGGTAGGAAGGGAACCGAAACTTGCAGTCTTCACAAGTCTCGTTGGCTCCGAGCATCAGTGAAGTTAAGATCGCTAATAAAGACCCAATTAGATTTGATATAATTGCACGATTCGAGATGATACTTTTGAACAATGTTTGATGATCAAATTTTGAACAAAACTCGACAAAAATACCTCTCATACCTGACAGATTGATTAAGCGGAAGGAGAGTCTGCATCATTGTAAGAGCATGTTACATGGTAACTGATGAAATTTAAGTAGGGCCAGAAAGGAGTGGAAGACTAATGCTTTGATCAAACATAGACTAACTGACTTATATGCTCAATTTGTTGGTAGACATTCCGAACATTCCGAATACTATTGTGGAATGCATTCAGTACAAATTGAGGACACGACAAGTGTTGTCCCCAAAACTCTATTAACCAGAAACCAAATACAATTGAGAAACGAAGCTTTCGAAGAGCAGAATGGCATAACTCGACGTCTCCAAAACTGAAAAAGGTAAGCATGAGCCAATCTGAAATTTAAAGCAATATATATTTTGTTCTCGACAAATTTTCACTATGAGTGTTCATAAAAAAATAAAAAAAATAGTTAACCCTGTGCAAAAATACTTATTCGCTATATTTATTTTTTCCTTGTATTATTTTATTATCCGTAGAATGAGTTCGGTCACAAGAACTTGCAGGTCCATACTAACAAAATACAAAATGGCAACACTCCTGCAGGCACCCTACGTTCCGCTTTTTGCAAGTGAAACTTTTTTAGCAAAATAACTCAAATCAGTAAAGAGAAATTAACAGACAAGCCTTCAGAGCATGAAAAGAAAGTTCGAAGCATAAGTAAAATCAATTGAAAGAAACGCTGTCGCTAATGACATCTGCTTGTGATTATCATCATTTGCGCTTCTTACTCCTTTTTACTACTGACTAAAGAACTGCTTTATATCAATTGTTGCCAAGGCATAAGAGCGAGAGAGAGAGAGAGAGAGAGAGAAAAAAATAAAAAAATTAGATTGCTTCCCTATTATTGTAAGCAAAGTGTTTTTAAATAAGAACAAATATTTGGGTTAAAAAAAATCGAATAATTGAAATATTGACATGAATATTACTCCATACTTCTTTTATGTATGGAAATCGATTTCGTTTATCTGTCCATCGCGAGCGCGTTTGCAGTGATCGATTCTTTTAGAGATTCCCAATTCTTGAGAACGAAGTGGAATACTCGGTCCGTTGCGTTGTTTCACTGGCACAGCGATACGCAGCGACTTAACGAGTGAGGCACAATCGATAGCATTTTTAAGACTTTTCAAGCGTTGTTCGTTCGTGATGAAATAGAAAACTTAACTCTTAAGAGCCCAGCTTGAGTACGTAGAACAGTTTAACAGGTCGCCAACTAAGATATCGTGTACGCAAGTCTGTTAAATCCCCAGAAACAGGAAAAAGTACAATACGCAATACTACACTATTGCTCAGACCATCATTTAGATAGATGGTGCCACCTTTAGGAGCTGCAGCGCCACATGGATTATCCTCATTTGCATCGTCACTAAAATTGCTTTTCGTAAGACCAATTTCAGCAAGGCAAAGCGACTCAACGACGATGGTAATGCATGCTAGGAGCAATGCGCGATACAATGGTAATGAAACATCGACTGACATTATTAGACGCGCACTTGGTTAAAGCGCCTATGGCTTTCAACAGGGCGGCAATGTCAGATATTATTAGATTAATTAGTTTTATTTTATTTTTGAATTTTATAGTATTTTTTTTAGTTAGTTCGCACCAATGTGCAGTATACATAATTAGTCCTATGTTCGCTCAGGAATGATAAGTTGAGGTGTAGACTTGGGCGCGTATGTGTAATAAAAACTATAATAGAAACTCTCTCTTCTCTCTATCTCTCTATCTCTAATAGTCTCCAAGTTCCCGATGTTCAAAAGAATATATAGACACACGCATAACTTTTACTACTGATCAAGCGTATACTCAATGGGGTTGTACCTGAAACATACAATTGCATAGAAATACTATACTTTTTTCTTTTAAAAATATTGGCTTTATATAAATATAAATTATGTTCTAAGTATCTTTGATAATGTTTGAAATATCTTTAATCACTGTTCAAACATACAATTAGCAATTTGAACATTATTTAATGTTGCGCATTATATACAATAGTAAAACTAAGCTCTCCAGATTGCCAACTGATACATCGCCTTACGAGTATGCACGAAGGCAGAAATTTTAAGAGTTGTCTAGCGTCCAAATTTTTGAAATTCCCATTCACGATTATCGAGTGGACACACGTGACGAGTCTTCAACCAGCGCGATATACAGTGAAAATGAAAGGCGTGATTACAGGCACCCCAGGCAACGGTACACTCCTCTGAGATCCCAGATGCTTGGTTTGCCTGACACTCAATGCACAGATCCATGAGGAGGTTCCGACAAATGGCGCAATTATCAACAGCAATGTCTGCAAAGTGATAAGGATGCAAATGGGTTGGAGTTCAAAATATTATGTATTAGAGGAATATACCATAGGCCCAATATGCAAATGCGTCCCATTTTTTGATCACAAAACGCTTGTTTCCATCGCTTGATGACCTAGCGGCGCTTGCTTGGCTAGTTGACGGTCCTTCATCCTCGCTGGTGACCATCTTTTCTTCACTAGACATTTTTAATTTCAAATTTACAATGGAGTTTGATATAAATAATTTATTTTAGCAAAATAATTAATATTTATATGAATTTCGGATATAAAAATTCACAACTCAAAGAAAAACGTTGAGCTTGACAAAGCAGGGAACGCCTATTGTATAAAGAAAAATAAATGATTGTTTTTATAGAATCTATTAGTAAGTGAAAAATTGTGCTTATAAAGGCTTTTTCATGCAAGGCTGGTCATCACGAAAACATTTCGTGAATGTTTTTATATATCATTTATTTTTTCCGCCGTTGCCACTTTATAGTTTTGATATTATGTGGGAATTGTAAAGTGTATGAGACTCTGTTGGCGCCAAATTTGAATTTGATCTGACTTTGTTTTCTAAATTTAAGTTTCACCAAATTAAAGTGAATTGGACCATTTTTTAAAAGTATTTCATATTTATGTACAAACTAGCTGTATTCGGCACCCAGCAAAAATTATTTTCATTACACAACACCATCATAGGTAAATATGAGTCCGCACTGTCCATTCCTACATTGGGTCCAGGGCAACGTGCATTTATTTCCGTGCTCCAACTTCCCTACGCTCCAACTTTAACCTATACTTTAAAGTTCTTAAAAAGTACATTTTAGTAGTATTTACCATAGAATACTCTGTTCACATCGTTGATGTGTAGAACGTTGGAAGGGTAAGCAGATCGCATGCGAATCGATTAAGTTCTACAATAATTACAACAAACCGTAATGAAAGTTTCCGTAATAAAAGTTTATGGGCCAAACCTTAAGGAACTGTTTAGTTTAGCATCACAAACTTTCAGAATAATGCTAGAAAGTTAAAAATACTATTTCGCATTACAAACTTTTACTATCACGATGTAATAACATGAGTTCCGATAAAACTAACCAAGTCTACGGTAACCCCACTATATTGTAGTCTGATATTCGTATTGAACATATTGGGCCAAACAGTTTACTTGGCTAAAATTTTTAATATTCTTTTAAAATATGAAGCTATTTGATCATTGAAAAACCAAATTAAAAAAATTCAACAAATCAAACGTCAAACTATTCTAATCGTTCTGCACTGAACAAAATAGATGATTGTCGAATGGCGCTAGGTTTAGTAAGCAAGGTGGCTGGGACTGGAACGATCATCTGAGGCGTTTGCGTTGTCTTAATAGAATTTCATACCTTTTCAATTTATCAATTTCGTACGTTTATCGTAGTGGGCAAGCTTTGATGTGGCCATATTGATGCAGTACTGCTCCGATATGATTGCTCATAGAGAGCTACTGACGCCTGACGTGTTCTTCATCCATGACCCTATATACCATTTTATGGCTTTATATAATATTCTGAATGTTTAAAGGCTGTTTGAAATCGATTAAATTTTCATGTCATACTAAAATATTGTGTCAACTCCATTTGTGCTCATGTCTCTTTTCTTTTTAAACTTTCCTTAAATCAAAGCAAGTACTGAGCTCCTTGGAAACAATGTTTTATTATCCAATTAAATATGATGTCTCGAAATATAGAGGTATTGCTTCGTTTTATACCTTAATTATTTGAACAAATTCTAAATGATCAATTGCAAAGATCGTTAAAGTCAACGGTGAGTCCTTTGCCAATTGGATTTTTTTATAGGCAGATCCATTTGTATCAATCTTTTAGAATTCACTTCTATTGTAAATAGAGGTTTTGTGTCTGGCCGTCAGACCGATGTTATTTATACAGATTTTAGCAAAGCGTTTGACAGTGTATGTCATAGTCACCTTATACATAAACTGAAAGCTTTTGGATTTCCTCATTCTTTTGTAAATTATACACAGTCCTACATTGTAGGAAGTCCTCAAAAAGTCTTATTTATCAATTGCTTGTCTCAATCTATAGATGTGTCTTCTGGGACCATTGCTATTTGCTTCATTTATAAATGATCTCCCTTTGGCAATAAATTATGCTCATGTATTAATGTATGCTGATGATGTCAAACTATGTTTGTCAAATTCTAATGTTTCCCAACATAGTCTATTACAATCTGATTTGAATTCGTTACATACTTGGTGTTTAACAAACTATCTTAATTTAAATATCTCTAAATGAAAATGCGTAACATTCCATCGCAGAAAACCTTTTATTATGACCTACTTTCTGGGTGTTTATAACCTTAATAGGGAAATTTGTATAAATGATTTAGGTGTCCTCATGGACCCTAAATTGAGCTACAACAATCACATTGTGTGCAAGAAATTTAATGACCCTTATACTACAAAACTTCTATACACATCACTTGTTCGTCCGATCTTGGAATTTGCATCATGTGTTTGGAACCCACAATATGTAATCCACCATCGTATCGAGTCTGTTCAAAAACAGTTTATGTTATTTACTCTCAGAAACCTCATTTGAGTTTCTGATATACATCTACCTCCAAATGTGGATAGATTGATATATGGTACAACTTGAAACCTTTCAAACGATATGGTTATTCATTACAAAGACCACACCCTATTGAAGTAAAGTAAACATTCTACCATGTGAATATTTTTAGATCAGGATCAGCTTTAGAATGGGATGGGAGATGGGATGGCACTTATTTAATGCTTGAACATAATGAACATCTGCACCATGGTACAGCTGAAAATTTCTGACCCACATGAAGATCTGCGCCTCAATTATATGTGCAGGGTGCAAATATTTACTAATTGTCTAATTAACTCCATTTCTGTTTCGGCAAGATTCATGCCAATCATTTATTATATGAATACAAATACGCCTCTCTGCATAAGCTCTACAAATATTTTTTGTTTTCACACCCAAAGATTGTTGTTGCCGGCTCGTTAGGGTTGTTGAAACTAATTTATGCAACACATATGTACCTACGTATGTATTTATGGCAATGTCGTCGCCATAGTCGAGCGTTTTTGTTTCAGTTTTTTTAGCTGCATTGCATTCGTTAAATTCCATTGAAGCAAATGACGAAATGACGAGGCACGCGCATATTTCTTGCACGGCATGCAGCAATCAGCCGTGGCAATAAGCAAGCTAAGCAATGCAATGAAACGTGAGAGATGCGGCAGCAAAGGAAGCGCCTGGTTGGATTGTACAAAACAACAAGTGAATTTTAAGTAGTGGCAAGGAGGGGAAAAACCAGTGAAATCGACAGTAGAACCATCAGGAGAGCTCAACTCGGCACTGCTACCTTACACAGACAAACAGAGGACAGACAGACATACGGACAGATGTACTTGTATGTACGAACAAAGTTGACTTCACTTGCCAGGCAGCTTAAGTTTTTCGTTGGTTTCCAAGACCGGAATGTACTTATGCACATATACATACAAACATATGCATAGTTATGTACGAGTATGTATGTATGTATCACATAAACAATCCTTTGTACATATGATACCCACAAAAGTGCCACAAACATGTTGAGTGTCAATTGTGTCTGTGTGTAAGTGTGCTCTCACAGTTGAAGCCAAGCATAAGGATACAAGCGCATATATCAACATACAAACACACACATACACATATACATGCATACATACATAGTCGTATATTCGGTTGCTTGTCTGGCAAGGTGAAGCAGTGACCTCAATTGCTGGCAACGCCTAAAAGCATGCCAATGCATGCAGTTTTAACGATCCACAGTAGAAGGCATCGCCAAGTAACAAATGTGCACACTTTCGCATTCATAACACTGCCGAGTAGAGTAGCTCGAGCCGTAGTCGAAAGAAAAAAATGAAGGAAATTTTTGGCGAAAAATAGAAAACAAAAACTTTTTAAAACAGCACGTTAACGCGTATTTCAGATCCTTTTATATATGAAATTTTATTATTTAGTTTTTAAGTTTTTAAAGCAAGTTGCTTTAAGAACTGAAACTTTATTTTAATTAGACTATGATTCGCATCAAAAATAAAACTTAAATAGAAAAGTGTGTGTTAAAAGTTATTAAGTCTTATTAAAATTTAGTTAAATGTTAAATTATGTTCAAAATAATAAAAAAGAAATAACTTTGAAAGTGACTGTACTCAAATATGAGATCGGACGGACTGACTAGGCTATATCGATACATCTCTTAAATTAATTTAAACAAGATATAACTATGCAGTCGTGTGTGCTGGACGTCTAGATACCCTGTACCTCCATTGGAACTTAAATTTGTATAGAGAATAGGTTCCTTTGTAGATCGGTGTAGAATATTTTATTGGAATTAGTATAAGATACACCAAACTTATCGTTTCATGCGAACCTCAACCACAATAAAATAGTATTCTTATAAGAAAAAGATAAATGTTCATTTAAAAACTCAAAACAGGGGGGCATTTTTATATATACTTGCCCTTTGGAAGATGTTGGTGTTTATAAAATCCAAACTATCTGAAGAGAGAATATGTGAATAAATATCCAAACTTGTAGGCTCCATCGTTTCTAAATTCTTATTGTTTATTGATAGACAGATAGACAAGTCTATATTGATATAATTTTTTGTAAGGGGCCGTCTCTTTTATTGGCCCGATTTCTTCAGAAAGTATACAAGAAAAGTATAATAAAAATCTTATTACTGATCAATTGCAACGATCGTTTAAATCAGTTGTTAGAAATTTAAATATAAATTTGCTAAAAGTGGATTAATTTGTACAATTATTTTAGAGTCCTATTCTAAAGGTACTGAGTCTGGCGACCCGACAGATTTTTTATATACCGATTTTAGCAAAACTTTTGATCTAATATATAAATTAAATGTGAAATTGGATTTCGTATCTTGTGTTTGGAACGAACAACATGCAACTAACCAATATTGTATTGAGTCTGTTCACAACCATATTAATTTTTTAATGCACATTAACCACCATATGTGGAGCGATGAAAATTAATTGATTTTTCAGTCCTATCTGTACGATATCCGATAGTCTCTATTGTAAACTTTCATAAAATCCTTACTGAAGAAGTTGAAACTCCTTTTAGCATCAATCTTTACTGCTTATTTTCCCTTCTCGCTTTGCCCCTTTGCGCAATAAATTATTCACGCCATGACTCACTTCGGACTAATTGCTAAATCTGTAATAGTTTAATTTATCTATTTTTTTTTTGACTTTTCTCTAAAATTTAATTCCAAATAAAATAAATAGTAACCGACCATATAAAACTTTTAGAAATTGTTTTAGTTGTATGTAGTATGGATTGATTATTTCTAATAAGTATGTATATAAAAATCAATGTTTCCTAATTGCAATAAAACTTTGTCAACTTCAACCTCCAAGAATGTCAAGGAACTCTGGTTCATTGGATTAGTTCCTCAAAGAAGTTAAACGAGGTGATTTCCAGCACAACCTATGAAGGATGCCACTGGAATCGTATAAACAAACTTCGGTTTATTCTACGAATTAAAGCCTGTAATATTTGAAGCAGAAGAAACAATCCTCAAAAGTGAAACAGAAATAATATTTTCTTGAAATTCATAATAATTTCATCTTGTTCTCTATATACCGCGAACTAGTCACGCCATTAAGTTGAGGTCACAAATAATCTATTTTAAATACCAAATCGAATAAATCCGAAATAAGTTCTTGTACTTAACTTGAACTATTTGCATACGAATGATTCAATGCAGCCTGAATTTAAATGGAAAATGAAATTTCCGTAAAAATTCCGTTTTGATTTATTTCTTTTCTTAACAAATGCCACTTAAGCTATTACTAAAACTTTGACACTTTTAAGAATTAAATGTAAATATTCCGAAAACCAATTTATAAAATTCATTCAAATTAGTATTACTATAAATACAATTTCTAATGCAATTTGAAGTCCATTAGCAAGCCGTAACAAAATAATAAGAAAAAACCTTAAAAATTAGCATACAAAATGAAAACCAATCCGGTCATGCACACACAGCCACTGAAATGAAGCACTAGCAAACTGTTTATTCAATTTTACTCCAATACAAATGAAATAAGAATAAAACCTTAATAAATTTTTGTTAAAAAAACAAAAACATTTTCCACATAAATCCCAAACGTGCTGCCTTTGTTGGAATCAGCATCATAAAAGCGGCTTGTTTGAAATATATTTAAATTGACATATATCTTTCAAATAGCACTCGAAAAAGAAAATATGTTTTTCATCATGAAAAATAAACACACACATACACATACACATAAACACAAACAAATAATTTTGAAGTCACGGAGTCTATCTGCAGGCTTAAGAGCTTTTATAAATTCTTACCATAGACATACCAACGAAAAGAAAGAAATACTCGTAAATAAATATCGAAATGTAAAATAGTTTGTTATATGAAATATTTTTAGCTCTGCTTTGCGTTGTTTACCAGCTTCTTTATCTGTGAAAATGTATAGAATTTCTATCTTTCTGCTTCTATTTAAATTCAAATGGGCAAACATTTGCTTAGACAAACAAGGCTCAAGGCGTGTATTCGCTCTTATTGTGAGTGTTGGCTATATTTCACTCGTTCAATTATGCTGAATGGAAACCTTTTGATAACATCATCCGCGCCATCGTTGACAACCGCTTTAGAAATTTATCTCGTCGCAATTGAACAACAAACAGTTGTAAAGTCAGGCATCGTAACTGATTGAGAACTAAACAGCCGAAAACATAAGTTGATCCCTCGTTTATTGAATACCTTTTCGACAGTTTACGGTGAATTGCTAGTGAATCTAAATTTAGCATAGAGTGCCTAGTCAATAAAAAATATTATAAACTTAAATATGAGAAAAGGATCTTTTTGATATACATTTGAAGTCGCGAAAAGCGTTTGGTTTAATAAAAGGCAAATATAACTGTAACTGTATATAAATATTGTGTGGGCTGAAAAGCTGAAAAGTAGGCTGACACATAGGTGGCGCTACTAGTATTATATCCATTTGATTTTTTCATGATAAAGCCACAGCGACTTATTTCTGTTCTCAGACATCAAGAAAATGCTCGATGAAAAGAAATTTAGCGCCGATGAAGAGGTAATCGCCGACACTGAAGCATATTTTGAGCAAATCGTATTATAAAAATGGTATAAAAATGGTTTTTTCACCGTTATAATCGTTGTATCGGCCCCGCAACTATATTGAATAACCAAATCAAATTTTCAGCCTAATTGTTATTTACTTCCACCTAATTGTAGTGCTATAAATCTGTTGGATAAAATATAACTTCAAAGTCGTAATTTCCATTCGGTTTCCGATAAGCCCACGGAACTCTACAGCAGTTAAATAAAGTGGACAATTTTATTCTCGAAGGTTTTGAGGCCAAGGAGTACGTGGTGGCGGCCTACTTAGATATAACCCAGGCTTTTGACAGAGTATGGCACGATGTCCTCCTGTATAAACTCAAAAGTATGTTGCCGCCCCTATTGTACTTTGTATTGCGGAGCTATCTGTGGGAAAAAAACCTTTTCTGTTGTCCTGGATGGAGTAGAGTCGAGTGTTAAATTCATCCGAGGTGGTGTACCTCAAGGAAATGTGCTGTGTCCCACACTGTACTCGTTCTTCACACACGACATGCCTACTGGCTCTGAGCTATTGTCCCGGGCACAAATACCTACTTAGACAGAAGACTCACGTTTAGCAAGCACTTACTCACCCTGGTAAGCTCCCTTAAAGCCAGGATTGTCAAACTAAGCTGGCAAAAATTAGTTATCCTTAAAAACAAGGTTAATATTTACAAGTCCATAATCGAGCCTGCCTGTCGAAGTACATACTACCAACAAACAAATAACATAAACAAATTTAATAAATCTAGTCTGACTTTATTTTAGTTTACTTAATTTCTGGATTTAATTTACACGCAAACGATACAAATTATAACTACTATATAAACACAAATATCAGTCATGGATGTAATGCAATATATTGGTACACAATTTAATTATCTTTTGCGTATCTCAACTCATGAAGGGAGAGTATGGAGATCAGAACAATATTTTTTTTTATATATATTCACGCAAAACGAAGCAACGAACTAAAACTTAATTTTTAAATTTGTTCAACAAGTTTAAACAACTTTTTAAGAAGATTTCTGTTTGCCATACTACATAAAAGCAATATGTGCGCAAAAAATAAGGACAGCCAGCAAATTTAAAACATTTTCAACGAGGTACACATTTCATCATGTAATAAAATATAAATATATCTTACAATGTGTCCCTGGAGTGCGCCACACAAATATTTGCGCAGGCAAACACACATTCACATAAGTCATACACTGGCTCATAAAAAAAAACTACATAGATATATGTAAATAAATAGGTACTTGTAGATACACACAGAGATACATTGTTATGTACGAATGTTTCGTATGTTGGTACTATAAACAATTTCAAGTTTATCTCGAGACCCGCCGTTAGCCGAGTCAAATTCTTAATTTACTTCTACCAACATTTTATTATTTTTCACTGCTACCATTTACTCTATATAATTTTCATATCGTTTCCTTCTCACATATCACGTGCTAACAGTATGGCTTTAATTTGATGATTGTTGTGTATAGTAAACAAATCAAGTTTAAAGATGTTCGATACTTTTCTATCACTTAGAAGTGGAGTTGGCCTCAGCGAAACAAATGTCTAACTGCACTCAAATGCACTATCACAAAAAATCAGCTCGTTTCCTTAGTGGTGACGGCTATGCCATATGATATCGATCGGTCAAGACAAGTATTCTAATGTATATAAATAGACATGTCCTTATGTTAATACTCGTAACTAATATCACAGTTTACAACATTTTTAAAAAAGTAAAAGTGCTACAGGCTATGTTAAGGACTAAGGAATACATAAAATGATTTTCATATTTTTAAAGTGGATATAGCAGAGGTCTCTAAAAATATCATAGCAGAATGAAAGGAATTAAACTTTTTACACGAAGCAATAAAACATAATAGACCCCAGAGTTTATATTTCTATATATTTTTATGGTCAACTCAATGTTCCTTCGACCTCTTAGATTATAAAAATTCAAAGATTGGTGTATGCCGACCACAATATTAAATATTTTAATTTAGTACGAAAGCTTCAGTTTGATGACTTTTTGAAACTTGAAAGCAATTAAAGCATGCTCGACTATTTAATAACCTGCCCACACCATATTTATTCATAGTAGGCCTAATTTTTCTCCAATATTTCTTCAAAATATTTTAATAAAATATATTCCATTTGCAGAAGTCCACATTGACTGAAGTCTATATTAACTGCCTTTCACAAATGGCTTAAGCAGCCTAAAATCGTTCGTTACCTCACGTATCTCCTTTTTAATGTCTGAACTGCCGTTCGAGGGGAAAGCAAATTATGAGAAGGTGGCTACTAACAGTGCTTGGCCATAATTGATAAAAAAGAAACCAAGGAAAATTTAGCAAAGACATTATCTCTTGCAATGGGTAGAGGAAATCGATATCGCACAACAACACCCACGCCTTAACATTACAATGTTCTTATACCAAAACTGGAACAAAACCTCACACAAATTGCACGAGTATTTTTTTTCTGTGTAAAGAAGGGTCAGTCTTCTTCTTCATAAAATGAGTGGCCTGGCAGGGAGGGGACCCATCGCAAGTTTGCTTTGATGGCTTCTTAATCTATCTCTATATCGTCTGGTATGCATACCTACTTGCTCTATAACTGTGTGCAAATTAAGATCTCGATCCAACGTCGAATTTATTATGTACCAGGGGCAGCTAGTGATCTGTCAAAGGGCACGATTCTGCAGCACCTGAATACGGCTGCAATTTGTCTTTGCAGTGATCCCCAAATCTGCACGCCACGTATACCTGTCTTTTTGCCCGGAAAGTGTGCACCTTCTATTGATTGGCCTGATTGGGAGGAACATGTGTAACGAAGTTTCACTTTAGCCAACGTGACCACATCATGTGTAGTAAATCTATGATTTAGCTGAGGTTACTGATTTTGTTGTGTCAATCTCTGTCTAGCCGTTTTGCTTGATCCAGACTTTATTGGAGGGAACTCTTGTGGTGACAATGGATATTTATTAAAGTTAACTTTGAGAGCAGTTATCAGCCAGTTGATAACTTCTAGGAGCGAGACTGGTTTTTTTTCTTTTTCCTTGCTTTATTGACCTAGAATAGAACTCTTGATACCATTATTGCAACTTTTGTTTGTCTATGCATGATGACGCTACCCAAACACAAAGCATTGTCAATGTTAGATAGATCCTTGTTGATTTTATTATTGCCAAGAGATGTTTTAGGTAGGATACTGCACGACCATGCGATTTTTTTAATCGGTTGATATTAGTATATTCTACGCCAATGCATATACATATATAAAATTTCAGACTTGATTTTCCAAAAGGAAGTGATGCTTCTCGCGTACGCTGAAGATTTTGATACCGTCAATGCACCTTGAAGGGTCAATGAAAATAGTGAATTTAAAATTAAGCGTTATACTTTTAACATCTGTGAATGAAAATAAGGAAATTAGAAATAGACCCCTCTCTCGAATAAAAAATATTAATCGGTATATATTAGATGCTTATAATCTTATATTATATGTTACAGAAATATGGGCCCTGATTTCATCGGATGAATACACTAATATACTTTTGAACTATATAGAAACATATTTGTATATTACAGCACTTGATTTAAGTACTAAATCTTCGCACAAGCTTATCAAAATGCTTTATATTTGGATAAAGGTAAATAGTTTCTTGTGCTTGTGTCAACTAGCAGAATCAGATATAAAAACCAGGTGAAAAACTATTATCGCTTCTAACATATTTGTTTTCTACTTTTTAAAACGCCTCTGCAAATAACTCGCACACACACACACGATTTAAACAATAGATGCAATAGAAAATAAAGGTAAATAAAATCAAATGCTTTGAAAAATACATATGTATGTGTATATATTTACAATAGATACTATATATGCTAATGTTATTTTTTGTGCTTCAATTTCACTATCAGTTTCGCTTCTTTCTGCAATGCATTTTTATCCATTTTCACATAGAGTTGTACGCAGCTCACCTAGACTGTCTATCACTTGAACCCCTTTCTCAGAGTTGTTCGATTTATTCTACGTTTATACGTATCTTGCTTACAACATCCGTTTCCGCTCGTATCTGACGCTGTAGTTTGGTTTGGCTTTATCCTTCTTTGGCCTGTGCGCAATATGTGTCAAATGCAAATTTAAATCCTTTGAAAAAAAAAAATATAACAATAACAATATTCAGCGAGTGAATGACGATAATTGCAAAACAGTAGAAAGAGATGTAGTATGAGAAATATAGATACAAAGTGAAAAAATGAGCCTGCATTTCCGTTTAATACCGATTGGGCGCATATTTCAGCTTATGCAGCGATTGCTCTGTTTAGTTGGATAAAAAACGTGCACAATTATATTTTTATTTTTATACTTCATCATTATTCTAGATATAGAATAATTGAATAATCGAGTTGTAGTATATTCTTGTCGACGTTTACAAAATCGTATACATTGTGCTGAATCCAAGAACACCTTAAGTTTCTGAGCAGGTTTACCAACGACAAAACTAAAATGCTGAGACACAACATTTTAAATGAATGCCAATACGACAGAAACATGGAGGAAATATGACTGCACAATTAAGTTTGAGATAGAAACAATTCACGCTAACAAACAACACTCACAGCAGATGTAGATAGAGGACACATCAGATAAATCAGCAAACAAGAGCAGATATTAATAAAACTGCTAATTAGTAAGAATGTGCAAGTAAGAACCGGTTGTGAAGACTTCATATGGGATGTGAATAGTACTACAATTTTGATTGGAATATTTGGAACGCCTTAAGAAGAAATATATTTGTTTGTGATCAGCACAACAAGGCGAGTCACTATAGCCATGTCGGTCCGACTATCTATTCGCCTGTGTACGTATGTCCCCACATTATTTGAGATCTTCGTTGGAAAGCTAGTATGTAGACGTTTTGTGACCAGAACCAAACACTAGTTAAAATTGCTATTAAAAGGTAGAAAAATATTATTAATTTGTTTACAACATGTCAGCGGTGTATAGTACTGAGAAATTGGACTTTAGCTGGACACTCAGAAAGAAAACAGATCTGTATTGTTTATCATCTCTGTCTTCAATTTCATCGTATCCTGGGTCTTGGTGGGTTGTAATCTGGTAATCTGCAGGCGCAATTCATCAGGAATGATAGGTAAATAGGCTACATGTCTGAGAGTTCAGTATTCAAAAACTAAGTATCATTCCCTCGCGTTATAGGGATCCTTATATGTGCCTGCCGATTGACTCGTCGTGTAACTCTCCATAAGTAAAACTTATGATTTTTGTTATGGTCAGCATTGTTGAAAAGGATTACGCCTGAGCATGCATTTTAAAAGAGGATACAACAAAAAAAAAAAAACAAATTCAAATGTCTTCGAATGCGTTTCACCTTTCCTTATATTTATTGGAAATACATATACGAATAAGTTGCAAATTATTGCCCCAAGCAAAACCCCATACGCAAGTTGCCAAATCCTATAAAATAAATAACAACATTTAGTTTGGCTCTTTTTTGTTTCGAGTTTCTGCAATATGCACCTATTTTATTCTGCTTTCTATTTTCCATTACTTTACTATTTTTTTTTTTTTTTTTGTCGAGATCGTATTCAATGCAATTTGCCTCCGAGATGGGCTTGTTTTCTATTGAGATTTGCTGTTATTGCACTTGTTAGCTTGTTATCGCCATAATTCAATGCCAATTTAAACAAGGCTTAAACCTGCAGCGTTTTTTTGCATCTTTTCTTTTCAATTTTCTTTTGGTATTTTTGTTCGGTTGCATATCCTTTGTATGCGCGCATGGGCGTACTGGCGGCATCTACTAAATATGCGCAAATAAATTCAAGGATTTGTCCTGTGTAGTCCTGTTCTTAGTCATGTTGCCGGCAACAGTGTCATTGACTGCTATAGGCGGCGGCGACTTGCCCCATAATAGTAAATGCAGACAATAGCGAAAAACAAAAAAATAAAAATTACATTGAACTGCGAGTGAAAAAAGAGCAGTGGCTGTTTATATTTTTCTCATGTCGAAGGATTTGTACTGCCACCACTGAAACTTTCCACAATAAAGTGGAATCCCATTTAAAATATAATGTTTATGAATATAGTTTTGCTATATGCACATACTTTTGCATAAAATCGTTTAATGTTTTCATAAATTTATTTTCTATAATATGAGTAAAACTTTAAAAAATAGTTTACTAAAGCCAAAGTAAACTGGATAAACATTTGTTAAGAGCTAATTAAGTCATTTGTAAATAGCGCTATACGACTTTTATTGTCGATTAGTTTTGCTCTCTGTAAAATAGATCCACACAAAAAAATGATATTAAAAAACTTGATATTTACAATAAAAAAGGAATGTTTTAATTAGTCATGGGTTTGTATGATAGTTATCCTTAACATTTTAAATTTCACATTTTATAATACTATCCAGATTACATGTCATGGCAGACAGTTAATCTCAAAATGGTTAATACGAAAAAAAAAGAACGCCCTTACGTGACAATTTAAAATAATTAACAGATCGATAAAGTTTTTCTTTTGAAAAACTCCAATAACAATATTAAGTCAACTGGACTTAGAAATATACCTTTAAAAACTGATAATCCAATCAAATATTTACAGAGTACAATAATCCTAAACCTATTCCTTGAAAATCATTTTCTTGAAGTACGTCCGTAAGACAACTATTTAAACTCATAGGTAGGGTTTTTTAAATAATAAAAATTGTGCCGATAAAATAGCATGTGATATATTTATTTTAGCACTATTAATAGCTAGGACTGGAGGCTACCTTACCAGTCCTTTTAGATTACAATTAGAGGTCCACTCTTTGAAAGTAGGAAGGAAGTAAAAAAAGCTTTTATTTCCAAAGAGTGTAGGATCTCGCAAAAAGTCCAAATCACTATAATTTGTAATTACTGTGTACATAAACGGACTTAAAAAAAAAACAACAAGCATTTACTTACAAAATCTGAGAGCCGATGAGGCCCTATAAAAGATGGGCACTATGTAAAAAGAGGCACTCCAGAGAAGAAGTTTCCTGTCTGTAATTCGCATAGTCTTGACAAGTGAAAAGATGCTTTAACGAAAGCTTTGAAACTGTCTTGCGAAATACGACGGGTGAAAAATGTTTATAATCTGTGATAATTCCAAAAGATACATTTATGTCAGTTGTCAAAGTTTTAGAAAACTTTTCATGAAACCAAAAAAAAAAAATATAATAAAAAGTAATTTGTTTAATTAGGGTGAGAATTAATGTATATACCTGAAATTTTTTATTTTATTATACAAAAAAGATTACTAATTTTGTAAAGGACTCCCGGTTATCCCGGTTTAAAGGCAGGGATAACTCAGCTTCGCCAAGCAGCTTCAAATTTCTATTCTTTTAATTCCAGTTATCCGTTTCTATATTCAACTGTTCCTTTAAAATAATTCTTATTATCTATCGTACTTCTGGACACGAGGCTTAGGTCTTCTGTGCTGCTTGTTTGGAAGTTCAGGTCGGTCCTCTCTCGTTGGCTTTCGTCCTGCTGGTTCCAAACGATGAGTTTTGATTATTCAAGAGAAAGCTTTTGTCGGCCGCCTCCTCGTGGTCTTCTTTGCTGCTGGTTCCAGGAAAAATTCCAGTTCTTCGCGGTCCGCCCTTATTCTTCTTTTCCGTTAATTTGAAATCCTTATTTCAAATCCTTGATTGCCTGTTTCGTTGCTAATTTATATTAGAGTCCTTGCTCTTTAGCAAGCCGTATTAGTTGTTTTGTAATCTAAATTAGTATCCTTGCACTTCTGCAGGCCAGGTTAGTATTTTGCTTAAGTTTAAATTAGTTATCTAGCAATTTTTGCAAGCCAAATTAGTTTTTCCAAATTTTAAAATTTATAAATATAGTCTTTAATGATAAATCTCGTTCAACGCTTTTGCCAATCCTTATTGTTAGGTTTTTGGGTTATATCCTTGGGATATAAACCTTTACTTGCGATGCGCTGAAACTTCTACCGATGTTAATCCTTGCCAGAGCCCAACGCTCATACAATTGACCACTTCAACGCCGTTCCACTGAAAAGTAGATTTCGCTCCGCGATATATTTGTTACGCTTTAGAACAATTTCCGCAACTTATATTAACCAAACCGAAATTCAAAACTCTTTCCGCGTGTTATATTCCACGCCAAAACACAGACTCCACGAATTTACCGTACCGTACCAGAATAAGAAATTCCCTAAAAGTTTTGTTTCAAAAATGTATACGTTGAATTGTTTTCGATATAGAGGGCGGAAAGTGCGAGGTCCTTATAATGACGGATATCAAAGTACATATTACAAACTGAAAACTACTTTTTAGCAGCAGTTGAAAATCTTTAAATTCGTATCTAAAAACAGCAATGAAGTATTTAATGAATCACTGTTCTGTTAATTGATGAAAATCTCACAGTTTGGTAAGAGTATAATCGATATTCCTGCATAATTAATTTGAATGGACATTGTTATTTTATATTCGTTGTATTTTCCATAGCCCGAATGCCGTGAACTCAATTAGTGTGGAAAATGTTGCGTAGTAAAATAAGCGTTTGGCTTGCAATGAAAAAAAAAAAAATCTCAAACATAGACAGAGTTTGGAAAATAAAATGGAAAAATAAAAAAATAGAAGGAAGTAAAGACTATAGTTGTTGGAAATACGGAAAGGATAAAGCTTTGCGGATGTGTAGAAAAGTGAAATGTAAAAGTGCTATATAGTTGACTACTGTAGACACCCATTCAAGGCTAAAAAACGAAACTGCGCATTCAAAACCTGTTTTTATTTGGTTCTGTTTTTTTCGCTCTAAGCCTTTTCCTCGAAGCGTTGTGGCAGCATCTGCTTTGTGGTCAGTTAAAGCTATTAGCACGTGAAGTTCATTTTCCAAACGCCTTCAAGTATGCACATACGACTGCTATTAAACAAACGTGCAATGAAAAGTTTAAAAAAAAAAAACAAACAAGTATTCAACAGGCGCTCGAAGCTTCCCGATTCTCCATATGAATAAAGCTATGAGGTGTCGCCGTCCATTTCCGTTTTTGTGTTTCATTTTTTGTAAAGATTTTAGTTCAAGGCTAAGAGCGGATAATAAAAAAGAAACAAATAAAAGAGAAATCGTTACATATGAAGCTTTAATACCCTTCAAATGATCTGTTGTCAAAGTTTTAAAAGTTATATTTTTACCACTCAGGTAAATTAATATATTTTTTAGATAAATCATATTAGTTTATAAACTGTGTCGGATGTGCTTGATAAAGTATTCCAATCTTGCCCAATTTGTCTCAACAAATTGAAAAGAGTTTAACTTTAATTTGAAGTTTTTATAATTTAGTTCTTTTAAAATAATACCCATTGAATGCACATCCCATTACATATATTAATCTAATATTTAAATGTTGACATCACCTCCAACTCGCAATGCATACTTTACAATTTATATGCGTTACAAACTTTCTGACAAATTTATAATACCTTTTTAAGCCTTATGCGAAGGTTATGTAAAGAAAAAAAAAATATTTCTCTTACTCTATTGCTTTCACTGCAATATTTTCGACATTGCCACAATTTTTTTCGGCTGTTCATTCGTTCTGTTGTTCGTTAAATGAATGTTTTTTCTGCTTGGTTTATTCATTGATTTCCTCTTAGCAATGTTTTTCGCTTCATGCTTTCAAAGCTTTTTGCGGT
Organism: Leucophenga maculata; assembly: GCA_035044805.1. NCBI lineage: Eukaryota > Metazoa > Arthropoda > Insecta > Diptera > Drosophilidae > Leucophenga > Leucophenga maculata. Next base: position 629,798 of record JAWNNP010002992.1, on the reverse strand, counting down.
TTTCGTGGTATTTGCCACGCTTTTCATTTCCGCCAAACAAAGTGCCTCAAGTAATTAAAATTTACTTGCTGGAAATGGCCAACGCGAAAATAGTGAGCAAATATAAATAAATGAGAACAAAAAACCTAAACAAACTAGAATTTTGGGTGCTAACTTAAACACCTTGAATACCCACAACACTTTTAGCGCAAATAGTCCGATCGTAACTACATGAAATATATAAAAAATACATTTAAAACCTTTGCATCTACCTCATACAAATATTTATGTGTGCACAATTATTTTTCTCAAATTCTTCTGCACTTTTTTGTAAACGCAGATTGTTATTATACTTTGTTCTTGTTATTTGCATACAACAGTTTCTCATAATCGCTTGATTCTATGTACTGATTTTTGCAAAGTGCAAGCAAACCTAAGATGTTTCATAGTAAATAATTATATGTGCATGTTGACGTTGGTTGATCGCCACAGAAATAAAATTAGAAATTTCCTAAAAGATCCCCTTAATTATGGTTCCATCAAGCGCAACGGCCGAAAACCAACCAATGACGCTCGAGTTAAACGGCACATCACGGATGAGGGGATTAGTGGACAAATTAAGCATCATATGGGTCTAGAAGTAACCAGAAATAAATCATGCAAATTATAAACGAAAATCCGGACGTTCAATACACATCCATGGCACCTCAACCACCTCAACAACTTTTGGCTCGGCACATAAGCGCACGATTGGTGTTCGCTGACAAATACCAATTTTGGGACGAAGAGCGGCGGCACGTAGTTTTCAGCGACGAAATTTTTGACGGTCTTGATTGCCGTCGTGTTCATGGTGGGGATCAGTCATGGCGTATGCTGCATTCTGTAATAGAGACCCCGTTGTGTTGCTGCGCTGGGCAGCAACCCCTCAGATAGGGCCCTATGAAGGAAATCCCAGCAAACGGTATTATGGACCACGATTTAAGGATATTGAACTAGAATTTCCGCACTCTTAATAGGGAAGGTGCAAATCTTAACTGCAACCCAAGGAATACAATGGGCAGGCCAGGCTGCTCGAAAAAGCGTTCTGTGACATCACTATCGTGGTAAGTAGAATACTACGTAGCTTTTTTTGGTTGTTTTTTTTTCAGAAATAACTGTATCGAATCTATTGCATTAAAGCGGAGGTGTCTATGCCATATGTTGGTAGGTGTCTCAATAATATTGCTATTACTCTCTCTGCCTAACTCTATCGATTCCCTTCGTTATTGCTTCTATCAATCATATTGCTATCCCTTTTCTTATTTCTCTAAAAACAAATTAAGAGTATTCTAACAGTTTCAAAATATTCCACTGAAATTTAGAGAAATACTTATTCCTACCCCAACACACATTTTAGCGAGTTCATTTCAAAATTTGTTACTGAGATATGCAAACCAGAATAGCAAGCACAATCTCTAAACAACAAGCAAATACACAATATAGTTGGCGTTGAGTTAAATGTTAATAAGCAAATAATATATTGTCAAAAAAATTCTGCTAGCATTAAGTTGAAATCTCAAATAAAAACTAAAAAAAAAGATAGCTGACTCAGTAATATAAACACGTATCTCTTTTGGCGATATTCAGCAATTTAGTCTTGAGAAGGCCTCAAAGAAGCTGCTAGTGTAAATATGAATGAAGAATCAATTGCCCATACAGGATGTCCACTTACTCTATATATGGAGAGCTTGCTATGCGTAGCACTTAAAACAAATTTTGATGGTACGATGGCGCCGAATATACCAGCAACAATTCTTGTCGATGTGTACAGATTCATGTGCACTTTGGAGGAACGTCGGGATGTAGTCTTCGAACATCTTTCGGACTTAAAGACATTCGCCTACATGCTCCGCTTCGACTCTGTACACTCGAAACTACATCGCATTATCGGAGAGTTGTCAAACAGCGGCAGGATGTTGCCAAAGAGACTGCAGCATAGCTATGTCATGCTGTTCCAGCTACCCGACGATCCAACAAGTTTGACGGAATCAAAGCATTGCACGCAGCACAAGCTATGTGATGAAGCAAAGATATACCCATCAGAGCAAACTGCAGCTGCTCGTAGTGGAATCGCTACTCCCCATGAAAATAATGCAGATGTTAATGAAACAAGCAATGTTGATTTCATGCGCCGGGACTCCACGAGTAGCGATGTCGATTCTATTGATTGTGGACTGCGTCTGGGTAAATTTTTATCTGACGGTGGTTGGATATTCGAAAGCATTGAAGTTCTACAGTGCCTCGATGCACATTTGCAGCGTCTTCAACAAAATGATGATACGCTATTACTGCGAACCAACTGTTTAGAGAAACTTCTTCATTCGCAAGTTTTGGGATGCGACTTTAACGCAGCTGCAGCAACAGTTGCCCATATATTCCAAATGTGTGATACATTTACTTTGCCGAATACGCTAAAGGCCATCGCATTTGCAAGAGTTGCGGAATTTTTTTTTGGAAAGTACGACTATAATAACTGTTATGAATGGAGTAAGGCAGCTATGCGGGAACTGGAACCTGGAATGCCAGAGCAATACGTTATTTTTGTGCTGCGACAGGCGGCGAAGGCTTGCATGTTGATAAGCGACTTTCCTTGCGCCAATTTACTGATGTCTCAAGCAATGCGCAGAGCACTTGACAAATTTGGAGACACACATCTTATATATGCCGATACTGCATTCGATTACTCTTTATTTCTCTCAAGTGTCAATTCGATCAGAAAATCAATTCTGATGTACAGGAAAGCGATTGATTTGCGCCGCGACTTCTTGGGTGCACGTAACTTCCTTGTGGGCCTCACACACATTGAACTGTCACATGCCTACTATAGGCAAGGGTTCGAGAGCGGCGTTTTCAATTTAGCTCTCTTTCATGCCAATAAGGCTGCTGAAATCTTAGAGGATCTGGTACCGAGCAACCACATGGTCATCGGATCGGTGAAAAGGATTAAGGCCTTGGTATTGGAAGAGATTGCATTGAAAAGAAGAACCGAGGGAGACTCTGTAAACGATATACTTCAAATGTGCGAAGAATTTCATATATTCTGTTTGAACTTGTCGCTCCACGCCTTCGGAGAAATGAACGTCCTAACTGCCAAAGATTATTCAAATCTCGGACGCTTATATAACATAACGAACCGTGTTAATGAAGCCGAACAAATGCACCTACGTGCCATACAAATTAGAAGTGAATTAGTAAGTTTCCCAAACTACGAGATGGGACTTTCGTTTGTGCATATCGCCGCTCTTTACAACTATAAACTGAAAAAATATAGACTGGCAGAGACTTATTACAACCGCAGCATTAAAATCAACCTATGTTTGTTTGGACCATCGTTTATTGGATTGAAATACGCCTATGTTGGATTATGCAATGTCTACTGGGAGCTGCATGAAGATGAAAACCATGCGCACTACCAGCATATGTTGTATAACTGGGAATTGTTGAGCGAATTGCATATGAGAGAGGATCATTGCATGTATCCTCAAATTGAGGATCGAATTACGATTGAAGAAATTAAATACAAATATTTCAACATGCTCAGCGACAACGCAACTTAGTGAAGACGTCACCGTTTCCAGATCTTTTTATATATATTTTAAAAGTCGTTCATTTTATTTATTTAAAATTTTAGAATAAAAAATTTTTAACGTAATAAAAGAGTGAGATTTTTAGAAATTTGAAGCACTTAGCACTTACTTTAGGGCTTTCCGTTTTTAATTTTTGATTTATTTCCTGGTTCGATATGAGTTCTTGTTTTTTAAGTTGGAACTATTTTTAGTCCCGTTTGAGTTCAAATCAATGAAAGAATTATTAATCAACATAACGTAACTTCTGTAAGAATTGTAACCAAATTTCCAACATCCTATCAGAATACGAGCGACGTGCTGGTCAAATTCAGAGTTATTAATCTCTAACGCGATACTCTTTTCTATATCTTAAAAAGACTAGAATTTTTTTTTAGATTCTTGAGTACACTACATACTCGTATCTACATATATGTATATTATCGATATTGGCCAAGTGAAACATATTATCGAACTTGTTGTGGTACCTAAGTAGAAAAACGTGTACACGAATAAGAGTACATTAAATCTTCCGTGTGTTGTACAATACGAATATACATATACATATTTATATAAGTCAGTTGGTATATATATATGTGCTCATTAAGTATTTCCACTACATACGATGCACGTAGGTACATAAATTTGGCACAACTTCGCTGAACTTAAGCTTTAATGTATTAAAGCCAAAGTAAAATTTATGTGTGAATATAGAAGTATAGGTGGACGCGCATTGAATATACACATGTATCTGAGAATGAATGCGTGCATGTGGGTAAGTAGGATTAGCAGTATTAAAGCAGCCATTGATATCTTAATTGAAACTTAGCCGCCTTCCTTTAAGGCTTTCTGACTGTGAACAAATGAAGCTGAGTTAATACAGTAAATTGAAACGTACTCATCTCAAAATCTTAGAATTTATGTATATATATGCGCAGAAGTGGCAAGATTACTTTATTTGGAAGACTTAAGACATGTCAATGAATTAGTGTCTTAGCATATAGAATGTTTAATTTTAATTTGAACTCACTAAAATAAAATATAATCAAATTATAGGCATGCGATAGTTCAATGTGTGTGACGTTTACTCGTAACATAACGAAAGTTCCAATAGATAGTTCATCGCAGTACTAGTAGGTGGCACAGTTTCATGTCATTGCTTTAGGAATGTATGTACATAAGATACGAATAGCCAAATTGTGGTATGACCCTTTTTTCCCTATTACACAAACTTGAAGAGCGGTATTAAAAAAGTATTGAGGAAACATTAAAATATTCAAACGATTTCTACTCTTAATAGAGCTTCAATACAAGACACAATCTTTTGTAATAAGTGTGAATCTTCGATTTAATCTAACGAGTGATATTTCATTTTGAGTTGGCAAAGTTATTCAATGCACGTCTGCGAAGCCAATTTTAAATAAGAAATCTTAAATTTCACAATTCTAGAAGGCCATACAGAACATACAAAAGCAGCACACAATCAAAAAATTGGTTCAAGAATTAATTTAGTATAGAAAAGGAAGCCAAAGAAAAATATTGTATTCCTCTTTCAGCAAAACTCATTTTTTATCCATTATCAATGCAAAAAAATATATCAATCTACTTGTCACTTCAAAGCCGAAAAGGTTACGGCCTTTTCTCAGCTTAGCCCATTGTTAAGTATCATTCAATCGATTAGTTAGTGTTCTGCTTAACCCTTTAGGCGTTTTCAGTCGTCCTTTGCAAACGAATTAACTCGTCGCCCACATTTCTCATGCGAATGTAATATGAAAAAAAGTATCTTTTGTATGAATCTCATCGTTAGGCTGCTTTTGGTGTGTTTACATGTAACACTCTGTGCGTGTTTGTGTGTGTCTTTGCAAGTTCGCCAACATTCATCATTTGTTGGTTTCCATTTTCTTTTTTTTATGAACTCGCACGAATCGAATTTGGTTTTGATTGTGTTAGTAACGCCCATTGTTAATATTTATGTGAGGCACTAAATTGAAGAAAAGAAACAAAATAAAGCATAATCTATGGCATAATAAATTTAAATAATTGTACTTTATCGTGTGTGCTGCTATAATCAAAGGGAAAGAATTCTTAAACTGCCAAGGCTTGAACTTGATTTTTTGCAGAGAAAATTAAAGCATGTAAAAATTTAATTTCGTTTGTATAAGTTTGTTGTACACGTTTGTAAATATGTGTAGTTGCAGACAGCGCATTTTGCATGAAATTCAAGTTTTACTGCTGCATTCATTCCATTTTCATGCCATATACCTGCACAGCCAACAAGCATTTCCTCCATATTTTATTTTCATGATTTTTGCCATTTTTTTCGAGTACGAGCCATTGACCTGTGTCTATGTAAATTTTGTGCTAGATATCCTTCTGCAGCATAATTTTGGGTCACCAAACTTCCTTTGCTGCATACTTTTCGCTCAACTATTGTTACTGAGCTTTACATACATACTTACAGGTGTTGCGCACAGTACCGAGTAGGCAGAGGCTGAATGCAAAAAACACCCTTCTTTGGGCATTTTTTTATACTTGCAAACCTCTTTCAGTTTCGCTTTTTCTAAGGATTCGGGGAGCACGTGGTAAACATAGAGTTGCTGGTGCCATTCAAGCGAAGTACAATGCGTGAACAGACTACTGCAGTTATTCAGAACTACCGTAAGTACTTGTGAACAAATTAAAGCCAACATGGTCGGCTGGATAATACGCTGCTATATATATGCCTTGGTCAAGTGGGTTTGAAGCCTGTTATATGTTAGAAATATTTATAGTTGCAATAAGCTTTCTTTAATGAAGAAATTAAAGCAAATAGGGTATTAGAATGCAAACATGATCTAATTTGGATTCTGTTGAGTAAAATTTAATACATTCTCGGCTTTCCTTGTCTATGAAGAATGCTGAACATACTTGTACATGTGGTTGTGTTACAAAAGTGAGGTTATATAATATAATACAAATGGTGTCATTTCCAGAACTCCACATAAGAAGAAATTGTTATTTATTGCCCTTGCGAATGGAAAGGTCGAAATATTTAAATGAAAAAGACTAAATTACTGTTAAACGAAAGTAGTCGATGCAAAAGGATTAAGTTTTTAATGGTAACATTTAGGAATGTAATATGGTAGTAAATTGATAGCTAACATATAAAAATTGGTTAAGCGATCATAAAAACCTGAATGTGTCTCTGAGAACTGGGCAAGAAATTGATGAAACTGTTGAAATGCTGCCAAGCGTAATTCATAGTGCAGCATACTATTCAACTCCATAAGCATCGACTTAAGCCTAAAAAATGTACCTTCATCTCACCATGTCAAATTAGGACGTCCACAAATGACATATGAACATGGAGGAAAACGCCTGAAACATAAGTTAATATCTGGCTGACAGTGAGAATAATAACTCAAGTTTGCTCCTACACGCAGCTACACTTTCAGCAAAGAAAAACAATGGAAAAGGCACCGCATTTATTTTAAAGAAAATGGAGTTAAAAAGTCAAAGCGGAAATAAGTTTTACCCGAGTCATAATCGAATGAAGCCGATTTACATATGGACAGCAATAGTTAGAGTTGGCGATGAGTTTTAGACCCATAACAGTTTTTGATATTTGATCAAGTGGTGAAAATGATATTAAGTAGGGTGGTGTGCATATAAAAGTGAATGCATAAAATATTTTTAACATATTTTAACCTTCGTTTGGGAGCTGGCACAAATGTTAATGAACGGGAGTAGGACAGTATAATTGTTTTTTAGGCCCTGTACCGAAGGTACAGGGCCCTTCTAAACCAAAATCAAAAAAGTTCATCAAAATCGGATAATAAATGACGATTTTACAAGCAATTGAATTTGAACGACCCCCCTTTTCTTTTCATTCATATTCGCGCAGTGAGAAGTGGTCATGTGTTTGGTCATAAGCTCGGGAAACATTTAATGTGTTTGTTAGGCGAACTGAACTGAACCTCTTACAGTCGGTTACGCCTGACTGTATTTTCTTACTTGTTTTTAAGTATTCCATTACAACTTAAATCAATATTCAATATTTTTCGATACATCAACAATCTTACTTACGGAATTTATGTTTGACATCTTGTGTTTTTTGAACTGTTGAATTTCTATAATGTTTCAAGATTTTCGCGAAAATTAAAATACTCTTCGTATTTACACGTATCAAGCGTATATGAAGCTGAAACCAAACAGACTGTTATATTTGTCCTTTGCTTTGGCAAGAGAGTACTTCGAAAGTTGAAGGCGACTGTTTCGCCTCTTTATTTCGCTATCTGTAACTAGGCTATCAGCTGTCAATCTGAAAATCATTAGGCGCTTTTTACTTATCTGTTGTGTACCATCAACAAGCACAGCACAGGTAAAACGGATTGGTTTTATTTTTTTTTTTTTTAAGAAAATCTGAATCCTACAAGTATGCAATGAAAAATGTAAATTTAATATAAAGCTGAACTGCTGAGTTGAAGTGCAGTCCTTGCTTGAAACGTTTTATTTTACACACTTTAGAGAAGATAAGTTGGAGAAATGAAAGATAAAGTACATTTTTAAAGTGACATTTGTTGCCACTCCAACATATATCAACTCGACTCAACTCGAGCCAAGTATGTAAACCAATGCGATGCGAGTGTGCAGCAGCTGTTGATGAAATGCGAACAATCAGAACAACACGAACGCAGCTAGATACAAGATACATTGTAAAATGCTATAAAAGTGACATATGATGAGTGAAATGTAAAGAAATGAAAGGATATGCAATGAAGCAACGAAAATAAGAAAAACAAGAAGCAGATAAACGTGCAAGAACCAACAGGATGACAAACGTAATGAAGCATAAAGAGAACACTTTCGACGCAGGAAATCGAAATGAAGCGGATCTGCATAATTTAACATCAGTTACATGTCAGACATCTATGAATCTGTACTTTTGATTTGCTTCCTTTGTTCACAAAATAAAAAGAAAAAGCAATAAAATTAAACAATGAACCGAACATTTCTCAGTAAATTAATATAAATAAAAGATTGTTTAGAAATTATAGTACCAACATAGCTCACACATTTTTGCAACAGCTATTGAATAACTGAATGTATTTTATTTTAGTATACAAAATCAATTTACATTTATAAAGGTTTTATTTTAAGCAATATATTGCTTATCAAGTAGCTATTTAAATTTATTAAAATATCAAGTAAATGCAAAACAATAGAATCTTGGTTAGTTTTCAATTAAACATTCTTTAAGCAAAATATTTGTTCACTTTCGTTTTGTACTTCATTGTGCCTAGGCCACATTTATTTTGGTTTAAACAATTGTTCACTTTGTGAAGAGTATTTGTTATATTATATTAAAATATTTATCAAACAAATAATTTAATATGCATTTGTAGACTGGCTTATGAATAATCAAATTATTTAAATTAAAGTTTTACCAAAATAAAACATTAAATGAACAAAAACTTTAGTAAGTCGTATTAAGTATTGTACTAAACTTTTGATTATAGCGTATTTCGACTAGAAAATTAAATGACGGGCAATGAAATAATATGATGTTCATTTTCACTTAAGTGTATCAAGTAGGTGGAAGTCATTTTGAAAAAAGTCGATGGAGCAATTCGTTATAAAATGCAGTATGAAAAAGGCATAGTATTCAGAGGCAGTCCAAACTTTAAATCAATTTTTAACCACTTATTGTTGTGCAATTATGTAGAATTCTTTGAAAAAGTGCATACAATTCGAAGCCTAGTTAATAAAAGTATTTTATTATGAAAATTCAAAATATTCGTAGAATACATAAATAAAACATACCTAAAAATGCATTACAATAAAAAAAAACAAACCAAAAAGATTATGAAGAGATCCACAGCTTGTCCTAACAGTTCGTGATCATTTTGTCTTTTCCATGGTCATCTGACGTTTTGTGGGCTTAACATAAAAAATAATATTCATTTATATGTATTTGTGTTTTCTTGCTAAATGTAGGACTAAACGCAGGATATTTAAACCATCACAAACTAACTTTTCACCGAAAATATTGTGTGGCACAAGTGTCGGCTACATTTGTTTTTATTACAGTTTATTTAATTATTACTAATACAAAAAAAGATATTTGGAACCGAAGGTTAATAATCTTCAAATTTACCATTGGGTTGGAATTGTATTGTGTATTGCTAAGGGCTTAACACTTTATGTCGATATATGTATTCATAAAATTTATAATGTACTAGTTGTATCTGGCGCACTTTGCTATGCCCAGTAAAGGGTATTGCCAAATTTTTATATGCACTTAGTAAAAGGCTGTTTTTATGACATTAGAAATATGCCCTCTAATTTAAATTATGTTTATAGATAAATTTCTATTAATAAGGAATAATTTGATTCACTTTGATGTAGTGGGACAACTTCCAAGCAATCCTTTTTATTAAAAAATAACACAAAAAACCTTTTCTACATTGAAAATGTTTTTTTACGGAAGCGGGATCTGCTAATGGTTATAAAAAGTCTACATACCAATTTTCAATACGGACATACAGACGGATGTACAAACAGATGCACAGATAGGCAGACTAAAAGAGAGACGGATATGGCTAGAACGACTCACTTTGTCGTATATATACTTTCTGTCTCTTCTAAGACATTGTAAATATTGTGACTAAGTTATAGCTTTATCAACAATTTTTGTAATAGAACAAATTTGTATTCTTAGCACTACTAGCTAGATTTGCCAATAGGTTGATTTTGCCAATATAAATATATGATCCGTCAACTATTTTAGAATTTACAAAACCGTTAAAAAAAAAAAATTAAAAAAAGACGTAAAATTAATACAATTTTTCCTATTCGAAATTTTTATAAATACATCACATTTCTATATTTACCTTTTGGACTTCAAAATATTTACTTGTAGAGTTTTCAGCTTCGTTTCCTCAAAATTAAACATTTCTTAAGCTTAATAAAACAATGGAACAATATGGATTAAAGCTGCTACTACTTAAAATTGCTGTCACTTTGCAACAATGAAATATTTAACATCGCATATCTCGTTTTTGAATGTGTGTTCAAAACAAAAACAATTCCCAAAGTATGAACGAATTCGCAGCAAGAAGCTGTCGACTCTCTGACTGTAAATGGAAGCGCACAACCACGAATTCTTTATGCTCGTACATACATGCGGGAATATCTAAAATTGTTTAAAGTGTATGACTTCGTTTTCTTTATGATGTTCTTGCTGTTTCATTTGTCGTTGCAATTCTGACACAAGTTGCATCCACATCAATTCCGTTTAGCTTTAATATGTTTGCTGGTCCAGCATTTCGTTTATTACATTAGTATGCAGACGTGGCAATTGAATTTCTGTCAGTTGTTCTCAAATATGGATTTCTTGCTGCCGTTTTTCTATTTAATGTTTTATTGTTTCATTGCTGCGCTAATTCAGTCTATATGAAATCTGTGTTACGATTGGTGTTACAACTTATATCCACAGAAATTGCAGTGACAGTCGTTAAAGCGTTATTATGACCTCTTTGCAGGCATTGCCATTGAGTCTTACTGAGTTAAAGACTCCATTTTGAAGCCTCATAATTTATAACAGATGATCAGAAGTTTGAAAGAATGACAAGTTTATGACTTCGAAATAACCTGCCATCTTTGTTTTATAAACTAATACGGGATCTGCATTTAATACAATATATAATATTTTTATTATTTAATCATGTTATATATCAAGCTGGATCCTTTGGGATATTTTATTGAATTAGTGTCAGATACACCAAAAGGGTTATCATGTTTGTAGAAAAAGAATAGCAAACTATGCAATCCATTCAATCCTGGCATACTGGCTTAAAAAAAACTTTTTTTATTATGAAGAAGTACAAATTTTGCTTTTTGCTAAACAGCCGATTTAAATAAGAATATATTAATCCCAATTCAACTGATGATCACTCGTCACGAAAATATTACAAAACAATTACAAAGCAATTTTAATTTTGTTTATAATTAAATGACACTAGACATAATCAGTATTAGCTACTATTAAATTTTTTATAGTCTTCTTTAAATAAACTGCGCTTTTAAAACAATAATTAAATATGTTAAATGTGTACCAAGCCCCGTTAAAGTTGCCTCGGTCACGTATTTTTTAAAAACTTTTTGCGCTTTGTTTAATCGTTGCCTTGGTTACGCCATATTAGAAGTCACCACGGCGCATTTAGCAGTTAAATATGCTACAGGTGCAAAGGACAAAAACTATTAGGTTCGCTTCAACGCTATTTTTTCGCGCAGTAGTTGAAAGTGTAGTTGCAAGTGAAAGTTTTGAGTGTTTCGTTCGCGTATGTAGCTTTTACCGATAATTATTTAAAGGTTATGCACCAAAATACTTGAAGCTCTTAAAAATACTATTAATCAGACTCTCCACACCATTAAAATGGGTTATTTAATAAGATAATCGAGTTACAGTAAGACAGAATATACAAAAACATATGATTAGCTATTAGCTATATCAAAGTATGAAGCAAGTGATATCCTACTCACACTTTGTATGCTGGATATAAAAAATCTACTTACAAATAATGTTCGGACTGCTTCAACACTAAAAATATTTTGATTATACTTAAGTCTTAGATTAACTATACCCGAGCTTTAATTTTAAAAGTGCAACCAACTCTAGAAGCTACTATTGTCAACTAGCATGCGATAAATTCATAATTTCTTTTTTCGTACACAGTTAAATAATTCTAAAGATTGTTTTGATGTGTTGCGAATGTATACAAATTAACACGCGAAGCGAAGGAATTTGCTTAATTAGTTAAGAAATGTAATTCGTGCATTTATTTCTCATTCCAAGTGGCTTCTTAATGACGCGTGCGCATTTTTATGCCATCAGCACTGGGAAAGAGACACATTAAATGAATGAATTATTTCACATCCTAATCACTGCTTCGACTACGACTCCTGCTCCTTGATGCGCACTTAATATTCATTAAATTAGCAAATAAATGATTTCCACTCTTTTGCCCAACAGCAAATCAGAAACGAAACTAGATTTAGATAATTTGCACGCCGTGCTGGTCACAAGAATTTCGGGTTCAAATCAATATTTCATATATTTACAAACAGGCTGTTGACCTCAAAATACGTGAGTTCTGCCAAAAATATGCAAAATGGAATTGTATTAACTGCGAAGGAGCTTCAACAGAAAAGTTTTTCACCCAAAAATAAAATTAGAAGGTTTATGTAGTCATTTAGTGCCACAATTAATAAATATTCACCTAAATTTTTATATATTATTTTAAAATGCAATTTCTCAGACAAACTGTGCAGAAATAAGTTGGTGTATATTAAAATTGAATAATCAGAAGATAAAAGTGATCATGTAGTTGTTTTGTATTAATTCCGTCATGCAGATTTGCAAGTTTCAACTTTAGGATCTTTACTGTACTGTGGACGACCGATGACAAGAATATATCGATGTTCAAGCAAAACTGAATTACTTCTTTCTATTAACTGAATCCTTCTCACTCAGACCATTGGGACGGCTACTAGGAACCTCTATGTCCTTTGAAGGTGAGTGGTGGAGACATGTTACTTGTTCTATGCATTTGGTTGTCCAGGAGGAGTACATTGTTTACACCAAACATTTAACTTACTCTTAGTATGACGAGGAGTGTCGGAATACTATTGCAGTTTTATTTAAAGAAAGAGAGCGATATCTAGCGACACACAGACGAAGAACGCCTTTTCAGTTCTAGAAGTGAAGCTTAAAAATACTACCAAGAGGAAAAGCCTCTGGGCGTCTCGGAGTTACTTCTGCAAAAACTTTAACAGAACTCTGCTTCTAGATGCACAGGATTCAATGAGAATATGAAGTCACAATTCTAACCTAGGTAAAGACTCTGAAGAACACAATAAAAAGTGACTCCAGTTATTAATGGTTTTGTTATACAGCCACCGGACTACACGCTGTAAAGAAAGTATCGATACCTGCCTAACTATTTCCTAGCAGTTAGTTAGGAAGGAACATTTTTTTCCAGTTGCTAACACTGTCCTTAATTATGATGACAATTTTTAGCGCGATGATTGCTGGTTCGTAAGTTTGTCGTACTCATATAGTAATTATTCGTTTCATGAAGGTAGAATCTGAGTTTAAGAAGGGCACACACCAACTATTTGTTTATGCCGGTGCCGTTTATCGAAATCCGAACTGGTGTTCCGGCACCCTTAACTCTTGTTACGAAAAGTATTTTCCATACCTTCGACAAAGAAGGCAGGTCGATAAGAGTTCGGCTGGTCCACCGGCTTTAAATTTTTACACTTTACTAACAACGTTTCGCCTCTTCTTGATTAAGTGACTCACACAAAACATTCTACTCTGAATAAATGCCTAAAATTAATGTCGTAAATTTAAAGTTAAGGTTCATATTAAGAAATTAGTATATATAGAATCGTCCTTGAGATTACTAAGCCGTCGAAATATTGATTACTGACGCCACATAGTTATCGTTCTATACGAAGTCTTATATTATGCGGCACGTATAAATTCTGTGTCTAGAAATTGGTATCTTTGATGTAAGAATTCGTTTGGAGACAATTACTCGGGCAGCCGGAGGAACGAACGGACATTCATTGCAAATTTGTTTTCTTCATGGAGTATCTGATGTATTCCTTGCTATATGACATATCTTTAAACATAATATACACAGCTTACATATATTTGTGTACAGCATATAACAAAGCAAAAAAATACATAAATTGTTAATAAGATTGCATAAATAAAAGTAAAGGGCAAACATCAACACAATAAACTCAATTGACAGCCTTTTATATGCTCCTGTTTATATAAAGAATATTGAAACTCATGTTCCAACAAATTTACCATTAAAATAAATTGCATATTTAAATAAATATGTAAATAAATAAAATTTTTACACGCACAGACGAAAAATCAGAATCAAAATTAATTCCGAATTCCATGCTGCTCTTCACGACCAGAGAAGTTTGACTCACTTAAGCGATTATCGCGGCTCAACTCCATGCAAAGCGAGGCGATGACGCCTCAGTCGTTTTATTATATAAACTCGAGCACAAATTGAAGTAATGTCAGCAATTACGTTGCAATAAAAATGTTATTGGCAAAATACTGTCAACCGACAATCCTCCACATTTGCCTGCTGAGTCAGTTTATTGTAATGTATTGATATACGAATATATTCATGTACGTATTGTACTTATGTAGGTATTCAATGTACACTGTGAATAAATGAGAAAACGATTTAGTTGAAATTCTCATGCACTTACAGATTCGATGACAAAACAAAACCATAGCCTCCACCAATCTTCTTATCTTATTATGTTTGTTCTTACTTTTATAACAGAGTGTTACTTTCAAAGAATACGTCAATTGCTACCGTTAAATTCAAAAGTGCAGTGACATTTGATTTGAACACCCTGTATGCATGTTTGTTTCACTGTAAAGGCTTCCAATGTAGTATTGTCTCTCTAATGCTCACTATTAGTAGAACGGTGGATACTCTAATCTATGTTCCTTACTTTCCATAAAAATATACCAAGAACTCTGCTGCATTTTCAAATTTATTTTTAATATACTTTGCTCTAAAAATTTACCTCAGTGTATATTTATTTGTGCGCTTAACAAACAATAACAGATTTATTGTATATTTCTTTCTGGTAATCGAGATTAAACAGCTTAAAATCAATTTTATAAACGTCACCAATTGTTAAGTCCATGATATAATCAATGCCTATAAAATACTGTTATGCAATATGTTGTTGGGATTAAAAAAAATGTTTTATAAATATATGAATATAATATGAATATAATATGCAATTTGTTTTCCGATTGACTACAAACAATAGTTGTATAATCTGTTGCAAAAGATATCCTGAAAAAAAAATCCTCTTTGCACTCACACTGAAACTCGTATGCAGTTTAGACTCTATACGACTTATAATAAATGTTCTTGTGGCATGTTATATACTCATTCGCCGACACCGATTTGACTAGTCATTTTGGTTCGGTTCATAAACCATTCATATATTTCGAAATGGTGCAATTTGAATTAAGTGCTTTTGGCGCCAATTGTTATTGTTTTAAATTATTAATTCGATGACAGCGGAGCGTTGCAGATTATATGCAGTTATTTATACGATTCTACCATCGTTAACAATGAATGCGCCTTATGGCTGCTATTAAATATCAATTATGTGAGAAATTTCCGCCAACTTACACTTATATACTTATAATATCGATCAACAACACACTGGTCCTGTACGTCTAGCCATTCGATGAGGATGACATAGTCCAACGCATAAAATTCCAACAGCTACGCTGGGCTGGTCATCTAATTCGAATGGAAGAAAGAGCTCCAGCACACATGGCTTATATACGCGCCTAAACCAGGAATGACCAGGTATAGAGTATTGAAAATGTTGCAACCGTGCTTCATTTCAAAACCAGCCAAATATGTCGATTCCATGTCGCGTTTACAGGAATTGGGAATATATAGAACTCCATTGTGGCAAATTTTGAAAGACTGACCTTCAGCCTTACAAAATTAATTCATCAAAAAAAATGAATCGTCTTGATAGTTTGAAGCATCGAAACTTCTCCGAATAGGTTCTGAAAAGATTCACAAAAGTCCTAAATTTCAATAAAAAAAATCATTTGCAGCATAGAGCATCATGTGATTCAAAGAACTTCATAGCATCCATATTGTTGTGATTGTACCATATACTTTCGTCGAAGACAATGATCGCCATGTAAATGTCAATGGAGATTGTTATTGTTCGATGTTGGAAGACTATTTTTGGACAAAATATGTTTGACTTGTGACGGACCAAAGAAAGGCTCCATCACAACATGACAAAGCTGGAAAACCAATTGAAGGAGAAGTTCGGTAACCATGTTATCTCGAGTGTTGCACACTTAAAGCAGCTTTGCGCTGGACTATTTCCGCATTTGCATTTGCGCTACATAAAAATGTATCTGTCTTATGTCACATCGTGCCCCACTATTGTACTTAAGTTTTCTGCCAGCTGCTCGCATCTTCTCCTCCTTTAAAACTTTTCCCTTCCACTTGGTTGTCAGTGCTTTAACTCAAGACCGGTAAAATTGCAACCTTGCTCATGCGATTTAACGCCGTTACGTCATTGAATTATGCCAACAATCCAACAACATTAAAATAGCTCAAGAAAAATATCGAAAGCGAAATTGTCGCCATTCCTGCCGGCCACTACAAACGTGCTCGCGGTGGTCATATCGATGAGATAAATTTGCGTAATTAAATCTTACTTGTGTTCCTCACCTGAAATAAATTTCAACTCAATATTGTAATTATTCTGGTTTATTTACATGGATAGTTCTTTAAAAATAGCGGCGCGCGATTATCATAAAACACCCAATCTTCTTTTTTTACCTAATATCCAACCTAATCACACATATTGTGGCACAAATAATCTTTCTTCTCCATTACGCTCTCAGTTAAAAATCAAACATAAACTCTCTCTACACAGTTGATTTATATCCTCTCAATTGTACTCAAAAAATTCAAACAGAAGTGTGCCGAAACTACATCGAGACTGTAGGGTATCTGAGGCAGCTTCCTTTTTGTATTGTGTTATATGATCACAGACGCGCAGAAACTAGGCATGCTCCTGATAAATACTAACGATGCCTCTTCAGCACATTTATTCAATAGGTGACAACTACATAGAGGCACATAGACACTATATTGCAAAGCATTTTGAAGTAAAACCAATTTGAAGTAAAAAGTCCCTGAAATGTAACTATATGGCAGAGACTGTTTATTCGAATTGCAGGTCAAGCAAATCCAAAATCTCTAGAAATTTCCGTAGCACCCCCGATAATGAAGAACTTGATAACCTGTTACACGAAAAAAGTGGCGCCAAAAATCAATGACACAAAGCATTTCAAGGCGACGTACCAGTTCTGCACTGAATAAATGCGCGAAGAACAAAGTTGTTGTTGATGTTACAAGTCTCTAATGCTAAGATGATGTTGTGGATTTTCACCTAACAGCACCTCATATGTTCTCCAAACACTCCGTCACAACATCAC
Source organism: Leucophenga maculata (assembly GCA_035044805.1). Taxonomy (NCBI): domain Eukaryota; kingdom Metazoa; phylum Arthropoda; class Insecta; order Diptera; family Drosophilidae; genus Leucophenga; species Leucophenga maculata. The sequence goes on along the minus strand of JAWNNP010002992.1, from coordinate 612,131 downwards.
ATACTTTCCGACAAACATATAACACGTACAACCCTCTTCAAATTCAAATATGTGAAGGTTGTATTTAAAAACCAAATTTACACCTTGTAGCTTTCATAATCAATGTCGAGGGCAATTTTATCAGGCCAATAAGATTACTGTAAGCTAGAAATTCAATTTGCATATTAATAGCGAAAAAGGTTCAAAGCCTCGGCTATTAGTGTAACCAAAGGTTACTGTGTGAGTGTGTTTAATGCTTAAACTAAAGAAGCACTTTGGGCTCGAACTATCAACCCACGCTGGTCGCAGACAGTTTACTAAAGCGTATATAATTATTGACCCTAAAGATTCTGCAAACGGCTGATGGTGAGATTGCGTGTTAATCTCATTAGTAGCATGAAAATATAGCCAAGCCCTGGGCTGCACTGCAACGAGTTGCCTTGCGTGCGATAAATCTTTACTGGTTAGCAGCTAAAGCTTCTGCCAGTTCAGAATGCTTGAACACAAATGTTTTTTTCCCCTACGAATTATTTGAACGCACTTATAAAAGCGTATATATTAAATTTTCAGCTTAATGTTCAACAAACAATTTAAAATTAATGCAAATCATATTAACATGAACGCTTATGCGTAAATCAATTTAAAGTTTTGCAGAGCAAGCAAAGTTGAGTCGGGCACGAGTTGTGCGGACTGCGTTCCCTCTTGAGTTAAAGCACTGACAACCAAGTGGAAGGGAAAAGTTTTAAAGGAGGAGAAGATGCGAGCAGCTGGCAGAAAACTTAAGTACAATAGTGGGGCACGATGTGACATAAGACAGATACATTTTTACGTAGCGCAAATGCAAATGCGGAAATAGTCCAGCGCAAAGCTGCTCTAAGTGTGCAACACTTTTCCAGCGCTCTTTGCCGCTTTCTAACAACAGGCATCCTGGCTAAGATTCATAACTGGGCAACCGAGTTGAGCTGAGCACACATCATATTTAAGCCGGCATTATTTGTGAAAGCACTGAGAGGGCACTACAAATGCTTAAGCAAAGAATACTATATGACATGGAAGGGAAATGAGGCGTATGTACATATACATTCAACACTCTGGTGGTTGCCTTTTCGACCTTCACTCAGACCCCGGAACAAAACAGCTGTCATGAACTTTTATTATATGGTGATAGAGCAGCAAGTAAACTTAATCGCCTGACAGCACGCCAAAATATAAACATAAAGTTCAGAAGTGCGCTAAAGGCGTCTGCCGGGCTCATCTCAGCTTCAGATGTCACCAGCCACTCAGTGAGGCTTGTTCTGTTCTACGCTATCTATCAGCAAGTCTCATATATAGTTGAGTATATAGAAACTAGAATAATTCTCTATGAGAATAAAAAATAAATAAAAACTTTTTTACGATATATTTATCTCTGCGTTTGCCCACCGTTGTCACTACTTATGTCACCCTTGGCTCCGCTGCCGACGCATTTGCTGATACGCTAACTCAAGGATATACTAAAGTAAGTCAAAAATATTTTGTAGTGCAACAGAACAATTTTAAAAATTAAAGTTGTAAACAAGTTAACATATTTTTGTTTAGGCATTGCGGTGTCCTTGTTTGTATGACATATTTTGGGTTTGTTCCCAAGATGAATCATTATGGCGGTAAATTTCCTGAATTTACCGAATTATACAATAATTAAAATTATACCGGATCTATTATATTTAAACAAGGAGTTATTATAATATCCAGATGAGGAGGTTATCACAAGCATGTCAATTCATCTCATCTATTGCTAATACTTATAACAAACAAAAAAAAACAGTTGTGTAAGAAAAAAATGCGCTACATGAGCAGCTGGCAAACATAGACTCTAGCTGTGAAGCTTCTTCTTTCTTGTAATAAGCCAGTAGATGAGTCAAGCAACAGCGAATTCTGCATTCTCTCATAATTGAGAGTTTCAAAAATATTACTTTGATAACTCAATAAAAAGCTGTTAAAACAGAAGACTAATTTTCATCATTGCAAATGGATCTGCTTGTTAATTTTATCACGGTGCCTGGTAGTACCCAACCAAAGTATAACCAATCTTAGGCGCATTCGAAATGAAGACGTTTTGTAATCGTGCGTGGCATACTGTTCTGTTAGCCAAAATCAAAGAAGCGTTATAGGCTTCATTCTATTGATTTACTTTATTTTTACTTACTTTGATTGTGGTTAAGTCTCTACGGAAGCGGGAACATCAGCCATTTATTCAGTTCTAGCTGGTGTACCGCAGGATAATATCTTGGTACCTATCCTATTTTCAGTGAATTAATTTCACCGCTCTATCGTGAGTGAACGCGTTGCAGTAAAATCGCACAAATACCGTGATGTATGTTATGATATATTTTGTTGTTCAGAACTGCAGCGTATTTATTAGGTAGAACTAAATACTGCATATGGTTGATGAAACCCAAAAAAAATTGTCTTTGTAGCTATTTTGACTTTGTAAAACAGCTATATTTATTGGTCTATCAGTACATTGAAAAATGTTTAAAAAAAATTGTTTCTAAGAATACACATGAGTTTGCTCCCGCTGAAATTTAAATCGATTCGAGTTTGCTGAGCTAACATTTTCAAATTAATCATCACTGCAACATTAAAACCTTTTACACAATACTTTTGAATAGGTTTTCTTTTAAACGTAGACCCGAATCATACCAAACATAATAACTTATCTTTTAAAACTTCATAACAATATACCGCATGGTACGGGCTTATTATATATGAATACAACATAGACTAAAGTCAAACGGTAGAAAGCTTGTACTTTAATCGTACCGAAATATATAATACGAAAAAAATCAAAAATTATTCTTTCGGTCAACATTAAGCAAATTTAATGCCAATGCAAATTTATTTTTCTTACAAATTCACCCACTAACCGTCAAGGTGACAGGAAGAACAACAGTCAACTTTCATTCTGCTTATCGTCCTGTTTCGTCTGCTGGCATCCGCGCCATATTGTATAAACTGTCAACGACATATCCCGTCTGGGAAACTCCTGCCCAACGTCGAAACGAATCACTAGCAACTGCGGAACGCTGAATAGGCGCCGGAGGGAGGTGTGCCTTTGAGACAACTATCACAACATTTGCTTATAACAATTAAATTAAACAAAACACGCCTCAAAGCGTTCGTTTGTCATCTGGTCTGGTCTGTAGTACGACAGCCTTTTCTGTACAGCACACTATGCTCGGTGTTAACTTCCCGCGGTGAGTCATTCCCCCACTGCTTTCTCACAGCAGTTCGTTTTCCACCGCTTGTCAACACAGTGACAAGTCGACCAAAGTTGACTGCGTGCAGCAGACAGCAACTCCCACTGCAAAATGCGACTCAGAAAAACGAATGCCACAAATGATGAAAGCAACGTGGGCTAATTCTTTTTCTTACATTTTCTTATCTTTATTTTTCATACCCTACACCATTGTGTAGATGATAGAGTATGTTAACTTTCTGCTTGTCAAAAGAGTACTCTAAACTTTGCTGTATAATGAAGAAGGCATCGACTCAACTAAATGATTATTCAGCGAACAGTAAGAAAAAAATACATCTGAAGTAAAAAACAAACTTTTTGTAGTCTCAAGTGTAGAGTGTTAAACTTTCGGTTATATCTATGTCAATGTTATCCTTAGTTTTCCATATTTCTGAGAATTTTTTTAAATTACTGTGCGCCTTTCCGTCTTTTTACATAAATTTATTTGAAGAAAAGAAAAACCGTAAGAAAAAATGATAAAATTCCAAGCTAGTAAAATGACCATCCCAACTTGCTAGCTGTTTTTAACTCGCAATACTTCCTGGCTTGCCCCTTTGTGCTAGTCACCTTTCTGTCTCTCAGATCACGTGCGGTCATTTCATTTAAAATGCTAAACGTGCAACGTCATTATAAGCAAATCAAGAGGGCGGTTCAAAGTAAGTTGAAGCGCGCTAAAAATTAAGTATTGAGGAATGTAAAATGTGGATGGGGTCACAGTGTGAATTATAAATACAAAGGCGTTTGACTGAATAATATTGTACGAGAAAGGTATAATGAGACCGTTGAAGTATTATATTTGATATTTTTATCAGCATTGAGATTCGATATAGTCAGGTCCATCTGTCAATCAAGTTATACGAAATTATTATTACAGTTCTTGTTCTCAGATGTACGTTGTTCGACACGGAACACGGAACCGTTGTTGCATGTTTTGGATATTTTGCAACTGATAATGGGTTGGACTTTTTGCGGTTTAAGTTCTTCCACTATTTTTTTTTCAGAGATATTATGTATGTCATTCGATTATATAACTCTTTTGGAAAAGTTTAGCGTTTGGTGCACATTGACCGTATAATAAAATAATTACTCATTTTGGATTTAGGTCTTTAATTCTAACCAGGAAAAATAGAATAGAGATGGCACAGACGGATTTAATGATTATTGGAGAAAATAAAACAGAGCCTTAGATTTTTCAAAGAGAAACTTTGGTGGAGAAAGTTAAATGACTTGGGGTGTATTTCACGACAAATCTTTAGCTTGAATTGCAGGTGGTAACAGGACAAATGAAAAGCAATGACTATGTTACAATGTTGCAATATAGTTTAGTGCCTTTTTTGAATCCAAATAGCCAAAGATAGTACCTTTTTCCAACATGACAATGCTGCTGTGTCATATAGCGATCACAATTCAAGTTGTAGAGTAATTAGTTGAACGCATTTACTTGTGCTTTAGTTATGAAACGCACCTTATTGGCACGGATTTGAAGTAAAACCGAGATGGCAAACGGAATGACTCTGCCTCTGTACAGAACGATGGATATTTTTGGTACTGATTTGTATAAAGGTCAAAGAAGGTGTATACTCTTAGGCTTGGCTGCAGAAGGCTGATTTAATTTCCCCAAAAATGATCATGGAGCTTCCCAGCCCAGCTGTTACATATATCACAAGATTGTTTAAAGCGATTTTAAAATGCGGATACTTTTCAACTCAGTCGAGGAAATCGGTTTTACTCATGATCCCGGTCATACTCATATTCAGCGTCATATAGGCCCATAAGCCTACTATCCTGCCTATCCAAACTGTTTTATAGGCTTATAATGGTTCTTATAAAAATCCACTCACCAATTTGGGTTTCGGGAAACATCGAACAGGTAAACCGATTAACCTTAGAGATTAGAACAGCGTTTCGCAATCTTTCTCGATGTAGCTCAAGCATTTGATCGCGTTTCGCTCGACGGATTTAAGTACAAAATAAAAGTATTGCTTCCCCAAAATAGCGTTCTCGGCCCTATGTTATATGTTCTATACACATCAGACATGCCAACGGATCACAGACTCACAATATCCACATTTGCTGATGATACAGCAATCTTAAGTAGATCTCGATGCCCAATAAGAGCAACTAACTAACTGGAATACAAAAGTTAATGAGCAAAAAAGCAAACACGTCACATTCATATAAACAATATTGTGATCCCACAGGTCAATGACGTCGTGCATCTCGGCATTCAGCTCGACTTATCGTAAACATATTGAAGCCAAGAAAACACAAATAAAGCTAAAAGCCAACTCCCTACTCTGGCTTATAAATCCGCGGTCCCCCTGAAGCTTGGATTACAAAAACTACTTACAACTCTCACCGGTGCACCCTGATCTCAACATCCTAACTGTGAAAACTGAAATAGATCGATTCAAGCAGAACTATCAATGCAAACTCAACTCTCACCCAAATCCACTCGCAAGATCTCTAACCCTACACCATACACGACTCAGGAGAAATGACCTCCCAGCCCTGTGATGTGCTTTTAGAACCGTTGTAACTACATAAGTCTCCAACCGGGTTAGTGTAATACACAACTAGATTTAAGATTTGATAAATTATTGTTAGTCTCATCAAAAGAAGATTCAATAAAGAAAACACTTTATTATAAACAAGTAAGGAAATACAGTCGGGCGTAACCGACTGTAAAAGGCCCTGTACCAGTTCAGGTCGCCTAACAAACATATTAAATGTTTCCCGAGCTTATGACCAAACACATGACCACTTCTCACTGCGCGAATATGAATGAACAGAAAAGGGGGGTTGTTCAATTTCAATTGCTTATAAAATCGCCATTTATTATCCGATTTTGATGAACTTTTTGGATTTTTGCTTAGAGAGACGTTATCTCTATATTGGTACACTAAATTTTGTTTGTGCCGAAGAAATTTTCACCCTAAGGGGTGATTTTATGGGGAAGGGGGGGGAGGGGCAAAATTTTAAAATAAACTTGTGAAATTCCGGAGCAATCCTAGTCGAATGCAAAAAACACGAAGTCTCTATCTATTACCGTTTCCGAGATCCTTTCGTTCATACAGACGGACGGACGGACGGACAGACGGACAGACGGACAGACGGACATGGCTATATCGACTCCTCTATCACTCCTGACCATAATGGTGGTAACTTTGGGGGTCTCCGACCATTATTTCTACCTGTTACATACATTTGCACAAACCCAATAGGCTCTTGTACCTTCGGTACAGGGCCTAAAAATAGGAATGTATCGCTCTGACAGACATACAGAAAATCAGACATGGCTGAATCAATATGTCTCTTCGTGTTTATTATGAAAATATATTTTTCATGGGGTCTCTGATTCTTTCTTTGTTATATAAATTTTGACATTTTAATAAACCTAATAATTCCAATAATAACATTATTGTAACCAAGCTAGACAGATAGGCATATGCGTATGGCTAGATCGACTCACCTCTTCGAACTGATTAGACTTTTGTCTATTGTTGATAAATAAAGTTCTGTCTTATTTTTTCAGATAAACGTTTACAGGTAATCATACAAACATTATCTGGATGAGTCAATATGTATGTTGAACTTCCCAGCTTCTTGATAAAACCATCTTGCACAATTTTTTACAAATTTGAATGTTGACGATATATTTGTAACTAGCTGAACCCAGCACGCTGCGTTGCGCTCCGTGAAAACTTTTGTCAAAGTGAATGTTGTATATGTGTATTTCCTTCAGCCAAATCCTCTCTTTTTCAATTGATCCTTCTCCTCCTGATTCCATTAACATGTATTCCAAATATCATCTTTGTACATCAAATGGATGCAAGAATATGAACAATTTTCTTTATCGCTCGACCAAACTCATATTGTGATCTTCTCCCGGTCCCATTAACCCTGTACTTCAAAAATATGCAAAGATATGATTAATTTTGTATAAATTTTGTTTAAGTGGATGCAAAGATATGACACATTTTGTCTACCCCTTATAAGGGGGGTCGGGAAATGCCTTCCAATATATATTTACAGAAAGTAGCATATGTCGTTTTCCAACGCCACATATATTTCTATACCAAAATACGTACAATAAATACGTACAGCTAATTCGGCATCATCTCTACGACGACCGATTTGTCTAGTCGAATTGAACAACGACAATATATGTATACTTTATGGGGTCATGCCATATTATGTAACAATATCCTATAGACATGACGACGAAATTTTTCAATTGAACGACAACCCGACGCCTGTATAAAACTATTCATTCATAAAAAGAAGAATAGTACAATAAAAAATGTTTGTAATACAATAGAATTTATGAAAAATAATCCAAAAAATCATCAGAAACCGAAAAAATTGCATTTTTTCTTTCTTACTGTCAAGCTTTGTTATTTCTTTCTTTCTTTCATTTTATGTTTCATGTACAATTAAAATAGCGAAAATGACAAAATATTAACAAACAGCATGGCGCGCCAAAGCTGCATACAAAATTGTCCTTTTGCTAAGGCCAACTTCCGGTTTTGTTATTCCATTTTTTTTTTTGTTTTATTGCCTCTACATTTGTAGCTTATTGTTCTGCACCATTCCGTAGAGTTTCACCACTGTCCCATTTGGCTCCGCTACTACTTAATGGGCAAATAAAGTCACTGACAGCAGAAACAACAACGACAAAACAACTAAATTAAATTTAACATCGAAGTTTGCCAATTAGTTGAAAAAATAAAGTTTTCCTCGGAAAAGTTTTTCCTGCACTGTAATTCCAAGAATACTGTAGTATTTGATGCACTGTTTTATTCTTAGACTTTTTAACCGCGAAAATGCATTAAAATTTGTTTGGTCAATTCGTGAAGTGGTGCTAAGCTAGTTGGATGTGTGGGCTTTAAATCCGACCGCAATCTGGAAACGTTAGACGAGAGACGCTTTTGACATAGTAAAACTCAAATGGTTGTAGAGGAACATAATAGTTCTATATTAACTTCATATACTTTCCCATTGCAGGTTTGGACGAACCATATTAGAACTCCTAATATAAATTAACATTTCCTACACAAATCTATTTAGCGTTATTGTAGAAAAAGTTTTTTTTCATTAAAAAGGTCTAGAATCATAAAAACTGCGTTCACTACTCGAATATAAACCGTGTCCTTCTGGCAACTGAGACACCAATATTTTTGTCTGGCTTTGAGATTATAGTTTATAGGCCTTGCAGGCCTTAATATTTAGGCTATCCTATTTCGGTATTTGCAGAAAAAATATCTTTCATTAATAAAGCCAATGACTTATCAAGCCACCCTCGAACAATATGTAATACGAATTGCTAAAGTTTTTCTTTATCTAATAAATTGCCTATTTTTGTTAAAACTTTAATTAGAATATTTATATAACAGGAAAATTTCATAAATGCATAAAATCAGCGCAATACATTTTTCATAAATATTTCAATAAAGTATAACAAACAATCTTCACAAAGGGAACAATAGTTTAAATCAAATAAATGTGGATTTGGTCTTCAAACAATGAAATACAAAATAATAAATGAACAACGAAAATAATAAATATTTTGCACAAAGAATGTTTAATTAAAAACCCACCAAGATTCTATTGTTGTGCATTTACTCCATTTTGTATTAAACCTAAATAGATACTTGATACGCAATGTTCTGCTTAAAAAAATACCAACAAAAATGTAAATAAATGCATTCACATATTCAATAGTTGCTACAAAAATGCAATTAAATAGTTGCCACGTTTACCTATGTCATGTATGTGTATTGGGCAGGTCGCGGTGCAAGCGAAATTCCATCGCTGGTCTTTAGATCTATCTTACATCGCTTGAGTACTGGCCAAGGTGATAGAATATCCAGATTAACAGCGCTAAATGCAGCAATGTATGCTTTACTTTGAAGAATTGTGTCCCACTTCAAGTAACGCTTTCGATATGGGACAGTCTAATATTCTACTCTTCACAATGACCTAAAAGTTCCTGTCTGGGAAAATCTACTTTTTTGCAGACGTCTGGTACTTGCTTTTTCTACAAATAGACTTAAACGCCATCATTTAGGCTACCTCAATGATCTACATATATTTTAGTAACTGGAATGAAATGTGGTAAAGATGTTAATAGGATCGGGAGAAGAGTAGAGGAGTAAGATTTGTTGGAAAGTGAGAATTGTTTGGCTGTCTATAAGAAACATACATAGATAAATTCTATAATCATTATTATAATAGTTTTACTGGGCACAGTAAAACATGTGGGCTTAGTAAATTTTTAAATAAATAAAAAATTGTTGTGAAATTTTATGCCCTGGACTTTGTCCATTTCATCGAATATCTGTATGCAGCTTTTGGTTCATACGGGTCCGAAACTGTTCGCCAACTTCAATATGTTCAAAAATCTTGCGAATATTCTTTTAAATAATTTATCTATTATACCAAAAGTGGAAACCGTGTAACAAAATCAATATGCTTTCTGCACTTAACATTCTATACTGAAGAGTGCATAAATCCATTTTTCTTACCATGGCAACGAAACAATTTAGCTCTACTAAATAACTCAAAAATTAAGTTTGAAATGCTTAAATACTTAACGCCGACATAACAAAATGTTCCACCATTTGAGTCAGCAGCAAAACGTCTTCAATGGCGGAAAAAAACGGAATCCAGTTCTTGTCTCACATAGTCGCTATAATCGATTATTGGCCAATGCAAATCCTATTGCCGGAAATGTAGAAAAGCAGAGGCAAATCGAATTGGAACGCCGTTACCAGGCAGAACTCAAGGCGGGCGGGGAAGCACTTCTGCAGTCATTCGAAGGCTCCGTATGGTGTACTAATGAACGACGCATCGCTGAGCTGCGGATGAAAGCGGCGGAGAAACTGCAACAGATCAATGATAAAAACGATGCCATTGCCAAGGAGGAGGAGGAGGAGAGAATACGATTGCGAAAAGAACGCATTGCCAAGGCACAGCTGCTTATGGAGAAGCTAATGCCGGGGCCAAGGGAGTTGAAATGTGCGCAGCTGCAGTGCGAAGTGCTTCATTCGATGAATCTACAACGCGACCTGCAGCAGAAGTTCGCAGAGGCCGCACGAGATCAACGTATCGCGGACAACCAGACGCACAACGAACAGATACAGGACGCCATCAAAGGGGCACAAAAGGAGCAACATCAAAGGGCACAAAACGCACACAAATACAAATGCGAGATACAAAAAACCATTACAGAACGCAACCAGTGGCGCGTAGAAGAACACGAAAGGGAGACACAAAGCATTCAAAAAGAGCGAGAGACAGCAAAGAAAGAAATTGAGGCGCAAATCGTTAAGGAACGCAGACAAATTGAACGCAAACGCACTGAGATACGCAAGCAGGCGCTGGAGTCGATGAACATGGCTGAAGAGAAACGGAAACGTAAGTCTAATAATTTGTGGTTTTGTTGTTTGGAGAGTAAATAGTAATAAATGTAAATATCTAAATTCCAGGACAAAGCATGCTCGACGAAGTCGATTTGCGCAAGTCTGAGCACTACAACGCAGCCAAGTTGAACTTGGATCAACTTAAGTTCACGCAAACTAAAAGACGGCAAAATAAGCGCATTCAACACAATGAGCAAATGGCAACCGTAATAGCACCACGATTGCACTACAGCGCTTCCAAGGACAATATGCGACATGAACAGCAATTATATGCGATGCGCAAAGCTTTCAGTGCAGAGGAGAAGACGAAATGCGCACGCGAAGAAGCAGCAAAACAAGCCCGCATCAAGGCACAACTGGAAGAGCAATCATCTATCAAAGCGGCTAAGGATCGCGCTGCAGCTGAGCGACGTGAAGCCATAGACAGGCGTTTGCAGAATCAGGACGTCTTTCGACGCCATAAAGCAGCGGAGCGTCAAAATTTCTTAAAGAACGTGCACGAATTGAAAAAGGGACTTGACGAGCAAGTTAAATACAAAATGAATGAAAATGCAAAACCGGAAACCAATTACAATCGCGATGCACATTTGGAAACGCTAAAAGAGCATAAATTCTTCTTTGACTACGCAAAACAGCTGATGACAGACGCTAAGACGCGAGGCTGTCCGCTCAAGCCATTCGAGCGCGCCGTGACAGAATACAAACGCGATAACAATATCCCGAGAGATCCAACGAAGATACCAAGACATCTTGTGACAAAGCTTACCATGGGTCTACGCACACCAGGAGACAGTCTTGCTAATGCCAAACAAGAGGCAGATGCTGCTGAAAAACAACAAAATGGCACCAAAACCGAGGAACAGACTCTACACAATTCAATTCTAAGTGACTACGAGGCCATTCAAAAATTAATTGCAAAACCAAGCACAGAAGTAAAATAAATCCCAAAGCAGAATAATTATTGGAATTGTGTATTTAAATTTTGGTTTTTTTATAAAATATCTCAAATTTTTTTTGTTTTAATAAAGTGTTTAGTTTTTTTATACTCTAATTGGGTTTTGTGTTGAAGATCGTGAGTTATATCACACGTGCCAGTCAAATATCTATTATTCTCTACACGATCTTTAAATGAGATATCTCCAAAATTGAGCATCTAGTTTTCTGTGTATATGACGTCGGGTAAAATAAGAGCTTAAAATGGAAATGCGGTTTGAACTACTCGCTTTGTCGAGCGTATCAAGAACACGTATATGTTTGACAGAGCAACACATAGCCCAAGAATTACTAAATTCCAGCGTTGCCCAGCCCAAGAAGTGTGAGGAGAATCTAACTCCAAAGTTCACGTTTTTTTCTTTTTTATCATGATGAAGGTTACGAATCTTTCGTAAATATTTGGTCCAACCAGACACGCTGTAAAATTTGAGCAAACATATTCACTATCGAATTTTTTT